>WFKH01011801.1:28373397-28392908 GCA_016163765.1 Magallana hongkongensis
GCATAAATTAGAACGAAGCATGACCCGGGGCTGATCCCAGCGGGCATATTTTAGAACGAAGCATGACCCGGGGCTGATCTCCAGCGGGTCTCGAGACATGAACAGATTGCGCTCGGGGCTGATCCCAGCGAGCATCAAGGAATAAACCAACTGCAAGGTGTATTCAAAGCTAAAATACTCACTAGAAAACTAGACTACCGGTGTATTCAAAGCTAAAATACTAACTAGACAACTAGACTACATTAACCAACATATGCATAACTCCTATAGTATAAAAAATGGACAAGAGGCCCATAGGCCACATCGCTCACCTGAACAACAGTTCCTTGTAACATTCAATTTGGTTTCATATGCTATTTCTATTTTAAACTTTGAAACCCTTTCTGGGGCCCCAGTATTGGTCCAGGGTTTATGGTTGGCTTTAACAATTTAGAATCTACACTATTTGAGGATGCTTGCATAGTAATCTCACAAACTGTAGGATTGTAATTCTCGAGAAGAAAATTTTTAAACATTTTCCATATATATTTCTATGTTAAACTTTGAACCCCTTCTGGGGCCCCTAAATTAGATCTAGGGTCACGGCTTTTATAATTTAGTATCTACACTATTTAAGGATGCTTACGTAGTAATATGACAAATTAAAGCAGTGTAGTTCTCGAAAAGAAGATTTTTAAACATGTTCCATATATACTTCTACGTTAAAATTTTAATCCGTCTTGGGTCACCAGCATTAGTCCAGGGGTCACTATTTTAAAAATATTGAATCTACATTATCCAAGGTTGCATGCATATTAATCTCACAAATTGTAGCATTGCAGTCCTCGAGAAGAAGATTTTTAAACATTTTCCCTATTTACTTCTATGTTAAACTTTGAACCCCTCTTGGGGCCCCAGTATTAGATTTTACCAATTTAGAATCTACAATAGCCACGGATGCTTGCATAGTACATGTAATCCCACAAACTGTTGCACTGTAGTTCTTGAAAAGAAGATTTTCAAACATGTTCCCTATATATTTTTATGTTAACTTTAAACCCCTTCTGGTCCCCAGTTTTAGCCTGGGGGTCACGGCTTACACAAATAAGAATCTTGACAATTTGAGGATGCTTGCATAGTAATCCCACAAACTGTTGCATTGTAGTTCTTGAGAAGAAGATTTTAAACAGTAAACACTTTCCCTATATACTTCTATGTTAAACTTTGAAACCCTTCTGGGGCCCCAGTGTTGGTCGGGGGGTCACAGCTTTTACAATTTAGAATTTTCACTATTTGAGGATCCTTGCATAATAATCTCACAAACTGTAACATTGTAGTTCTCGAGAAGATTTTTAAACATGTTTCCTATATATTTCTATGTTAAACTTTGAACCCCTCTTGTTGCCCCAGTATTAGTCCGGGGGTCACGATTTAAAAATTTAGAATCTACAATAGCCAAGGATGTATGCATAGAAATATCTCAAACTGTTGCATTGTAGTTCTTGAGAAGAAGATTTTTAAACATTTTCCTATACATGTTAAACTTTTAACCCCGCCTGGGGCCCCAGTTTTGGTCCGGGGGTCACGATTCTTACAATTTATAATCTTCACTTTATGTACAAGCTTTTATGTAAATATTGGCATTTCTGGTGCAGTGGTTCTTGAGAAGAAGATTTTTAAACATTTTTCTTATGTATTTCTATGTTAAACTTTGAACCCCGTTTGGGGCCCCAGTTTTGGACCGGGAGTCGCGATTTTTGCAATTTATAATCTTCACGATATATATATATAAGCTTTTGTGTAAATATTGGCATTTCTGGTGCAGTGGTTCTTGAGAAGAAGATTTTTAAAACATTTTCCTATGTATTTCTATGTTGAACTTTGAACCCCGCCTGGGGCCCCTGTTTTGGTCCGGGGGTCACGATTTTGCAATTTATAATTTTCATTAAATATACAAGCTTTTGTGTAAATATTAGCATTTCTGGTGCAGTGGGTCCTGAGAAGAAGATTTTACAACATTTTTCCTATGTATTTCTATGTTAAACTTTGAACCCCGCCTGGGGCCCCAGTTTTGGTCCGGGGTCACGATTTTTGCAATTTATTATTTTCACTATATATGCAAGCTTTTGTGTAAATTTTGGTATTTCTGGTGCAGTGGTTCTTGAGAAGAAGATTTTTAAACATTTTTCTTATGTATTTCTATGTTGAACTTTGAACCCCGCCTGGGGCCTCAGTTTTGGTCTGGGGGTCACGGTTTTTGCAATTTATAATTTTCATTATATATATACAAGCTTTTATGTAAATATGGCATTTCTGGTGCAGTGGGTCTTGAGAAGAAGATTTTAAAACATTTTTCCTATGTATTTCTATTTTGAACTTTGAACCCCGCCTGGGGCCCCAGTTTTGGTCCAGGGGTCACGATTTTTGCAATTTATAATTTTCATTATATATACAAGCTTTTATGTAAATATTGGCATTTCTGGTGCAGTGGGTCTTGAGAAGAAGATTTTAAAACATTTTTCCTATGTATTTCTATGTTTAACTTTGAACCCCGCCTGGGGCCCCAGTTTTAGTCCGGGGGTCACGATTTTTGCAATTTAGAATCTTTACTATATATACAAGCTTTTGTGTAAATATTGGCATTTCTGGTGCAGTGGTTCTTGAGAAGAAGATTTTAAAACATTTTTCCTATGTATTTCTATGTTAAACTTTGAACCCCGCCTGGGGCCCCAGTTTTGGTCCGGGGGTCACGAATTTTGCAATTTAGAATCTTTACAACATATACAAGCTTTTATGTAAATATTGGCATTTCTGGTGCAGTGGTTCTTGAGAAGAAGATTTTTAAAGACATGCACCCTATTTTCACTGTTTCGCAATTATCTCCCTTTTAAAAAGGGATTAGCCCTTTATTTTAGCAATTTAAAATCCCCTTCCCATAAGGATGCCTTGTACTAAATTTGGTTAAATTTGGCCCAGTGGTTTTAGAGAAGAAGTCAAAAATGTGAAAAGTTTACAGACGGACAGACAGACAGACGGACGGACGGACGGACGGACGGACAGACGGACGACGGACAACGGGTGATCAGAAAAGCTCACTTGAACCTTTGGTTCAGGTGAGCTAATAAAAAATGGTTTTAACAGTATAATTAATATCTCTAAGTGCCTGAGAGACTTCAAACAAAAATTTTAAAACATAGACTTGGGGGAAATTCCCAAGGAATGAATGCCAAATGAACGAAGTAATGAGTGAAGCCCCCAAGGATATGTTTGATGAAGGATTGGTTGAATTTGAAAATGAAAATTAATACCTATTTCCACACATTATATGACCAATAGTTTAGTTTACAAAACACACATACTGGTACTCATATATGAAGTCAAAAGTTACACAGCTTCCTTTGCGCGTCTTTAAGAACTTCGGGATCAGTTCTAATATATCTAACGTAACAGTCAGAAGACCATCTACCCAGATCTGTGGCTGCCCCAATCCTGAAGGAGTGGCCTGCATATCTAGAATCGTTCAAGCCAATTCGCATGAGTAAGGATCTCAGATGCTGAATAAATCTATCTCTATGCATAGGTCCATGATTGAATTCATCCGTAATAAACAAAGGTGAATGTGGAGAGCACGACAGAGATCTTCTGGTCTGCATATATAAACACCTGTTATGAACAAGTTTGAAAACATCATTCTCAAATATTGTAATATCAACACCTTGTAAGAATGAGTCAGTCTTGGACGTTCTCAACCTCAGGACAAAACAATTACATCCAAAGCTAACATCAAAATTTTTTTTTTAAATGTACAGAGTTTGCTTTTTTACAAGTAATTTCACCACATCTAAGAAACCAAAAGAAGGCACAGGAAAACATAAATTTCAACATCAGATCTAGAAATGGAGACAAAACTCCATTGTCGAGTACATACCACATTTGTTTCAAGATACTTGCAGTAATAGGTAATCTGTTGTTAGAGACATTGTTTTGAGACTTTTTCACCCCTCGCAATACATATTGTAGCTGGTTATAATTATTCATAAAATCTCCATGACCTGCTCTAATATAGTAAAATCTAATACCTGCTAAATACAATTTGATAGTGTCATACTTGAGTTTTAAAATAGATTTACAATGAGTGACAAAATACATAAGCAAGGTTTCATTTACTATAGGAAGACAGTTAGATTGAAACACAATTCCACTCATAGATATGAAGGTCAGAAAACATTGTAAAGCTAAACTGTAGGCCCTCTTAGTTGAACTGCTTAAGGACGCCTCCCATAATTGATTTAACTGCTCCCTCAGTCCTTCATTAGCTGCGAATGTTCCAGGCATGGTGTTGGCGTCAGATCGGCTTCTGGTGCCAGGGTTCGAAACCTCTGCATCTGATAACGAGAGAGAGAGAGAGTCAGCAATAGTGTTTTTGACACCATCAATATGAACAGCATGAATAATATAATGGTTACAGGCTGCATGAAAAGTTAAGGTTCTCATTAGTTTCATAATGCTTTTAACTTTTGAGCATCCTTTCCTAATAATGTCAACGGTTGCTTGGTTGTCACAATGGAAAAGAATGCGTTTCCTTGGCCAAGTATCACCCCACAGAAGACAGGCCATAACGATAGGGTATAGCTCAAAAAGAGCCATTGATGTGTTTTCCTTGGAAATGTTGTCAGGGAAGTCTCCTTGAAACCACTTATTTTGATAAAAATCCCCGAAGGATGTAAGGGTTGCGTCTGTAAACAACTGCATATCCGCAGCCTCCGTCACATTATCGTCGATGAAAAAAGACACTCCATTCCAGCTTTTTAAGAAATCTGACTAATAGCAAGGTCGTCCCTACACATACCGTCTAAGTGGACATGGAAATGAAGCGGCTCCACTGTGGTTGATAAGGCTATGAGGTGAGAAATGAAAGATCGACCTGGCAGAACAACCCTGCAAGCAAAATTGAGATGTCCCAGTAAACTGAGCAATTCTCTCTTTGTACATGATTTGCGTGTTTTGAAGGAATTTACGATAGATAAGATGCGATCGATCTTCTCTGGCGGTAAACGGGCTCCCATGTTCCAGGAGTCTAATGTTATCCCAAGGTATTCCAGTTCTGTACAAGGTCCTTCGGTTTTCTTCTCAGATAGAGGAATCCCAAGGGTTCTAAATATCCCCAGGAATCTCTCCATCACTTTATGAGCATCATCAAATGGTGGAACCACAACAAGGAAGTCATCCAACAGGTGCAACACATTCGGTATCCTGTATTTTTTCTCTGCAATCCAACACACAGCAGAAGACAGGGCGTCAAAGATCTTTGGACTCGATCTGCTACCAAAGACAAGGCGCTTGAAGAAATAGTATTTATCGTCCCACTTAATTCCGTGATATGGCCATAACTCATATGATATAGGCATGATCTTGAAGGCATCAGTAATGTCTGTTTTATTATTAGTGATGCTCCTTTCCCGCATAATTTAATTAGTCTAATAGCATCGTCCATTGTAACATAACTCAGGGAGAATTCTGACTTATCAATAAAAGTATTCGTGCTAGGATTTTCTTCGTCAATGTGTGGTGCTGACATATTAACAACGAGGCGCTTTTCCTAAGAGTATTTGCTTTCAGGTATCCCAATAGGGTTAATGCGATAGTGTCGGAAGGGAATTTCTGAAAATGGACCATACAAGTAACTCAGGTTTAGTTCTTTGTTTACGATCTCTGCAACGCTGTCCGAGTTTAATGAAGCTGACTTTAGATTTTTGCATTCCAGAGAATGCTTTGGAAGATCCTGGAAGCCGGTATGAAAGCCGAAACGTAAACCATTCATAAGATATTCTGTAGATTGGGTGTCGGGATGATCTTGTAGAAGAGATTGAAGACTGTCTATGTTAATGGGCGTTGTTATTTTCTTATCAAAGTTGGTAGTTACATCTTTTTGAAATCCCCATTTGTGTGGGGCTGCTGGGAGTTTTTTGAGCTGCAATTGTGTTTAGAGTGGTCTCCTCTGCAACTGATGCAGATGTGGGCGTTCTTGCATCTAGGTATGTGACAGCCTCTGAAGCCATTGAAATTGTTACAAATTTCTCTACCTTCATGAAATTCTCTCCGACGTCCATAGAAATCCATGTCCCCATTTCTCTTATCCCTAACTTTGTCGGTAACGGGGCAAAAGCCTGTGGTTTGCAGCGTACTGTTGCAGGTTGCACATGACTGCGGCCTGGCATTCGCAAACAATTTACAAAATAAAGTGTTGTTCCGCACAGACAAGTCAATGAGAATGTTATTATACTTAAGATGTCAAGCGGCCATAAGACTAAATTGCCGATGATATTCGTAGAACCCATTGCCTTGGTAGGGGTAGCCATGTCAATTATGTCCCTTTCGTATAAATCTAACTCCTGCCTTCTTTGGGGATACGCTTGACACATTATGTTTTTGTAAATTCCGAAAGCTTGAATGAACTCGCCGATGTTTAACGACTTCTGCAGTCGTTTGTCCGGCTTCTTGTTGTCATCTTTTTCGTCAGGGGGAGAGAAATATGGCATTAACAAAGATGCTAATTGACATCTTTACCTGAGGTAATCTGGTGGCGCAGTTGAGGAGAGATCGTCTCTACCAGGGGTAGAGATTCCGCTGCGAATCCGAATCTCGTCCTCTTCAATTCCGGGCCCTGTATTGGCGATCCTGCAGCTGCCGCGGAAATACGGGCAAAGGCCGTGTCCAGTGTGAAGGAAGACTCGGGATTTCTGCCGGTTGTAGTTGAATTCGCCGGAGCTTCGCTTCCTGGTTCATCATTATTCCTTGCAGTCGACGATGGATTTATAGCGGTTGCAACGAGTTCACTCGTGATGTAAGATGTACCACATTTTGTTGCAGCGACTGCACTGTTTAAGATAATTTCGACACGAGATCGATAAGCACACTGTGGTCGCCATTGTTGTTTTGATACGGTGCATCACGGGATCGCCTATCACTCGAGTCGCCATTGATGTTTGGTGTGGAGGATCATGGGGGCGCGGACTATCATTCGCAGTTCTATTTATAGAGCCTGGGAATTCACTCTCCGTGTACAAACGAACTAACGCCGATCTTCGTGCGTTAGAAGAGTATGCAATTCCGCGAGATTCCAAAGCTTCTTTCAATCTTACTGCAGTCCAATTCACTGGCAAGTCTGGATTGTATGGCGCGGGTCGGAACGCTCGCTTAGGTCCCATGACTTCTTGTAAGCACAAAACACAAAATAGAAATATAATAAAGGAACTAATACAAACAAATACAGAATATACACAGGTACACATATTAATTAAAAATTGTTTATAAACCATAATTTAACACACTTAAATTTAATATAAAATAATCATGCAGTATATAGTGCCCAGACTGTAATAAATCGTGGGGGTTTTTTTAATAAAAATTCGAGATTTACCTGTATCATTCTTAATCTCAATTACCTTATTGCTGTAATATTTATATATATAATTATATATAATTATTATATAATGAAAAAGATACTATAGTCTATCCCAGGTTACTGTTTCCGTCACGTTTTGATGAATTTTAAGGAGAATACACATATCTGTCAAAAAAGTACAATTAGAATCGATACAAGGGGAAAAATCTAAGATTTCTTCAGTGACACTTCATCTATTTTACATGGAGAAATTAACATGAACAAAAACATAAATAATAAATAAATCGTGGTTAATTGATAAAATGTATTGGACTATATACGGAGATTACGGAGATTTATTTATGGGAAATGTTTACATCTTTTCTCCATTCGGAAGTACTTGGGACACATCGCACAATTTTTCAACGTTATCATCCGGGTATTTTTCATGTCGTTTGCAATGCAAAATCCCCGTGGACTTTCTATTTTTGGTTGTGTATTGAAACCTGAAGCAGTAGAGGGGTCGTTTCAAAACATCTGGACTTTTTTTCATTGTAGTGGAGGAAAGTTCTTTGGGCACAAAGGTATTTATTATGATTATCGAAATATTAAGCAAAAAGTGGTGGAAGCAGAAACTTAGGACAGAGTTTAGGTCATTTTTGATGGTTCGTGACCGTGACTCAATAGCTAGCTCTTTGGCGAGTTAAACAGTTTCACAATGGGTTGAAATCGCCATGTTGTGACTTACTGTCATAAAAAGTAAAATTCAGGAAGGCGAGGATCCTTGCATCATTTTAAACATCAAACCAGTTCATTGTTCGTGATTGTCAAAGTCGTTACAATAGCACATTAAATGGACATAGACACGATTTGAGATCAAAGTTTTATTTTTATTTTTTATGTATAAAATGGTAAATACTTCTGCATTTTGAATAATTGGCCATAATTTGAATGTTGGAAGTCAAGTTACAAGCGAGGTCAGAATTCACTGTTATGTAAACAAAGCTCGAGTCTTATATTTGTTTACAAATAGTGTAATTTAAAGAAATTACCATTTCTTTGACAAAATGACTCGTGGCAAACAAGATAAACTGATTCGATGTGTTCATACATAACACTATTATCCAAAAAAAGGAACATTTGATTGAAACTTATGTCGAAATGGACGATGAAGTTACCTGACAAATCCCTCCAGATATAGGCTAAGTGACAGGATATGTCGCAGCATCTGGTAAGATGGAGGTCAGGGTAGAGAATTATATTACATGTAGATAGGTCGTACACGGAAGAGAAGGGCTGTGCTACCACACTCCTCCCCTTGTAGAGCCGATGGTATCCATTGGCGAATTCAAAAGTATTAAATTTAAAAAAAATCCACCACCTCCCAAAATTGTGTTCACAAATGATTTAGATAAGTGACATACTAAACTTTTGCTGTGATATGAAGTTCTGTGAAAGATAGAATCCCTACACAGTAAAATAAGTTCAATCTCAATGGTACTGAAGAAGTATTGGGTGATAGAATGAAGAAAAAAAACCAAAATAGCAAAGTCTACATAACTTGATGGTCCAGACAACAATATCAAAAATCTTACTATCATGTACTTTCCTTAAGCACATATAAACACAAATAAAATGTATAGACAATGTACATCATCTGTGGACGTTCCTATAAACCATCTACAGGTTGACAGGTTCAAGGGCATCCGTGAATATCCTTCAGGAGGGTGAGGCTGGAGTGTTCCTAATGAAGGCGACTTGTTTGGCCATTGAATGCTTGACGGTCAGGCTGAGGACTGACCCTTCAAGTTGCGCTTTTTCCTCATTCTGGAACCCAAGTGGTGTTCTCCTTATCTTATGTTTATGGTGTCATTCTTATGAGTAACTGATGTTCGACAGCGCAAGTCTAAGTCATGCTTCGAGAATATATCATTGTACTCCACTAGCAATTGCTTGGCACGACATTTCTCCCTGTCGTCGAGTTCAGGAGTCGACCTATTGTACAGGTCGGTGAGATGTTCCGGGAGTTCATCATCAACGTGGGCAGAGGTCTGGTGCTTCCTGATGAGAATAGGACTTTCCTCCTCTTGGCAAATTTCTGCATACGCCTCAGCTTCTCCAATCACAGTTCCTTCCGCAATACTAGAGTCATTTATAAAGCTAATAGCTGTGGTATTGCCCCTTCCAAGGGTATGAGATCCCAGCAATTCCGAGTTTAGGCGTACAGGCGAGACAACATATTCATCTGTCAAGCGGTTCTCTAGTTGAACAGGTACTCTGACTATGGTGTTTGGCTGAATACACAGTGTCCTCTGTATCCTGACATAAGAGCTAGGGTCCCCTTTTTTGACCCGATATCAGCTTTACTGGAAATGTGTTGTTCTCCAGCGATATGGTGCACTCCTTAATGTTGACAGTTCCATGGTACGCCGCCAGAAAGTCGAGTCCCAGTATCATTTCATCATCTATTGGAACAGCGCAGCAGTCCCAGAAGACATGAAGATTGCGAATTGCAAAAGCAACTCCTTTTATCAACTTGCCATGCACGATCTGGGATCCTATTCCTTTTAACTCAATGAGCTCGTTCATGGCTAGCTGGTTATCTGGGATTTAGCTCTTATTGATAAGAGTTATCATTTCGGCTGTATCTATAATGATGTTTATAGGCTTCCCCTCTTCCACGATGACATCAAGCTTAATACTTTTTCCTGAAGTCCATCGTATAGTAATAATATGATCCGTTAGGCCACTCTTATCAACGGTCAAGCGTGGGCCTAATAGCCTAACCCCTTCTTGTTTAAATCCCTTGCTGGTTGGCCTTTAGCCTCGTTGGAACTCTTACTATTGATAGGGGAAGGGAAGCGCTGTCTTCTGGCCGGTGATCTACTGAGACTTCGATTTTTCTCAAAGGGCAGGCCTCTTGATACTGGTGAGCTGGGTCGAATCTGATTCCTGCTGAGTGATTGCTGGACGCTAGTTGTCAACTTCTCAACCAGGGAGATAAGATGACTAATCTGCTCATCCAATGAACGATTGTGTTTGTCCTTCTCATTAGAGAGCTTGGGTTCAGCCCTACAAGGAGAAGAATCACGTGTCGGGGACCCCTCCCTGCTAGAAATTGAGACTTGGCGTTGAGAATACTCAGTTGCTCCGCTAGTTCCTCTAGTTCCATATAGAGTACGATGATTGGCAATGGCGGTTTTTACATATTTAACTGCTTTTTGTTGTTGGTTCTCTGTCCATGGCTTTCATAGCTGCTTCCTTATCTCGGCAGCCACGTAGAAAAGTTTCTGTTGCAATTTCCTCAATCATGTTTCCTTCGCAGCTTTCGTAGCCATCTAGTGCTAAAAAGTAGACGCGCTGCGCAAACTCTTCAACGTTTTCATTTTCTAGCTGTTTAGTGAAGGGTAACTGACGACGAGCAAGAATTGGCACTTCCTTTCTGCTGAATCTCTGCTTGAGGTGCCGTTTAAGGTCTTTGTATTCGCCATTTTTATTTACTTTTCGGGCGTACTCTCTAACGCTATATCTCCTAAACAACCAAGCAGACGAAAAGCTCTCTTGTTTGCTGACCATCCTCTATGCGATGCAACTCGCTCAAACTGGTATATGAAAGATTCCCAATTTGGGCTGTCACTACCTTTCAATACCGGCACCTTTTGCATCTGCGGACTATTACTTCCTCCTTGACCTGCTTCTCGAGGTACGGGTCCAATTTGATGAAGCATTATCCGATGACGACGAACTGGTAGACCGCGATCTGTGTCACTTGCTTTTCTTTGTCGTTCTACCCCGGCTTGGTTCCCTGGGAGTCTGAGACCCCACAGCACTGGGATTGTTCTGTGAAGTTTGAGACCCAGAAATAGGTGTTGCTAATTGTTTTTCAGAGCCTGGTTTTTCATTGCGTACCAATCTTTTGGGATGTGCAGTGGGCTCTAAAGTGCATTTAGAATTATGCTGTATTGGAGAAAAGGTTTGGAAAGCATCATTCTCCAGTACCCTATTGAGGGGTGTACTTGTTTTAGGCTTTGCTCCCTTGAATGGATCAGAGATGAAGCCTAACCAGGGGATTACCAATGTTTGTCTGTCAATGATCAGCTTCTGGTCCGCCCTTTTGTCCGAAAGCTCTGTTTTTTCTTGGTCTTTGCTCGTAGAAAGGGTCAGTGTATTGTTCAGACTTTCCTCTGCGTCCTCAAGTTCGCTGGTCAGTGCGGTAGGTGTTCTGTACACGGATTCATCCACCTCCGATTTTAAGACAACTTTTGCCCTCAGAAACTTTACTTCATCATGCAGAAGCTTGATGCTTTTGTTCATCTCCATGAGGGTAGAGTAAAGCTATGTGGTGGGCAGTGTATCGCTTGTCGCCTGCGCAGGTGGGTTTGCCGAGGACTCCGCCGTGAGTTTCTTTATACACACAACACCCGCTTTGCTCCATGCCATCCATTTAGACAGCTCAGTCTGTGTGACGTCAGCCACATCATCAAAATTAAAATCTTCTTTTCTTTCTCTAAGCTAGAGTATTCTCTTGGCTTTAGCTTGTCTTATGCCATCCAAGGATTTCAGGTCAGCCTCAGAGGCATCCCAGAGGTTGATTGTATTTGTGGCCATAATTGGTATATAAAATATCTTATGTAAATTTATTTGTTTACAATAGAAGAATGAGTGAGTGAAAGCAGAGCCAGTGGCCCAAATACCTACAAAAAGTATGCGGCTATGGTTTGTAAGATTAATGGAAATAAAAAAAATTTGGATGAAAACCACAAACTTTCCTTTAAATTTCAGTATAACATTCTAAAATGAAAGTTTTTATCAGTTCCGAAATGCGTAAATTATGATGGCGCGAAATGCGCACCCTACTTACAAAAGCGAGGGAAACTGGGTCACGTGACTAATTTTGAAATGAAAAAATCAGTCTAAATATCAAACTTACTGCATCAATTTCAAGAAAATGTACAGTTTTGGTAATAAATGTCACAAAAAATTATTTTTAATGAATCTACAAATCAATACTTATCACAACATATATATACTTATATATGGACCCCGAATTGAAAATCAACAGACAACACGTGTTTCGTGAGGGGCTGTCTGATTTTACGGGAAATAAAGTTGTTTGCAAGTTGGTAACTTGGAAAACGAGATTATCGTAGATTCCTCAGCTACCGGCGACGCCAATGTCGTAATGGACGATGAAGTTACCTGACAAATCCCTCCAGATATAGGCTAAGTGACAGGACATGTCGCAGCACACGTCTGGCAAGATGGAGGTCAGGGTAGAGAATTATATTAGATAGGTCGTACACGGAAGAGTCGGGCTTGGGTACCACACTTATACCGTAGAACACATATGTTAAGAATAACAAGACTCGAGTTTTGTTTACAAAACAAAGAATTTCAAACCCTATATCTGGCTTGTAACTTAATATTTGACTTTCAAATTTTGACAAAGTATTAAAAATACCAATATAAATCATTCTAGACATTAAAAATGGAGAAATAAAATTTGAAAATTTTCAGCTAAAATCATGTCTAGGTCCCTTTAAATAACTATAATTTTGTTGAATTTTATATAGGTGCTAAACAAAGTAGTGGATAAAGTTGACAGATCGAAAATGGAAAATGGACAAGATCAATCCACTACAAATGTGACTATAAAGAAACAGCATGAAGTAACCTTCTATCTTTAACTAATTAACAATTTTTAATTGGCAATGAGTCCGTAATTTCATGAACTCATTGACAATTAAAAATTGTTAATTAGTTAAAGACATTTCTACAGTCATTATTCCCGGAACGGCTACTCGCCAAAACAAACACCTAATTATTTTAGGCAATTATGGGGTCAGGTAGAATTTACCTGTGTTCACCTTGATAGCTATAATCAGTGAAAATATTGTGAATTCATTAGAAATGAATGTATATTTCTATATTTATAAGCTCTACTTGAAAGCACAATTACAAAACTGCAGTTTTCGGTCATTTTTTTCAATTCAACAAGCATTGTTTAACAACATTTTGTTTTACCATTTAGTACCTTTATCGAATAGCCTTTTAAAATTGAAAATTCTCTAGTCCAATTTATAGTTTATAATAGTCCTATATATTTTATATTTTCTGTTACGTTGTTTTAAAATATCAGAATCACCGTCCTTATTCAACACCACCCCACCCCAAACCCACCAACAAAAAATGAAGATCTAGTAAATAAAAGGTGCCTACAGGTTAATTGAATTTAAGATATGAATTCTTACAATGCTGCTTCATAACAATAGTTTTGTTTCATTGGGTGTATCGGGGCTTAATGTTTTGATTTGATTTAAACATACTTTATTATGCAAATAAATTACATAACTGGATTAGGCAGCAGGCAATGCCTATGTAAGCCTTCTCCATAAGGAACAAGGTACACATAAATATTACATGTAATCTAATTCAATGCAGCTTTTGATTAAGTGCTTATCTAATAAATGGATGTAAGATGGTATAATACTAATTATTATGATTGTACAGTAGATGAAAAATATGAATAATGGTATGAGAGAAAAAAACCCAAATGTTTTGCTATACACAATAAAAAATAATGGTTTAAACTGTCATTTTCAATGAAATATGAAGGAAATAGGTAACAAATCTCGGATTTTTATCCATTTTTTAGAAATGAAATATATCTGGAATGCCTACAGTTTCTCCAAATATGGCAATATAAAAGCTCTTTACCTCCTTTTCAAAATGTTATCAAATTAAATATAGGTATTAGGATTACGGTCCCATGATATCAAGAATTTGTTTCTTTTTCAATAAATTTTCTATAAAGACATTACGTACGGGAAAAAGATATGTAAATTACAACATCATAATGTATCTTGCACCAAAAAGACTCTCTGGAATAATTTACTAGATCTTGACCGAAACTATCTGGAATGGTCAAGAAATACCCAACTCTGTTGAAGTTTTTTGTTTTGTTGGTATGTTACAACGCACTTTGAAAAATTACGCACTTTGAAAAAATTTTTCAAAGTGCGTTAATTTTGGGACCAAGTCAACGCACTTTGAAAAAAAAATTTTTTTTTCAAAGTGCGTTGATATCGTCGATATTAACGCACTTTGAAAAAAAAATGTTCAGGGTTTGGTCGAAATAATTGATACTTTTATATACAATAAATGATTGTTATAACCTTGTTAAGCTCAATGGGATATATTTAAAAAAGAACCCAATGCATTCTAAGCTAACTTGATAAACAGTTTCTTGATTAGAATTTTTTTCTTTTCTCATATATAAGCTTATGTAGTTAGACAATTCACACATAAAGAACAACTCGGGAAATTTGAATTATCCAATGCATACACAAAAAAGGAAAGGGCATTTCTAAGCGATGCAGTTTATGTCAACATTTACTTCTTATCTGGTACATTGGGTTCTGCCGGAAACGAAAATGATTATATATATTGATAATGGAGATCAATGTATAACATATTTCAACTGGCTTCAATTGTATGTGCTTGTAAACAAACATTATGTGAAAAAAGGATACATTAGTTATGTTTATCAAAAACAATGATCTTTTAGAAGATGAGTGCGAGAAAAAAAAAAAACCCACACCCTAATGCCTATTTTTAAGTTTATAATAAATTCAATGTTTGTCAATGTATTTTTTTTTATAATGAAGTGATTTAATTCAGTGATTAGAATTTGCATTGAAAAGACACATTCTTTAGCATACCATTGGAGAAATTACTGTTTGGCCAGTTCGTTTCTTTTCAATATCACTGTACTTAATTTGCAACAAAGCATATTTCTTTTTCCAGTCTTAAACGTTTACTCCAAGTTTACTCCAAGTTGCTGAATAGCATGTTTTGGAAGGAAAAATTAGGGGTAGTGGACCTTCTTCCTGTAATCAATTAAATGATGTACTGGTAATTGACCTGTATCTTTGGTTAACCCCCACCCCAGTCTCCATCCCCGTTCTTGAAGACGGTAAATTCGATTTACTAGTGTTAGCAAATCATCATACTATAAACAAATTTGAAATTCAATTCCAGAATTTGTGATTTATACATATTTTTTCAAAGTGCGTTAAGTGTCTCGATGCTAAAAAATGTTGATGTACATTCATAACGCACTTTGAAAAAATTTTTCAAAGTGGGTTAACTTGGTCCCAAATTTAACGCACTTTGAAAAATTTTTTCAAAGTGCGTTGATTTGGTCCCAAATTTAACGCACTTTGAAAAAAATTTTCAAAGTGCGTAATTTTTTCAAAGTGCGTTGCCACATTTGTAAATAAAAAAAACATTGAGAAAAATAATCTGTAACATTTACTTTTGAAGGATAACATAGTTACGTAATTTGACATATGTATATAAAAAATATTAACCAGTCAGTTTTCTTCCTTTAAAAATTTTCTTCATCAACAGCTCTGACCTAATAACTGTCCTGAAATACCCAAATAACCCCAAAATAAATAGTTTTGAATTTAATATTATCAAATAAACACTCAGAATAATGCAGAAATAAAAAAAAGTATGAATAGATCTTGTAAATTGATTTTAAAAAATCTTTTAAAGGGAAAATATTTCTGTCTCTTACATTTTTAAGATTTAAAAAAAGAAGACAAGCATTTGTTATTTCTATTTTTATTTTTTATCATCATAAAAATAGATATCAATAAATTTCATTATGAAAAAATCACTAATGATATAACAGATTTTAATTTTCTTTTCTCTTAAGTTTATCATTAAGATATTTTCTATATGAATCTATTCTTCTTTTTATATATAGACACTCTTGTACTGTCCAGATGAACATAGGTAAACTCTACCTGTGCCCCTTAGAGGGCCGCATAATTGTCTAATTGCCTAATTGGCGAGTAGCCGTTCGGGGAACACACCGTCAAGACAATCTATGAATAAATACAAGTACCTAATGAAATCAATATTGACGAAAACTTCTCTTATAAATTTGCAAGCATTAAAGCAATCAAAGCCAAAGGTCATTCAACATACTAGTATTTCGATCTTTATTTTTATCACGTTTCCTCTTTTTTAAGTACGTGGTTCTGTTTTCATTATCCTGGTCACTGTCGTATTATCAACAATCATTGCAAGTTATGTGAGCACAAAGAGTCTCATGGATGGCATCCCCAATCAGATCAATCAGAATATATGGACGATGCCAGAATTGAGTATTCTTGAAAATTTACTATCTATTCTTGCAGAGAAGAAAACATGCTCTACAACTTGGTAAACAATCATTTGATTGTGGCAATGTTAATATTAATTTCATAAGATCCAACCTAGATTTGTAATTATAAGCGATTAAAAAATACTTTTTTCAGGTTTGGGGCGAAATACATTGTAAAGTAATGCATTACATTTTGGCATTAAAACACCATTATTATTACTTTATTTTCTTGAAGTAATGCATTACATTATCATTACACGAGTAAAATAATGCATTACGATTACCATTACTTTGTGAAAAGTCAATTGCAAGAATAAGTTTTAAAAAAGGTAAAGATAATTAAAGAGTTTTTGCAAATACATGTTTTAATATATGAAACAATGCACTTTAACATCTCTACAGGTTCATGTTCACTATCAGGTTAAATTTTAATGATTTATACAAAATTGCTGTTCATGAACACAGCCATTAGAGAGGTGGATTGGGGTGTTGAGCACTTAGATTATCCTAAGGGCATTATGTGTTGTTGACACATTCTAAATAGTAAAGAATTTATTGGAGGAACAACTTATTGGAATAAATTTTTAAAATGAACTCAAACTCCTAAAAACAACTCTCTTAAAAATTGTATTCAATTTTATTCAAGTATGTTGTCATACATGTAGCTAGTAATAGATTTAAAAATATTAATTATTTATTTTTTTAATATAACAATTAAAATATTTTTATCTCAAGAACTATTTCTTTCTTCGTTAAAATAAATTTTGATCAAGTACAATTTCAGTTCTTCAAAAATGAACATGCATAAATAAGCATAGTTATGCATACCACGGTAGTAATGCCTTGTAATTCCAGCAGTATACTAGATTTTGGAAAGTAATGCATTACATTACCATTACTTGTAATGCTAAAATTGTGGCATTACACATCACTAGCATTACTTTGAAAACATGTAATGAATTGCGATGCATTATCTTTACATTTAGCATTACCACAAGCCTACTTTTTCTGAAGCTATTCTGTAATTGCAATCGTTTAAAGTTTTGACAGCGTTAATAGAAAGAATATCAACATGCAGTGAGCACATCAGTGCACAAATTTCACAAATGCGAGGGATAAGCAATATTTATCTTTATTTTGGAATCGAAGACAAGGCCATCGGGTCTCATGATTTTAAAAAATTATGAGTAATAATTTGTTTGCATTTTAATTAAGCAACGAAAACCGAGAATCCGGAGTATAATTGTGTCCTTGTGCTTGTGTCTTGCCATTTGCTATATTTGTGTTTGGCATTAACGTTTGAACCTACCAGCTAAACTCTTCAAGTTCGGTAAACATATACTATTATAATAGTCTGGCCCATGTTACCGTTTTTATCACCATTTTGTTAAATTTCTTAATAAATACACATATCTGTGAGTGGAAAACAATTAAAATCAATATATGGCAAACATTCTAAGATTTCTTCTTTCGTACATTCCCGGAGAAATTCACAGACACGAAAATGCGTTTCTTACGGGGATTTATAATGGGAAGTTCTTTTTATCCATTCGGAAATTCTCGGGACTCCTCGCACAATTTTTCAACATAATCATGATCAGTAGTTATATCTTGTTTGTTGTCAATGTGCAATATTTTACTACATAGATTTAAAGAATGAAACAAAGAATGCTAGCGAATTGGTTCTACAGCGTTTTCTGAACAAAACGGGTATGTCTTGTACCTGAATACTCTAACCTTTAAGCAACTGAACTTTTGAAACTAAAAGATAAACATTGATGATAAACAAATGAAATACGCATTTTTTTTTTTAACTTATACATTGTACTGGTATTTCTAGATCTCCTTTCGTGGAAAAAGGATATGAATAGGAAAATTTACACCATGATTCATTTATTTGGTGAGCATATCAGTTTTACCAGGAACTTTAGATACCTGATATTTGTGATATCAGTTCCACCCCGATTAGTTTGGTCCCAACCAAACACTAGTTCGCTTGGTTGATAATAAACGTCAAAATGTAGAATATTCAAATAAGATTTGGAAAGATCATTATTAAAATCCATTCCTTCTTTAAATTATTAAAGTTTATTCGTATTTGGCTTTTAACATGCTACTGACTGTTCAGCTTTTCTCACGTGTAAAGTAAAACAACAATCATTCTAAAAGCAACATTTCTTTCAACCATATCAGATAAACAAGCATTTCGATATTTTATTTTTATTTTGTTGTTGTGGATTTTTTGAATTCCTTAATTACAAAAACTCAATGGTATATGTAATCTGAAATATTGGCAGGGGTGAAACAAAAAAAAAAAACGTAATAGAAACGTAATAATCTCTAATGATTGCCACTTTCTCATGAAAACAAAAGTCGTAACTAATCATGTCCGGAGACAAACGGAGAAAATGTAATTATTTATCGCCTTTAAAATGTAATTCTGTTATTATGCATGCATGGAAAGAATATAGAAATTTTTCATCATCTGCATAAATGTGTCGGTCTTAATTTGACAATATGATAGCTCAAATTCCTCGCCTTATATTGTTATTTGTATTAATTAAAACACGTTATATTATCAAACCTTAGGTTATTTTATTGGTATTCTCTGTTTTCTTGGTACTCAAAGAAAACACAAGATATATTTGCAAAAGTTAAACTTGGTTTTAAGTGACGGTTCTAAGCATATCTTTTTGTGTATGGAAAAGCTCTGGTTGCATTACTGATTCTGATTAATAGTTTTCTCCATTTCTATCACAGTTTGCGTACACAACTGTACTGGTCGTCCTGATGGAGACTACCAATCCTGCTACAGGTGCGATGGATTCGTTTCATGCAGCGATGGTAATTTATATAACAGAACCTGTACAATTAGTGATGATGACAAAATGGTTCTCTGGGACAATATTAAGAAGAGATGTGGGTATAGTTCTGATACATGTAACCCAGACTATCTACCGGTATTACATG
>WFKH01011801.1:28393308-28406418 GCA_016163765.1 Magallana hongkongensis
GTATAGTTCTGATACATGTAACCCAGACTATCTACCGGTATTACATGTATACTAGGGACCTATATAACTCTACTCTATTTTTGTTTTGTATCATAAATTGTATTTGTTTTTTGTGTTTTTTGTTTTTTGGTTATTTTTAATAATCTTATTTATTAAGGATTTGCATTTAAAACAGAAAGAAGATTGATAATCTTCAGAATAATAACTCTCATGTCACAGCATGTTCTTTTACCGTTTGTGTTTCATGCATTCTACAAAGGATAGTGCGAATATGTTGTAATTAGAAGCTAGATATCCAAATTTAACCCTAACCCTAACCCTAGAAGCTAAATATCCAAATTTTAAAAACCCATTTCTTTGATATTTAACATTTTATGACGGTAAAGCTTACGATGTACCGCTCTATGAGGGCAAGGAGGATCAAAGTTTTTAACTGACGAGGCTGCATGAACGGCGAAAGCACAAATCCATATAAAAAACAATGTCTGAATTGTTTTGACATCAAACTCAACAGCAAACTCCGTGCACTCCCTTGTATGTCAATGACATAACTGGTGCTTTATCTATATTAAACGGCGATTTTGCATTGCAACAGACATGAAAAGTACCCGGATGAGAACGTTGAAAATTGTGCGAGGAATTCCGAATGGAGAAAAGATTTCCCATTATAAATCTCCGTAAGAAATCTGTTTTCGTTTCTGTGATTTTTTTCGAGTGAAAAATAATAATATGTAAATGAAGGTATCTTGGATAGTTTCCCTTTCATCAGTTTCAATTGTAGTTTTTTTTCTTTTTCACAGGTAAGTGTACTTTTATAAAAATCGTCCAAATGTGACGGAAACAATAACTTGAGACAGACTATAATCAGTTTATTGATTTGTCGAAACCTTCAGCAACCTAGGAAAAATCACGAACTCCACGAAATAATCATGATGATGCCAGACTCAAATTTCCATATATAAAGACTTGGCTATTTCTTTTGTCTAATGTATTGATATATATTAACAATAGTTTACTCGCTTTTACCTACTATTTATGATTAATTACAAGAAAGATGTAAATATAAACAATAGAATGCTATCTTTGATGATTCATGCGGGTTATGAAGGTAGCGATCATTGCAGAAAATTATATTACCCGCATTTCTGCAATGTCGCTACCTTCATATCCCGCATATATCACCAAAGGAACCATTTTATTGTTTAAGTATCATCTGATTTACAGACTATTACAACACAACGTGCTTATTCTACAACGAAACACAAGTATAGACGTACAACTGTTAGAAATATTTGTTATACTGAACCTATGCAGGTACAATTCATATAAAATGATATGATAAAGGTTAGGTAAATCATGGCAACTCGTATATTTACCAACAACTTTGCAACTGATATCTTGTAGTAAGTTTTAGTAGTGTTAGCTGGCCCGCTGGTTTTCGGTTTACTTTATTTGCTTGTGGTTTGGATGCAACAAATCTGAAAGAGTATCTCTTCTCTAAATTCTCATACAGTAACACGAACAGAACAGCGTCTGGCGCAGCCTGGTACTTTTACCAGGCTGAAGCTAGCAGCCACTAACAGCAGCCACTAAGCCCGTAGAAGCTAGCAGCCAATAAGGAAAATCATCAAAGTACTGAGAGTACTCGAATCGAAAATTATATTTTACTTTATTATCGGCATTCTTTAATTAATAACAAGAAGATTTATGCATGACTAATTTGTATGAGCATTGACAACTTCGGAGGCAGTAAAGCTCGCCTGAATAAGAATTATAAATGCGTTTGTGTTTAATGAAATTAATGAATATTGGTATTTGTCTATACGTGAGCTTAAAAATTGATCCCCGGGTCTGTTTACTTCTCTCCGGAAATAACATGAATAAAAAATTCAGAAAAATAGTCTAATTATTACAAAAATAGGATTTTCAGACATCTTGTATTGTGATTTTATTCTCATAAAAAAAATTAGCCTCTGTCAAAACGCAAACCAAACAAGAGAAATCCAGTATTTAATTTGGGATTATTTTGTGTCAGCCATGTTTTGACGTGAACCTTCGAGAAAAAAATACAAAGATATAAACAAGAGATTATTTAGCTCCCCCGAACTTTGGCATTTTTTAACATTTCAGAAAGAAATAGGGTTGAAAAGTGGACCATTATCTCCCTTATCTTTGAAGTGTGCATCAAACAGGGCAGTGTAGGAGACCTATAGGGCTATTATTTCCAGGTCTCAAATATGGGCTGTAGGGGTACCACCAAGTGGCTCCCAGGGGTTCGGGCTCATTTTAGGGGTTTATATCTCACTTGAGTTTGATCACAAGAACCTGGAAACACTGGGGTTAAGTAGAGGACCTCAAGAGGTATCCATAACAAGCGTTAGAGGGCGCCTATGACCCCTAAAACGGCCCAGTTAGCTCACCCGAACTTAGGCATTTTTTAGCATTTCACAATGATATACGAGTGAAAAGTGGACCAATATCTCCCTTATCCTTGAAGTGTGCATCAAACGGAAAACAGGGCAGTGTAGGGGACCTATAGAGCTATTATTTCCAGGTCTCAAATATGGGCTGTAGAGGGTACCACCAAGTGGCTCCCAGGGGTTCGGGCTCATTTCAGGGGTTTATATCTCACTTGAGTTTGATCACAAGAACCTGGAAACACTGGGGTTAAGTAGAGGACCTCCAGAGGTATCCATAACAAACGTTAGAGGGCGCCTATGACCCCTAAAACGGTCCAGTTAGCTCACCCGAACTTTGATATAAATCCTTGAAATGAGCCCGGACCCCTGGGAGCCACTTGGTGGTACCCCTACAGCCCAAATTTGAGACCTGGAAATAACAGCCCTATAGGTCCCCTACACTGCCCTGTTATCCGTTTGATGCACACTTCAAAGATAAGGAAGATAATGAACTACCTTCAACCCCTATATCATTCTGAAATGCTAAAAATTGCCAAAGTTCGGGTAAGCTAACTGGACCCTTTTTTTGGTCATAGACGCCCTCTAACGCTTGTTATGGATACCTCTTGTTGTCCTCTACTTAACCCAAGTGTTTCCAAGTTTTTGTGATCAAACTCAAGTGAGATATAAATCCTTGAAATGAGCCAGAATCCCTGGGTCCCACTTGGTGGTACCCCTGCAGCCCATATTTGAGACCTGGAAATAACAGCCCTATAGGTCCCCTACAATGCCCTGTTATCCGTTTGATGCACACTTCAAAGATAAGGGTGATAATGAACTACCTTAAAGCCCCATATCATTTTGAAATGGTAAAAAATGCCAAAGTTCGGGTGAGCTAACTAGACCCTTTTAGGGGTCATACACGCCCTCTAACGCTTGTTATGGATACCTCTTGATGTCCTCTCCTTAACCCAAGTGTTTCCAAGTTTTTGTGATCAAACTCAAGTGAGATGTCAATCCTTGAAATGAGCCAGAATCCCTGGGAGCCACTTGGTGGTACCCCTACAGCCCAAATTGGAGACCTGGAAATAACAGCCCTATAAGTCCCCTACACTGCCCTGTTATGCGTTTGATGCACACTTCAAAGATAAGGGAGATAATGAACTGCCTTTAACCCCTATATCATTCTGAAATGCTTAAAAATGCCAAAGTTCGGGTGAGCTAACTGGACCCTTTTAGGGGTCATACACGCCCTCTAACGCTTGTTATGGATACCTCTTGATGTCCTCTACTTAGCCCAAGTGTTTCCAAGTTTTTGTGATCAAACTCAAGTGAGATATCAATCCTTGAAATGAGCCCGAACCCCTGGGAGCCACTTGGTGGTACTCCTACAGCCCATATGTGAGACCTGGAAATAACAGCCCTATAGGTCCCCTACACTGCCTTGTTATCCGTTTGATGAACACTTCAAAGATAAGGGAGATAATGAACTACCTTCAACCCCTATATCATTCTGAAATGCTAAAAAATGCCAAAGTTCGGGTGAGCTAACTAGACCCTTTTAGGGGTCATAGACGCCCTCAAACGCTTGTTATGGATACCTCTTGATGTCCTCTACTTAGCCCAAGTGTTTCCAAGTTTTTGTGATCAAACTCAAGTGAGATATCAATCCTTGAAATGAACCAGAATCCCTGGGAGCCACTCGGTGGTACATTGTACCCCTACAACCCAAATTTGAGACCTGGAAATAACAGCCCTATAGGTCCCCTACACTGCCCTGTTATCCGTTTGATGCACACTTCAAAGATAAGGAAGATAATGAACCACCTTCAACCCCTATATCATTTTGAAATGGTAAAAATGCCAAAGTTCGGGTGAGCTAAATATTTTCATATATATCTTAGTATTTTTTTCTCGAAGGTTCACGTCAAAATATGGCTGACACCAAAAAATCTCAAATTCACCTTTGGATTTCTGTTGTTTTGGTTTTGGTTTGCGACTGATGCTAATTTTTATGAAAATAAAATCACATTGTAAGATGTCTGATCGTCCCTATTTTGTAATAATACGAGGACTTTTTAATTTTCAATGCATATTATTTCCGGACAAAAAGTAAACAGACCCGGGGATCAAATATAAGCACACGTATAGGCAGATATCAATATTCAGTTGAATTTCCTTAAACTTAAACACATTTATAACTCTTGTCTAGGCGAGCTTTACTGCCTCGAAGTTGTGAATACTCATAAAAATTATTCATGCATAAATCTTTTTGATATTAATTAAAATATGCCGATAATGAAGTAAAATATAATTTTCATATCGAGTACTCTCATTACTTTGATGATTTTCCTTATTGGCTGCTAGCTTTTTTTGAGGATTTTTGACATTCTTTGATTGATTATATCATTACGCAGATTCCTCTCTATACATCAGGTATCCTAAATAGAACCACGGATTAGTGTTAATAACTTGCCTCTGTCCCGGTAAATATAATTGTACTTCAATATCAATCGGGTATTTTTGTCTTTCTGGTTTTGTGTACATGGCGTACAAGATCTGTTGTTCTACATTCATTATTCCCTGATTTAGATATCGCATTACAGCTTTTTTATATTGATCGTGGAATCTGGATATTACTTCCGGTGTACCCAAGAAAAGTCCTCCCCCTATCCAATTCAAGTTCCTTAATATGATAGTTCGTACACTTGTTCTTTCTAAATCCGTGTAATAAACACGAGTTACTGCGATTCGAGATTTATTGAAATCGTCCGGTACTTCCAACCAGAACTTTTTCTCTCTATGAACGATATCTCTAAAATATCCGGCGTCCAACCAGCAGTAGAAGTTGGTATCAAACACTTTCTCTCGAGCAGCTCTGTCGAACACCTGCTGTTTGGAGTGGGTCAGACTGGTATATTCCGGAATAAACGTGTTCGGGTAGTGTCGGGGGTACCCAGGGGTGGAGTAAATTTTTTTGATTTTCGGAATGATTTGAAATGCCCATAATTCAGATCGATTTAAGTTAACGACTTCCGTCAGGAGAGAAGCATTCTTCCGGAGATTCACAAAAAAGTCTGCGTATGTTTTATTATCTGTGTAGAAAACCACCGGATTTTTCATAAAGAGGAATGTTCTCATCCATTATAGGTGTTTGGTTTTCTAACTGTATCTAAATACCCTTTAGGAAAGCTTCCGATGCTAAAAAAAATGCTGTCACTACTGTTTAACTTCTATTTGTTCCTTTTATTAAATCTAGAAACGTGTCATTCTGAAAAAAAAATATGAAAGTTAGTGTCAATGTTCGTTAAAACGCACAGGGGTGTTATCTTTAGAGAAAGCATTTCACTGCAGACTATCCTCACAAAATTCAAAATACGTCATCAAACAACGTGAGTATATAAAAGAATTTAGATTTCCTCAGTACCTGTTGGAGATAGTGGTCGCTTCGTATGGCGTTGATAGGCAGGGCCCGGAGCAGGGTGGTCCTGATGTCGTGGTATTGGTTGATGTTGTTCACCATGAACAAAAGCACGGCGAAACAGACGGCCAGGGCCGCTACTGGCTTCTTTATCGTCCCCACTAAGGAGAGCCTGCAAAACAGATATAGCCCGGTAAGCGGCGGACGTCATAGTATCCTCTCCAGGAAATTATCATTCCCTGAATGATGCATGGGGTCACACCACAGACACTTGTAATATTTTCGTTAAGATCAATGCAAAATGTAATATTGCAAAAAGTTATGAATCGGGGGCTGCATTCTTATTCCTTGTACATGGAATCTAATGTACATACATTTACAATTTAAAATTTTCAAAACGAAATTGTCGTCATTCTTTTCTTTTCCGATTTGTCTTAGTTGATGTAATTATGTTAAATAAAATTAAAAATGTGTCATGGAGCCAACTAAATGATAACTGAAATGTCGTACAGTGTTAGGGGTCACTTAATAGCACAGCTGCGTTTGATTGCACGCACAAATTCCCTGTAAACAGATATATAAATGATCAATTTTAAAATGAACCAGTCCCTGTAAATCAATCAAAATTATTTACAAACGATGAAGGATAGGAATTTCAACGAAAGAAGTCCCTTAATATTTAATCAACATGTTATGTTTTGTCTTTAAAATCTTCATTTCATAATTTACCATTCCGTATTCATCAATCACAACTATCTAAATTAAGCAAAACTTGTTTTTCTTTATAAAATAATAATTCCATGATGCACCGGTTTACCATTCCATGTAAATCAAAAAGATGCAGAGGATAGCCATAAATTTGTTCTGAATTTTTCATGTTAATGTTTTATAAAATTTTCATTATATATGATAAATATTCATTGATATGTGTATAAAAAATAATGTATCAATCCGTGAAAATAAATCAAAACTGGTGCATGCATAATGAAGCATAATTAACATAATCAAAGAAGGTCTTTCAACTTTGAGATCATTGCTAGGCCTAAAAATTTAAATGTTCTAACTGAATATGGGCAAAAAGATTAGAGTTACCATAGAAAGGTTAAACTAAGCTTAAAAAAAGCAATCCACGGGAATTGGCTCACACACTAAACACATTTATAGCCATAAATCGTTTATGCATGTTGATCTCTTTGTTTTGTATGTTTTTGTTTACCACGTGGTAATTTTTCACCATTAGGTATTTTTAGTTTAGGCATGCGCACTGACAAGATATGTATATTAGCTAGTCTGCGCATGCGTAGTCAGCGTTCATTTTGTAAACATTCATGATTGTCCACTGTTTGGTAAAGAAGATGTTTTTATGAACTGCGACCCCGTCTGTCCAAATTTACGATATTCTTGGATTACAACAACTTACTAAAGGGACACGGTATATGTGATCATAGGTAAATGTTGTCTATATTCCGTTTTCAGTGGTTTATCAAGGCTTAATGGTATGTGCTGAAGTTATTTTTCGCGCGGTCCACAATGGCGCCAGTGACGCTCCAGTCATAACATTGTCTCACGTCGATGCCAAAATTATTCGTGTGTGATATACCAGAGATGTGGATGTGATTTATTATACAGCTGCTTGAATTTACATATATTAGTGTGTAATGTGTGAAAATACCCGTGTCAACTTTTTCTATTGTTTATTTCACGATGTCAACATTGATAGTGGGCGATTCGCATGTGAGGAGACTCAGAGCATTTTTAGGTGCACATCGTTCCGCTTATTCTGTGTTTAATATATACGAACTCAAGGAGGTGAACTATTTTGGAATAAGTGGAGGACTCGTGAGCAATAGTCACCATATATCCCTGCTTACATCCGCAGTTAGACGTTTTAGACCTCAACACCTAATTGTTTTCATTGGAGGAAATGATTTGGACTCTTGTGACTTAGATTTTAGTTTGGAATGTGTTGTTTCTAAACTCACCGCGTACATGACTCAACTTAAACGGTGTTTTCACTTAAAGTCTGTTACAGTGCTTAGTTTCCTCCCTAGAGACGTAACTAGAAATATAGACTGTCTCATTTATAATCAAAGAGTGAAGGAAGCTAATAGACTTCTTAAGCAATCTTGTGCTATTCATGCAGTAACATTTTGGAAGCTACGAGGATTCGCAGAAAGTCGGGAACCGATTCTATGTGACGGAGTCCATCTCAATGACTTGGGTTTTCATAAACTGTATCGACAGTTAAGGGGTGTATTGTTAACTCAGCTACGTCAGGAATCCAAACCCAGTCCTTCTGTACACAGCAATGAAGACAGGGGCTTCTAGCTGTAAATATTGCTTTGTAACCAACCACTGGGCAATTTTTAGTTCTCGTATTTATGTATAATAAGTCTGATATAAACAAATGCGGTTACGTTTTTAGTATTTTACATTTAAAGAAAGTGTTTCTTTAAATTTTTAACACTTTTATTATATTAACTGTATGTTGTAATATACACATATTAGCTATTTAACCTGGTATGTTTATTTCAGTCCAAGGTGTTCAGATCATCTTCAGACAAGACTTAGATCATCACTTGTAATAATTTGTTTGGACACAGGTAACAGCTTTGTTTTTCAGTCTATGAAAATTTACTAAACAAATTCCAGAATATGAAGAATTCTGGTTATTTTAAAGCTATGTCAGCTTATTTTATATGAATATAATACAGCTCTAATGCTATGGCAGCAGGAGCAATGATATGTTATAATAGGCAGTTTTGCAATGTTTGCATATGATAAAGAGCGTCAGGCTCTGCTAAGCAACTAAGTTGGTGTACAGTTGCAATGTTTATAAAATAGTTTCTGCTACTTGCAATTGATTAGTTTCTCCAAAGTTTCCAATATATTGCATGTTATGATGCTGTTTAGCGCATCTGTACATTGCTACGGCTATGGCATAATAAGCTACAAAGCTACTAAATGTATGGCAAAATTCATTATGCTAGTAAGCAATGTGTTATAACATTTATAACAAGCTTAATACTTATCGTCTTAGGGTACAAAATATATAGTAGGAGTACCTGTATATAACAAGCTGCCATAATAAACCATATGAGGTTAAAAGATAGTATAAAGCTTTTAAGCTATGAAAATTTATGAATATAATCACTTTAGATTAAACATTAGCATCTTCATTTCCTTTATATTTTACTCTATTGGACTTAGATGGCATCCACACCAAAGCGCAGGAGGCGGAGCAAGGGAGCCTCACATCCTACCACGGAAACCCAATCTCAAAGTGGTCCAATGTCTCATGAGGACAGGGAAACGATGATCAGGACGTGCATGGCCTCTATTATTCCAACCATTGAAGACACATTCCGACGCTACATGGACGAATATCACCACGGCTCAAGCAGTCCTTCATTGTCAAACCCCATGCAAACTGCACCTCCACAACAGCAATCAGCTGAAACTCAACAGGCCTCTTCGCAACCATCAGTAACACCTGACCATTCTCTGCTGCAGGAGATAACTTCTCAAGGTATGCAGTTGATTAACCAAAATACTGATGGGGATTCACGCTCTGCAACTGGATTGACTTTGAATGTAGATTCCAAAATAAGAGCAAAAATCTATGCAAATGAATTCATTAAATTTGCTGTCCTGCTGCCGAATGATTCCGATCATGATGAAACAGACAAGTATAGGTCGGTTGATAAAAATGGTGAACTCATTTTTATTAAGGCAAATGAGAGGGGCCCTATCAAATCTATAAATAAATGGGTAGAGGCTTTCCACATATTTGTTGCGATCTACGCAGAAAAGTTTCCTCACGAAATCGGAAACTTGATGACATATGCACACACGGTGCAGAAAATTGCTGACTCGTGTGGGGACTCTGCGGCATTAATGTATGACGAAAAGTTTAGGCGATGGCGGGAAAAAGAACCCTCTTTATGTGCTTGGGAGAAGAAAAATATTGAGTTATACCAAGAAGCTTTAGTTTCTGGACTAGATTTTAAACTCAAATTCAGGAAACAGCCCTTTCGTCCCCAAGCCAAGTCAAATAACTACTGTTATTCCTACAACAATGTTGGCTCATGCACAAGAAGTAATTGCCCCCATCAACACATTTGCCAGTACTGCGGGGGAAAGCATCCACGCCGTCAGTGCCACAATAGACCAAAACAAACCTTTGCAAAACAAAATGCTAGAAAAACAAACAACAATTCTAATCAACAAGCATCCTCTAAGTAATAGGGATATAAGTATCATCACACCAATCCAAGTTGACAAATTGGCCAGTTATCTTGAAGGCTACGATCCATCTTTAGCCCAATTTTTAATTAATGGGTTTACCTTTGGTTTTCGAATCCCATATCAGGGGCAACGGGCTTTTAGAGTTTCTAAAAATCTCTCTTCTTTAAAAAATAATGATGGAATTCTTCAAAGTAAACTCATCAATGAGTTACGTGCACACCGCATCGCTGGACCTTACACAAATCCACCATTTCCTAATATCCAAGTTTCACCTCTGGGATTGGTACCCAAAAAAGCTGTCGGCGAATTTCGTTTGATACATCATTTATCTTATCCCGAGGGTACATCTATAAATCACAACATACCCAAAGATTTGTGTACAGTACAATACCAATCGGTGGAAACAGCTATTGATATAATTAGACAATTGGGAAGGGGTGCTTTGTTAGCTAAGACTGATCTTGAAAATGCTTATAAACAGATTCCTATCCATCCAAATGATTTTGAACTACTTGGATTCATGATAGACAATATGTATTACTACGACAAAACATTGCCTTTCGGACTCAGCTATTCATGTAATCTTTTTGAAAAATTTAGCTCGGCCCTTCAATGGATCCTTGAAACAAAATTCTCTGTTATACATTGTGTACACATCCTCGACGATTTTCTTTTCCTAAGTGAACCCCACTCTCCACAGTGTTACAGTGCTCTTCTTGCATTTTATCAACTAGCCAAAGACATTGGCTTACCCATAAAATCAGAAAAAACTGTTTACCCCACCACAACTCTCATATTTTTAGGCCTGGAATTAGATACTTTGAATTTTGAAGTTCGATTACCTCAAGATAAATTAACTCAACTGAAAGCGGAAATTAAAAAATTCCAAGCAAGGCGTTCTGCAACTTTGAAAGAACTGCAATCCTTAATTGGTATGCTTAATTTTGCTTGTAGTGTGGTTCCTCCTGGTCGTACTTTTTTGAGACGTCTTATAGATTTAACAATTGGCCTCAAAAAACCATATCACCACCGTAGACTGAATCTACAAGCACAAGCTGATCTGCATGCCTGGGGGGTGTTTTTGAACCAATTCAATGGCAAAGGTTTCTTTCCATCTGGCATAACCCATTCTTCATCTTCATTGCATTTTTTTACTGATGCTAGTAATGCTGGATTTGGATGCACCTTTCGCACAAAATGGTTTTACTCTGAGTTTTCCTCTGAATGGTTGAAGTACCATATTTCAGTTAGGGAATTTTTACCTATTGTTATTGCATTGGAGTTATGGGTACATCTTCTGAAAAACTGTACTGTTGTGCTGCATTCTGACAATATGGCAGTTGTCCATGTGATAAACAAAAATACATCAAAGGACCCTCACCTAATGCAATTGATGAGGCGTTTAATGATTCTTTCATTGCAACACAACATTCATTTCCATGCCAAACATATTCAAGGAATATCTAATACAGCCGCTGATTTACTTTCTCGCTTGCAGGTGAAAGAATTCAAAGCCCGCTTCCCACATATGGACAGCGAGCCAACTCCAGTTCCTTTAACATTAGTGCGGATTTGACTGAATCAGCAAACCTTTTAGTCCGCAACTCTCTATCCGAATCGACACTATCAGCTTACAAATCAGCTTATTTATCCTACAAGTGTTTTGTGGAACAATCCTTTGGACTCCACGCATCCCCTCTACCACCCTGTGTCCATCATCTGTCAGCATTTATTGCGCATTGCTACCTGAAAGGATTTGCTGCATCTACAACTTCAACATTGATATCGTCACTTAGTTTCATTTTTCAACTTGGTAACTACACAGATATTACACAAAATTTCATTATTCGTAAAATGATTCAGGGATTCCGGAAATCGAAACCATCATCTGACTCACGGCTACCAATAACCCCAACAATTTTGAAGAAAATAATTCATGCTTTGGAGTTTACTACCACCTCAGCTTTCACTAAATCCCTTTTTCGGGCCATGTTTACTTTAGCATTTTGTGCTTTTTTACGAGTAGGAGAGATTACCAAAACAAATGGTGCAAATCAGCATTTTCTTCTTTTTGGAAATGTCACTTTCGGATCTGATAGTCCGCGCAACAGGTATATAGATTTAAATATACCTCACTTTAAGCACTCCAAAGCAAACACAACTACTCTACGCTTGCTTCAAAATACGACGGATCCTTTAGTTTGCCCATGCCAAGCTCTCCTACATTACCTAAACCTTAGGAAACATTCTTCACCATCGGAGCCGTTATTTTCCTTTATGGACGGTTTGCCCATCTCGCGTCAATATTTCACACAGCAACTGCGTTCGGCTTTAGCCTTTTGTAATTTAGACTTGCATCTTTACAAAGCTCACAGCTTCCGCATTGGGGCTGCTACTACCGCTGCCTCACAGGGGTTTTCCGAATTACAAATTCAGAGCATGGGTAGATGGAACTCGGGTGCTTTTAAAAAATACATTAGGATCCCTACACTTACGTATTGATTGTCATTCGTCTTTCGAGTTGAAGGGTGAAGACATGGGCTTCACAATTCTTTTTATCTAGCAACCATTAGACAGGGGCTACTGGTTCTGTGCAATTATCTTACTTTGAGTCAGGGGCTCAAACATTTCAATTTGCTTATACATATTTGTTTTTTGTAATATAGTCTTTAGGTTATTTAATAGCAACCATTAGACAGGGGCTACTGGTTGTGTTTTGACTATCTGTGCAATTATCTTACTTTGAGTTAGGGACTCAAACACTTAAATTTGGTTGTACATGTATGTGGTTCATCCTTTTTCTTAATGGTGTTCCTTTTCCATCAATTAGTGTAATTTGCTTATAACCCTGCACAGTTTTCTTTAATCATGCACTGACATTTCTGTTTAATTGCAATGTGGTTTTTTCGATATGGGGCGTTAACAAGATGGTCTATATTTATATATATATGGGATATAAATCTATTGAAGAATTATATAGCCAATCTTGTTAAGGTGGCAGATGAACACCCCATATCTTTACTTATATAGCAGGTACTTTTT
>WFKH01011801.1:28406428-28432301 GCA_016163765.1 Magallana hongkongensis
GAGTTTTCCATGTAATAGGATAGTTGTGAGCAGGCAGGCATAAAACAACGTTGTTTAAACCTATGCTTCAAATCTAATCTCCCCAACCCCCCACCCCCACCCCCACCCCAAAAAAAAGTTCAAATCAAAATCACTGGTATAATCTTTTAATTTAGTAACTTTTATGTTGTCCGGTTGTTACGAGACTAAATACAGTACTGTGTATAGTTACTTATTTATTACGTATTACGTAATTACGTATTTATTTTAAATTGATACCGCATCTTTTGGTGTGGTTTAGGAACTTACACTATTCGGGTTTTCTGACTACTGAAATTTTTTGTTAAAATTACTTCAAACAAATGAACCGACCGTGTTTAAATAAAGGGATTGTTGTATTTAACTTCAGATGGAAAGCAACTTTGAAACATCGTATTTCTACACATACGGCGTTTTACTGAACACTGGGAAATATGAGTGAAGACTGTGTGCTTTTGAGCTCGTTCAACCAGATGTTTTAACAATAACATCAATAGTCATTGCTAAATAATAATAATATTTGTTAGGTCCCAAATTCCTTTTTTTAAAATTAAGCAATATCAGGTAATCTGAATAATTTAGCTTTTGTTGTATATGAATATCGATATGAATGTAAAAGAAACAGGTATACCCGTGCACCAAAATTATTACCAATATATTTCCACAACGATTGATCAAAACATAGCCAATATTTAAACTAGCATATTTCAAAAAATCTAAAAAAAAAAAAAATGAGAGAAAAAACAAAATGAATTTGTCAATATATTTTAAAGAGTTAAAGCAAAAATGCCATAACCCACTTTTCTCATGGGCGCAATTATACCTGTATACTATATATTACGCTCATTGTGTTCCTTTAGACTGAATGTATAACTGAGTTCTCTGATCCCGGATATTCCTTTATTTAGGGGTTGGGGGTTAAGGTAGGTGGGTGGAGGGTTTGGTTCCAAAACTGAGATAACAATATGGGTACTTTTTTTTTAATTAGATTTTTCTTTCTACCCAAGGTCACCCCTATACCTTCACATTAATTACATGTATTCTAAAACTCAACTATGCGTGTGAATTAATTTTTTTACATAAAGATCTTCACAATTATTACATGTATTCTAACACTCAAATATGCCTGTGGAATAATTCGTGGGCATTATTTTTAGTGAGTTTAATAAATTCAATTTTAAAGCAGCGTAAATCCGCGGACAATGACCTTATTAATATAATTGTACTTTAATAAATCTTTAATTTCCTGGATTAACTCAACAACGAAATCAATAAAAAAAACGAATATTGACGAAACCAAAGTATGTAACTGATGCCGGTCAATTCTTAAGTCCGGCATAGATTGTTCTTACATCCTGCGTCCTTATTCCGGTAATTTATAATATATCCGGCCCCAAAAATGTCTTCTGTTAATCCTAAAAATAGAAGAAAAAAAAGAGAAGACAGTGATGACATTATTTTCAAAACTAAAACTCATACTCGTGGTTGTTACGAGTAAAATATATACTGATTGGTGATATTTAGGTTACTGAACTCTACCCGATTCACGGATAAAGGATGACTGCACTTCACGCCGTATTTTGGGTCCTTTTTCGGTTATTATTGATACGTTTATTCCTCATCTAATTAATTTTACTTCAAGTGATTTGCTATAGAGTTTGGTAATTTTCCAATAGCAATTTGATGTTATAATGGTTTTAAACTGCGATGCAATAACGAAAATTCGTGTTACTGCTCTACAAAAATATGGAATTTAGAGTTGTCTGCCCTTTATTGAAGATAAGATTCATAAATATGCATGGAGGGTGGAGCTAATATTGTAATGAGTCGTGTAAAATTAGAATAGTGGTTACAAACAAAATAGACGCAAATATTTAATCTGTAATAAAACAACAAAATTCCTTTGATTAGGTAATAATATACAATTAATTAATGCCTGAGCAGTCAATAGACCAGAATTTTTTTCCCGAGGTGCAGGGAACAGCTCAGTATGATCTATTGCCCGAGGCCAACATAGACCAGAATATTTTTCCCGAGGTGCAGGGAACAGCTCAGTATGATCTAAACAGCCAACGGCCTCGGGCAATAGATCATACTGAGCTGTTCCCTGCACCTCGTTGGCCTCGGGCAATAGATCATACTGAGCTGTTCCCTGCACCTCGGGAAAAATATTCTGGTCTATTGACTGTTCAGGCATTAAATAATTGTTTTATTACCTAATTCCGTTTTTAGTATTTAGGGTCTATATTTTGTATATTACAGAAGGTTTTCGTGCCATTATGCAATATACTAAGATTGTTTTGATCTTTCACTTGCGCCAAAGCTGTTACATGCATTAAAATATCTCCACTTATTAGTTTACATGTAGAAGGGGGAGGCTCCAAGCCCATTAGTTTATAGATAGTCATTTACCTTATACGAAGATTTTAAGCTGCTGATCATTTGATACTCAATGTTGATAATATTGAATTTGGTATGACTAGTATTAAAAACAGCGTCTATGTAAATGAAACAAGCAGTTTTATTAATGTTCAATAAAATTCATTATAACGTTAGTTACGTTACGATACATTCCCTGAGAAATATCGAAAGGATGCAGATCGTGACGTCAAAGTTTATTATGATGTCATATCATATGAGGTACGGACAAATGACTTTCTACATATTGCTGTGAAATCAATCGGGAAGCCTTAACATACCCGCGTTCTGAAATACGTTACCGGTCCAATAGATCGCAGTCTATTGACCGGCAGCCCAATAGATCGATGTCTATTGACCGGCGGCCTAATAGATTGCAGTCTATTGACCGGCAGTTCAATAGAACGGTTTCAATAGTTAAGGAAAACTGCATATACACATACAAAATAGACGCAAATATTTAATTTGTAATAAAACAACAAAATCCCTTTGATTAGGTAATAAAAGTAATTAGTTAACACATATTTTTCTTTTCTTTTTTATTTCACACGATCAGCAGACATTTATGAACATTAAAATAGAACGTATAACACCATATCAATAACTTTATTAGATGTTAATGTTTTATAAAAGAATGAAGAAAACCAGACAAAAAGGTTTGAGTTATACATGTGTTTTCATGTCAGACGAATAAAATCCAGATTGCCTTATATCCTAGGAAGCCAATACAATAATATTTTTTTTAAATCACCTACATTACAGAGAAGTTTTAGACCTTTTCAACTAAAAGGTAATAAAATAATCTTGATGTACATGATTATTAGACATCTATAGACCGCTTTACGGTACTATTTGAAGACATAGCAACGCTAGAGTTCATCGGTTGTAAATTTTAGACAAATGACATTTTTCAAGCGATCGTTACACAATTCTTTATATATTTTCTTTACTTACAATTCATTCTCAATGAGGAAGTGTAGACCAATCTGAGTCCAATGTATATCTAGATTTTATACTGTGGTCATGGTAAGTTTATAGCGTACTTTTTCATATTTTCTTTTTCTGAAACTTATCACGGTTTATAACAATTTATTTTTTTTCCACATCGAACTCGTTCATTCTAATTAAAATCGCAAGTTAAAGTTGTTATATTTCATTAATACTATTCATTTCGTCACCATTAAAAGTACTTTTGTTTGGATTAATGTAAAATTCATTTCACAATTTAACATAATATATATTATATATAACATACATATGTTATGTCAATTAAAGATTCCTAAACTTTGTTAAAGTTAAGTTGTGAAAACTTTGGTTTCTTTTAAACTGTTAATGTATCACATATATAAAAGATTTGTACGTGTTTTCTGTCACTTAAAAGATAATGTTCACTATGGTATCATTCCCATTTTCAAGCTTAAAGTTTTTCCAGATATCTTAGAGGTTTAAATTTTCTAAGAATGAATATAAAACATACACATGCATTTGTACATGCAGCAAACAATTATTACATATACAACCAGCACTTTGTGTCAAAAAGCAATATATTCACAGTTTATGGAACAGTGGTATATTCTGCTGTATTACCTTCACAATTATACAGTAACACGGTCTCATACATTTTCCGATTACTTTTTGTATCAGTGTTATAATACTTTATCAAATCATAGATTACATACTGGTACCTTTAGCATACTAAATATACCTGTGTTAATCATACATTATATTTAGGAGCTTAACGAAGTGGTGTTAAATGTTGGAAGAACAAAAATGGAAAATGGCCAAGAACAACCCAAAACCAAAATGACCACAACGAAGCAGAAAGAAGTAACCTTCTATAATCATTGCAAGCAATGATATCAATATTGAAAAAATGCTTTGATAAATCTACAATCAAGTAGAGTCATTCAAGATTCTTCAATCTACATCGTAGTCGGTATTATCTCTTTTTCCAGTTCAAGATGAAGACGTCAAAAGGACAAATTTTGATAAAGTACGTGGTTCTGTTTTCTGTAATCTTGGTCGCTGTCGTACTATCAACAGTCATTGCTGGTTACGTCAGTACTAGGAGTCTCGTAGAGGACATCCCAAGTCAGGTCAAAATGGATTTGCAGAAGATGCCAGAATGGGAAATTCTTAAAAGATTACCGTCCAAACTTTCAGAGATGAAACAGGCTCTGCAACTTGGTAAAAATACCGAACCCAAAATGATACATTGCAATTGCATGAGATCAGTAGTTAAATATCGTGTTTTTTAATAATATACATTCTTTACCAAATAGATTTTAAAAATGAAACAAAGACTGTTAGCGAATGGCTTCTACAGCGTTTTTTAAACGAAACTGGTATGTCGTGTACTTAAACAAGTTAACATTAAGAGAGCTTATAAACAATCTATTAAAAACCTGTTTTTAACATTGAATTGTGATAAGAAATGCTAAACAAATTAAATATAAATACATCTTTACTTTTCTTTACCATTTCTAGATGCTATATGGCGGAAAAAAGATATTCATAATACAATTTATACCATGATTCATTCTTCAAGTAAGCATTTTTGTTTAACCCAGTGCTTTAAATTCCTAAAGAGGTTATTTTGGGCCAAATATTTCTGTTTCTAATTGAAAGCAAAATACCTATCAAGGGTTTTTATATTATTCTTGTAACAAGATATATGTAATAAGATTATATAAGGTGTGTATTTTCAACAGGCATTGGTATTATATATTTCAAATTGATTTCGATCAATTGAAAATTATGTAGCCTAGATTGATATGACGATGACAGTTTATAAAAACAATTTATTTAATTTTTGACATTAATTTAACCGTACGCAGTTTAATCCACTGGTCCTAATAACTTTGTTTTACCATTTCTTTAACAGTCTGTGTCAACAACTGCACTAACCGTAATAACGGAGACTACCAATCCTGCTACACGTGCTATGGATATGTTATATGCTCCATGGGTGTTTTATACAACATGACTTGTTCAGAATTTCATGAAAACAAACCTCTCCTGTGGGACAACATTAAACGTAGATGCGATAGAAGTTCACCTACCTGTGACCCGGACTATCTATCGTTATTAAACTGAAAAACTATTGCAAACATCCTTTTATCTTTTTTATTAAAAATTGTTTTTGTTCATTATGTTTTACAACCTAAAAAATCACAGCTGCTTGCGAAGTCTTAATTGGTTTGACATTATAAACGCCATTACAGAAGAATTTTTTTTCAACCGAAAACGACTATGCCCAGTTATGTTACATCCAGTCATCTTTAAAGATAAGTACATTATATGTATTGTATTTTGGAAATGAATATTCTAAAACCTAAATAAAAGGAATTGTTTATTTGTTTATCGTGTGTGCTGTTGTTCGAATACTGTAAACTTAACGTTATGTTTGGCGTATACGATATTTGGTGCAAAATGATTTTAAACAAGTTGATGTGCATTAAAATTTTGAATAAGCATATTCCTGAATATTAGTATTCCTATTTTTATACATATATGCATGGCATTTAGCGGTGTATTTGATTTAGCAGAAGGCGTTTTTGACAAAAACGCTTTATAGAATTCACAGCCAAATATAATACGTACTTTTACAGAAAATATAGAAAAAGTATTCCTTATCTAGTAATTTAGTTTGTCATATGAAATATTTAAATTAGAATCTGATATTATTTTTTTTTCATTTTCTGATAATTCCATTGCATATTGGAAATGGACATCATGTCGATCTTGCATCAAGCGACAGTAGGAAGGTGTATATACACTCTATATTAAACGACAAAGTGCTTTTTCTTTTATTTAGAAAAAAATATGTTAAAAAAATGTAAATCGTCAATAATCTTAAACTCTTGCCTTGTATACCTTATCTTGTATAATACCTGTACTTTCTCAATGTTCTTGTATGCAATGTGAAAATAAAATAAAAATTAAATATTTATTTGATCATTCAGCAGATCATGATCTATAGTTTATAAAGACCAATTGAATTATCTCGTGGTAATAAAGTTAGTTTTCAGTGTTATTATGATATTATGCATAGATAATGATCAACTCAATTTGAAAACAACAACAAGTTTAAGGTATTTAAATTCATTCTTCAGGATAATGTTTGGTCCAGGTGGTATACTATTACTTCATTGAACAAAACATAACAAACTTTAAATGATTGAATAGTTGAGATACATTTCAATTATATAAACGCATATCAAAAATCTTTGACCAGTTCATTTCCAGCATTTGCAATTATCATACACAATAAATAAGGAAATGGTGCCAATAATGGTTTTCCAAAACTTATTTTCTGCTAATTACCGTCTTTCTTGGAAGACGGTATAAAGAGTTGAAATAATTTACAGTCTCCGGGTTGTGCACTTCCTCTCCTTTGTGATTGGTAGAAGATACATGATGTGAAAATTTACATTTATTTTATTGGTTTGTAATACTGTTCGGCGCAAGGGAGATAATCATCTGATGATCTTTTTTACGTACGACTGAACAATTTAGTCGAATTTTCGAAGATCTTAAATCTTAAAAAGTTAGAAAACGAAAAAACAATAGAAATTGCTATGAAGTAAATGCATGCTTTAATTTTTCAGTACAACTAGTTCAAAGCAATATTCTATAATATCTATTGAAAAAATTTGATCTTTTCTTCTTGTTTTGATTATGCAAATACAAAAAGTGTGAAAATTTGATACGGTATGGCTAATATCTGTAAACAAGTTTGTATATTAGATACGGTAAAACTAATATCAGTAAAACAGAATGATGCTGAATGCAGTGGTATTACTTTGATTTTATTAAAATGATACGACCCCTCCTAAAATCTCTTTTTACCTTCTATAGTCAATCTCAATTAAAAAACACGATGTAAACAATTTTCAATTATAAGCACGCACGCTTAAAAGGCACAAAATAAAAAAAGTTGACACGCCATCATATGGCATGTAGAAGAAGGCGACATGCCAATAAAATATATTTGTATTTGTATAAAAAAGAATTAAATTTTCTTTGATAACTTATTGCTGTTAAGAGTTTGCTCTAAAGACGGTAAGCTTTTTTTAAAAGCTAAACTTGTAAAACCAAAACGGTCACTTTGCAGCATTTAAAAAAATGTGTTCTCACAATCAACTTATTCACTGTGAATTTGCTTTACCCCCACTTCTTGTATCATGCATTTAATATCATAACTTAAAAATGGACTTTGAAAAATTACCAAGTTTTAAGGGGTACATGGAGATTTTATAACTGGTTTCAATGACTTATCTTTTTATCTAGACTACTATATTAAAATAATAGACTCGAACTTTTGGACTTTAATACCGAGAAATCGTAGAAGTACTGTCTTTTGTTTAATATATTTAAAACATCATTTGGTACTTGAAGATTACCAATTTGTTTTTATTTTTTCCCAATCAAGCTTCGCTAATTAATAATCAACAAAAATTCATTTAAAAAATCCGGAAATTACCTGGATTTTTGGGATTTTACAATCTTGCGCATGCGCATTACATTCACGCTCAATCACGGGAGGCTCTTTAGTTCATGTTTCCACAATATCATATTTGCATGGATAAACTCAGAAACGATAATACAAATACGTTTAAATTTTCATTGGAAATTTGCTATATATTCTGTTCATCAAAGAAAATACGGGAGATAACTCTAACTCAGTGCATTTAATATGAAAAATCCCGTGAGTTCCGAATGTCAACATGGTGTAAAAAAAAAGTTGGTAAAAAAGTGTTGAATTCTTCATTGATATGAATTAAATTTTCATATGAAAGGTATTTACAGCCTCAAAATGGTTTGTTGTGAATAATTTTACTGTTATTTTCAATGCAGCTTCATTAATTTTCTCCAAAATCGTTTCGGAGCGATTCTGCAATTTTTTGCTACATTACGGGTATATGGTGGGCATTTTAACTGTGGTGAAGGCCTGTCCCGAGACACAGTTAGATTATTCTAACTATATAAGCAGAGTGTAGTGAAATTATTAATAGCATTATTGTAGGCCTAAAGCTTGGTTATGTAAATGTCAACAATACGGTATGTCGATGTATCTATTTCGTAAATTTCCGATATCATATGCAAGTTCAACCCGTGCACGCACGGGTCAAAGTCTAGTCATAATAAAAAAAAAAAATGATGATCGATTTCATTGGTAGTTGTATTTGGCATTTAATGATAACGTTGCCTGGCTTCTATGCAAGGTTACGTCTTTTATACTTACATGTACCAAGCGAATACGAGAGTTTATTTCAAGTTTCTGATTTGGTCTTACATGTAGCTGTAAATTTTAAAAGTTTTGTGGGGTTTTTCTCTTCTGTAGGATATTTGTATTAGAAAAGTAGAAATCTTTTACATAAAAAAGTTAATTAAAAATTGAAAAGGCACAAATGCATAAAAAAAAATTTAACGAGAGTTCACAAATTTGCTTCTCCTTTTCTGCAAAAATCAAAATTTGAAAAAAGCACAAAAAAGTTTATGGAAAGGATGTCAACTGTCTATAAATCATGAATACATGTATCTTTTAAAACCCACTCTAAAACTGTGTATTAAAAGTGAATTTTTTTATCATTAAAATTAAATGGATTTTTTCTTCTTCCAAAACTTTAACAGGCCGCCTTAAATCTAATCGTGAAATGAATTCACTTATTTTTAATCACACGAAATGTGAAGTAATTTTGCACAGGGCATAAGAAATTTAATTTAATACATAAAACAAATCAGATTTTTTAATAATAGTCATAAAACTTTTGTAAGCTATTCGTGCTGTTGAGTCAGTGCATTCAAACCAAGAAAAAAAGGTTATCGCGTAAACACTAGAACTTGCAAGAGGTTGTAAATTTTAGTCGGTTGTTGGATCTGTCCATTGTTACATAATTCTGAACGTATCTTTTTGTATATCACTCAAAACATTATCGATCCGGAAGTAAAATACCCATCGATTCGACCAGTCATCGATACCACCAGCGGTCATGGTGAGTTTAGAGAAATTTTATTTTCATTTTTGAAGAAAACACTTTGCCTAATATATTTATTCTAATTATATTCATAAATTGAATTGGATTTTACATTCTTATAATCTTTTATTTTTTAAATAGAACCCATTTACATATAAAAATAACATGTTCATTTTATTGTGAACAGATTAATTTTCATTGAATTTACACTTGTATACTATCTTGCAGGATACCCCAGAGGAATCTTCTACTGATCCACAAACTCAAAGTGATGGCGGCAGTACTCCAAACACGTACGTGGATTTGCTACCAGAAACGGTAAGAATTTATTTCTGATTTCACCTTTGCATTGTATTTAAATCTGGCTTGAATTATAAGATTTATACTTATATCATTTGTTACTCGGCTTAGTATATCTCATATAATGTTCAAATTTTAACATAAATGCAGTGGTAAATTTAGAACACTTAAATATGAAAAGGAAATAGGCAAACATTCCAGCAGAACAATCTGTTTAAAATAGTGTATGCAACATTGAAAATAAACAATATGAAATGATTTTTTAGATATATATAATAGAATTAAGGTTTCTCAGTTTTATCTCTTTGGTAGCATGGTGTGGTTGGTAAATCTACTATACCCTTCCATATGACACAAAGCCAGGTAAATTTCTATAGGAGAAAAGAGACTCTTAAAACATGCTTAAACAATTAAAAGGAATAACCCAATGCATTGCAAAAATACAGAAATTTGAATTTTCACCGTTTGAATATATTGTCTACTTAAAATTATTTTTACTTTTATATTTGTTTTATATTGCTTCCATCTAAGAGTTGGGACAATTCAATAGAACATAATTATTTCAAATCAAGTTTTCACATTAAAAAGTATTAAATGGTTCATATATTTCTGAACTGATTAAAACCTTGGCATAATTTTAACAAATGCGGTGATTAGTGACTCTTTTTTCTTTATCTTTAGAAAAAGCGACGAAAATTCATTCCTTTCAAAGTACGTATTCACGGTCGTTAATTAAATGATTGAAAATAAAACTTCGAAAAATACATTATCAAGTTCTGTATCATTTTATTTTACATTTTAGTATCATTCCAAAATATTCAAGAATTCCAAAAAGGTATGTACAATGTATATGTAAAGGTAATATTTTTGGCTTAAGTTTTTTTTATTCTATCAAGATTGCAAGCATTTGTCAGTTATATTTTTATTATAACTCTTATTATCTAAATGTACATATTTACTACACATTTTATTGTAGAGGATGAGCAGAAAGGGAAATGACTTGTCTGTATTTAAGGGAGCTGATCCTCACAAGCATGGGGTATATATATAAACTTCATACTTATCACGTGGTTTGTCCATAGTCTTTGTTAAAAAATATATAATCATTATAACTTTATCAACATAAAACCATACACGAATTGATTGCAAAGTCCAAAATTCTCCAAAAGAAAAGACCAAAATTTAGAATAAACATGCATATGAAATTAATTATTTATCTTTAAAATGAATGAATTAATTAGCAATTTAATCATCATCAGCAAACAATATACATGTATTGTTCATAGACAAGACACGCAATCGAAGATAACCGTATCAGCACCAGCAGTAGCAGTTACGAAAGTTGTAGGGTAAGTCCATACAGATGTGTTTGTAAATAGTGTGCATATTCGTCATTTTGCCAATGTTAAACATCAGCAGTGTTATGGGTCAGAATAACCCTGAATTCCAGCAAAGATCAATCACAAAGATTAAACTTTAAACTTAATAATTTATTTACAGTAATATATATATAAATACAAAAATACAACTTACACTATAAGAATCCTAACTAAAGAGTGTCCGTTGATCAAATCACAATGTCCCAGTAATTAGATAACTGTTCTCAGTTTAATGTCTTCGAACAAGAGTTCAAATGAGAGTCTACCTTATGAGCACTATTTACAGGTTATTTATACTAAAATATAAATCTAACAAATTCTAGAAATTATATGTACAAGAAGTTACATGAATTACCTGGACACTCAAGAATGTTCTAGAAAGAATAACTGACCACTTTAGAATAGTCCAGAATATTCTATTATACAAACCTACTATATATAACACCTCCCCCCTTAAAAAAAGTTTGAGTGCCAATGAAAACTTATATTGTCCAATTAAACAAATACAAAAGTACAAGAAATAATAATCATGATACTCTTGACGAAGCATCTGCAATAACATTGTCTTTACCTTTGATATGTTTGATAACTATATTATACTCATGTAACAACAAACTCCATCTAGTAAGTCTTTGATTCTTGTTCGACAATTTATGCAAAAATGTCAGGGGGTTGTGATCTGTATATACAAGCATAGGATGTACAGTAACATTTAAATAAACGTCAAAATGCTGTAAAGCTAGCAACAAAGCAAGACATTCTTTTTCTATGGTAGAATAATTTTGTTGACATTTGGTAAGTTTCTTAGAAAAATAAGAAACAACCCTATCTACACTATCACTATGTTCTTGAAACAAAGCTGCCCCGATTCCTACATCACTAGCATCAACAGTAAGCTTAAATTGCTTAGAAAAATTTGGAGTTGAGAGAACTGGACTACTAATAAGGACTGATTTTATTTTAGAAAACGATTTTTAGCAGTCTTTTGTCCATTCAAAGTTAACCCTCTTTTGTAAAAGATTAGTGAGTGGATTAACTACAGAGGAGAAGTTAGGACAAAATTTTCTATAAAATCCTGCCATGCCCAAAAATCTCTTGTTTGTAGGAATCGGAAACTTTGCAATAGCCTCCACTTTAGCCATAATTGGAGTAACATGACCTTGACCTACTTTATGACCGAAGTATTCTACATAAGCATGACAAAAATCACTTTTTACAAGGTTCACTGTTAAGTTTGCTCTAGCTAAAATGTCAAATAATACACACATGATTCGAAGATGTTCCTCCCATGTTTTGCTGTATATGATGACATCGTCAATGTAAGCCTCACATCCTTCGAGGTCCTGGAGAAGGGAATGGATCATTCTTTGGAACGTAGCTGGTGCGTTTTTCATGCCAAGGGGCATTACTTTATACTTGTAAAGTTCATCTGGAGTTACAAAAGCGGAAATCTCTTTTGCTCTTTCTGTTAATGGAACTTGCCAGTAACCCTTCAACAGGTCAAATTTACTGACAAACTTGGCATTTCCTATTTTGTCAATACAGTCATCAATTCTAGGAATTGGGTAGGAATCAGTTTTCGTGACGGAATTCACTTTTCTAAAATCGGTGCATAATCGATAAGTACCGTCCTGTTTTGGTACAAGAATACATGGTGAGCTCCAGTTACTTTTACTTGGCTCAATAATGTCATTGTCCAACATGTATTGTACTTCTCTTCTTAGGTACTGCAACTTTATGGGATTTAGTCGATAAGGATGTTGTTTGATAGGTAAAGCATCACCCACTATGACATCATGACAAGCTGCATTTGTTTTCTTTGGGACATCAGAGAAAAGTTGTTGATATTCATCCACCAGCTTTTTAACTTGTTCTTTTTGGTGAATGCTCAAATGTCCAACTTTGGTGTCAAAATCAGCAAAAATTGTTGAATTTTGTAAACGGGAACTCTGATTACAATCTTTCTCATTTATATCATTACCCATATCACTTTCAATACAATTTTGAACTTTCTTAACATTGGCTAAAGTGGAAACTGGTTTGACAAGATTTCGGTCGCACCTTTCGTGATATTCTTTTAACATATTAATGTGACACACTTGTTTTTGTTTACGTCTATCTGGTGTGCTAACTACATAGTTTACATCACTAATCTTACTTTCAATTTCATAGGGCCATAATATCTGTCCTGATGTCCAGGAATAGGTAGAAATACAAGAACCTTATCTCCTGGCTTAAAATTACGATTTCTAGCATTTTTGTCATACCATACTTTCATTTTCAATTGAGAACTTTTTAGATTTTCCTATGCTAATTTACAAGCATTGTAAAGTTTTTCTTTAAAATCAGACACAAAATCTAAAAGATTTAGATCACTAGTCTCAGTCAGCCACTTTTCCTTCAGCAACTTCAAAGGACCTCTAACTGTATGACCAAACACCAGTTCAAAAGGACTGAACCCAAGAGACTCTTGAACAGCCTCCCGTGCAGCAAATAGTACAAGATGAACTCCTTCATCCCAGTCTTTCTCATACTGGTAACAATAGGTCTTCAGCATTGTTTTAAGTGTCTGATGAAAACGTTCTAACGCGCCCTGGGACTCTGAATGGTAGGCACTTGATTTATACTGCTTAATTCCCAACTCATGCATAACTTGCTAGAACAATCCTGACATGAAATTCGAACCTTGATCAGACTGGATTGCCTTAGGTGCCCCCACAAAACTAAAAAACTTGGTTAGGGCCTTAACTATGGTCTTTGCCTTGATATTTCTAAGTTGTATGGCTTCTGGAAATCGTGTCGATGTACACATGATGGAAAGTAAATACTGGTTTCCGGATCTAGTCCTAGGCAAAGGTCCTACATAATCCACCAATACCCGGCTAAAAGGTTCTTCAAATGCTGGAATTGGTTAGAGAGGTGCAGATGGAATCTTCTGATTTGGTTTACCTACCAACTGACAAATATGGCAAGACTTGCAAAACTCAGAAACATCCTTTCGTAACTTAGGCCAATAAAAATGACTCAAAATTTTATGACAAGTCTTATTGACACCTAAATGACCTGCCATAGGAGTTTCATGAGCTATAGCCATGATGTCCCTACGATACACAGCTGGGACTACTATCTGGTAAACAACACGCCACACTTAATCAGGGGAAGCCTCAGGTGGTCGCCATTTTCGCATAAGGATGCCATCCTTCAGGTAAAAGCATTCTCCGACTATGATGACCTCTTCTGTTGGAAGGGCTCTTTTACTTAATTGAATGATATCAGGGTCTATATGTTGTTCAGCAAGTAATTGCTCTCGGCTGAGGATGTCATTTTCTTGTTTCAATGATAGATTCAACTTATCATCATTGCCGATAAATCTAGGTAATGGTATATTCTTTACCATTTTTCTAATATTTTGTGGTTCAGTGCTTGTTTTATTATCATCTATATTGGAAAAGAAAGTGTCATTTAAATCAATATCAGTTGAGGAATCTTTCGTAACTGCACCTGTAGAATGGTCAGCCTCCATTTCTCGTCTTCTGGCCATTGCTCTAGTAACAGCACAGGCTGGATATAAATCATCATCTTTATCATCTGATGTGACATTGGACGAAACTCTCTCACAGACTATAGGATCGGGTACAATCTTTCCACCGGCTAAATCATTGCCTAGCAACAAAGAAACGCCTGGAACAGGAAGAGTAGGTCGAACACCTACAGTAACAGGTCCAGTAATTAAATCTGACTTCAAACAAATTCTATGCAGGGGAACATTAATGACGCCGAGCTCCACACCCTGTATTAACAAAACTGTCCTACCAGTAAAGGTCTGCCAGACAAAGGCAGTACACCCTCTAACAATAAAGTCTGTGCAGCCCCAGTATCTCTCAAAATCTTAACAGGGTGAGTTTTGCTGGAGTCATCAAGTGACACAAATCCCTGGGACAAAAAAGGCTTATAATCCTTCATAGAATCAGTAGAACTGGACTTTGAACCCTGAACTTGAGGAGTGTCGGAACAAAACGAAACTAAGGTTCCTTGATCACCTCTAACTGTAGCACAGGCAAGTGGTTGATGTTTGTCAAGGTCATTTTTTCTTTCGAGTTTGAAACATTCACTGATAAGATGACCTTTTCTCTTGCAATAACTGCAAGTAGGAAGCGATCCTATTCCAGAAGAACCTTCAAAACGTCCTGGACCGGACCTAAAACCACCTTGTGGTGAATACTGGGAACTTGTGGAAAACTGAGACTCTAGAACACTCTTGTTATAAGAGTCTGGACTTTTAGAATAATTGTTATTTTGAGATCTTGTGAAAAAATTCTTTTTATGAGAGAGAGTGAAAGTATCCGATATGACTGCTGCCTCCTCAAGAGTTTTTACATTCTTATCTTCTAAATGTGTTTTGAAATCTTGAGGAACACAATCCTTAAACTCTTCTAACAGAATGACTTGACGTAAATTAGAAAAAGTTTTATCAAGTTTCTTTGACCTAAACCACTGATCAAACAAATCTTCTTTCTCTCGTGAGAATTCAACAAATGTTTGATTATCAAATTTTTTATACTTTCTAAACTTCTGTCTATACGCTTCTCGTACTAATTCATATGCCCTTAAAATAACTGACTTGACGTGTTCATAGTCTGAACTCTCAGCTACCCCAAGAGCAGAGATTACCTCAGCTGCTTTGCCAATCAGTACCCTTTGTAGCATAGTTGACCAAACCGTTTGCGGCCATTTAAGATTTTCTGCTTCTTTTTCAAATAAAGGGAAATATTTGTCAACAGATTTTTCCTGAAATTTTGGAACTAATCTAATATTTTTAGCTGCATCAAATTCAGCCCTAATAGAGGAATGTTCTGTTGTGTGCTGTAATTTTAGTTTCTCTAACTCAAAGTTCAGTTCACGCTCTTTTTCTCGTTCTTCACGCTCTTTTTCTCGTTCTTGTCTGTCTAATTTTAATTTTTCTAATTAAAATTTTCTTTCACGCTCTCGGTCTTCTCTTTCTAATTTTTCTCGTTCTAATTGAATTTTTCCTAACTCTACTTGATGCTACATTTCTGACATTGTATAAGGTTCTAATGCTAATTTAATAATTTCCTGAGAATCACGTGTCTCAAAAATGTTTTTCTCTACTAATTTGTTTGCAACTTTAATTTTGATTTCTTGCTTCCTCATTGAAGATCTTACATCTAAGCTAAAGTGCATACCTAATGCGATCAAGTCATCCTTTTTTAAAGTTTCAAAAACCTGTACCTCTGGCGAGGCAAGAAAGTCTGTGACCGAAAATACCATGTTGATTTCTGCTGGATAATTAAATTATTAATTTAACAAAACAACAAAATTAAACTCAATCTGCAAATTAACGAAATTCGATAATCCCGGACAAGCCCCCAATTCTGTTATGGGTCAGAATAACCCTGAATTCCAGCAAAGATCAATCACAAAGATTAAACTTTAAACTTAATAATTTATTTACAGTAATATATATATATAAATACAAAAAAAAACTTACACTATAAGAATCCTAACTAAAGAGTGTCCGTTGATCAAATCACAATGTCCCAGTAATTAGATAAGTGTTCTCAGTTTAATGTCTTCGAACAAGAGTTCAAATGAGAGTCTCCCTTATGAGCACTGTTTACAGGTTATTTATACTAAAATATAAATCTAACAAATTCTAGAAATTATATGTACATGAAGTTACATGAATTACCTGGACACTCAAGAATGTTCTAGAAAGAATAACTGACCACTTTAGAATAGTCCAGAATATTCTATTAAACAAACCTACTATATATAACAGCTGCAACAGTAGCAGCTACGTTTGATGTTTGTTCAGAGTCCGAAAATCTGCAACATCATAAAGGATTATAGTTGCGCAGATTAAAAGGTATTATTATGACTGAAAATTAAGAAACATTTTACATGTGACATCGGAAATACAAGGAAGTCTATGGAATATTAAATACATATGAAGGTTTGATATAGTCTTCATTCTTATGTTTGTGTCTTAAAATCAGCTATTTTATATTGAACATCGGGTTTATTTTCTTTCAAAAGTTTTATATTTTCGCTTAAGAAATAGCATATGCAGATACAATGTGAAATTCTATAAATGTTTGTATATTCGTTATCAATTGACTTGGAGGGGTGAAGTACTTCATATATAAAATATAAGACAGGGTTTTTAAAGTGACAAGTTGCAAAAGATGAAAGGCGAGGAATTGGAAAGGGGCCAGTTATGCCAACCATAGATTTAAAAACTCTTGGAATTTATCACTTTTCTTGTGTGTTACATTTGCGTGCAAATGAAAGTCAAACCAATGATTCATATGAGAAGTCGAGCAATAAGAAAACGAATTGTGTATGTATTTAGAATTTAAATGACAGAGATCGAGTAATGCAATATTATGCATAAAATATCGGAGTAAATATAATTATGCAAACGCAAAAAGTATTATTAGTTTTTCAAAAATGTATAATTACATTAAGGTTTAACAAAATTATTATTGGATGGAACTAGTCTAAACGTCTAATTTATCATGATACTGTAAATAGATACATGCACAACTAGGAATCTATTTGCAAAAAATTTAGTGTTACTGTTCGTAAACGTAAGCTACGTTTACTTAAAGCTGTGTCCTGTAAAAATGCATTTTTTTTAAACAATAATAATTTAAAAATTTTCAATTTCAGCCATTCAAAAATAATGGATCCTGCCATACATATGTAGATATAGACGAGGTACGTACATATGGAGTCTTTTGTCACACAAATGAAAGCTTTGCTCCTCTTAATATTTTGACCTTAAATTTATTAATTTTTCTTGTCTATATACATTGATTTTTAAACTAGCAACTACTCTTAGGATATAATATTTGAAAATCATCATTAACGAATAACGTTTTAGTTAATTATATAATTATGAACAAGAAACTTTAAAAAAAATGACAGATGTGTCAAATTACTACATATCTTACAATATGAATCTTTTGACAATCTGTTTTAAAATGCCAACACATTTAAAATTTTAGTGCCGTGAGGATAGAGACATGGATCTTGAGCGATGTAACAGTATCTCGACAGTTGCTACTTTGCCTGTAGTTTCGACTCCACCGACGGTAAACTGATAGTCATTTTTAGAACATCGATTACATATTAAAGTTCCATACACACGTTTTTCAGGATTGAATGTAATCTGTCAAATAACAATAATGTAAACTTTTAGAAAAAATTAAACTTAGAAAAAATCAAACACAAATAAGGAAAAAGCACAAAAAATTGAAAGTAATGACGGATTTCAAAAACAGTTACAATGTATACATATATTGTGATATCAATACCATTCCTATTCTTATATTATGACAATGATGCATTGGTAAGCAAAACACTAACACTAAACATTAAATGGAATGATGTTAAATGATAAAAATCTTTCGCAACTGCATGGAGACAGAACAACGCGTCCTGTGATAAGTTAATTTGAATATTTATCAGAGTATTGGTTGCTACAATTGTAAATAAAACAATGCCATGAATAACCCATGAATGTTTTCTTAGACGCGCAAACAGAATGTTGTGGTGGAGAACTCCGACAGACGACGACCGACCACCCCTTCCGAAACTCCCAAGATACATTATTAGGTAAAGTGTCATAATCAAAGCGATTAATATATTTATTATATTGTAATAAAATTAGTCTATTTAAGCCTGACTCTTATGACATAATGCAATCACTGCTGGTCGTCTTGCACCGATCATAGACTGTAATACAGAACATTTAAAAAAAATCTTTACATCAAACAACCGTTTTTCTTAATGAAAAAGTCTATTGCATCTTTTCACTTGAAACTTTCGTGGATAAAAAAAAATAAGATTTTGGGTGATAAAATAAAACAATGTTCGGGCACCGAGCAAACATTTGCTCCTTAATATTGTACTAAAGAGTCAAATAGTAATAGGATGGCTTCTTATTCAGAGGTATAAGTGGCAGGACTGGACCATAATATTCTTATAGTAGAAATAATTAAAACGTTATCCAGAAGAGATAAACTTGTTGTGATTATAACTATATATCTCTTCCAAAGTCGTGCCTCTATTGACCGGATAGTCAAAATGTTTTAAACTCAATTTTTTTTTCCAGAAATTATTTGGCATCTATCAGACAAATTGATATCAGAATGGGTCCTTTTTTGAGCTCACCTGAGCCGAAGGCTCAAGTGATCTATTCCGATCCCAATTTGTTCGTTGTCTGTCGTTGTCGTCGTTGTAAACTTATCACATTTTCATCTTCTTCTCCAAAACCGCTGGACAAAATTCAACCAAACGTGGCACAAAGCATTACTTGGTAAAGGGATTTCTAGTTTGTTCATATGAAGTGCCACGCCCTCCTTAAAGAGAAGATAATTTTGAATTATTGAAAAATTGTTGGTATTTTTTTTAAATCTTCTCAAATACCATTTGGTAAGGAAAGTTGAAATTTGTTTGGAAGCATCCTCAGGTAGTGTATATTCACATTTGTTTAAATCATGATCCCCGGAGGTAGGGTGGGCCACAATGGGGGGTTAAATTTATTTACATAGGAATATATAAAGAAAAATCTTTTTAAAAATCTTCTCAAAATCATTTCGCTAGAAAAGCTGTAACTTGTGTGGAAGCATCCTCAGGTAGTGTGAATTAAAGTTTGTTCAAATCATGATCCCTGGGGGTAAGGTGGGACCACAATGGCAGTGAATTTTTACACAGGAATAAAAAGAGAAAAATCTATAAAAACCTTCTTCTCAAAAACTAAAGGAGCACAATGTTAAGGTGGATCGCTACATCGTCACAACATGTCTGACATCCGTTCGAAACGCCATTTTGTTCCGGATTGATAACATTCTGTCGTTGTTCAAAATAGCTATACACCGTTTAATTGAACTCTTCTAACGAAGGACATGAGATAAGAATGAAATCACCAAAACGCTTCGAAAGTAAGTCAATTCCGTTCGAGTATAAAGCTTTCAACTAACATTGATTATCAGCTGTTTTGGACGGAAAACGTGAAATCTAAAAGATATGCTGTTTCCCTGCTATTGGCCATACATTTTTGCCATGTCATCTGCAGGACTCGATTATACATACGTGACGGGTGATATAGGTAAGCAGATATGATATTTTCTATTGAATTATATATGTAAGATGAATATAAAACTACAGTTTGATCTGTTGAATTGATCCTAACTGCCCAATGTAAAACATTTGCAGTAAAATACTAGTACTTGCATTGGGGGTAAATCGAAAGGTAAGAGATATGGTTGGCTTTAAACTAATGTATTTCAAATTAAAAAGTATATAGTTATAGCATTGGAAGATTTGTAAGCCATATGAGAGAACGACAGAATTCTGAAAAGGACCATGTTTTTCATTACCACACGTACATGTGTATCACTACGGACAACTAATATATGTATTGATTAGCGCATCGTTGTTGTTCATAATAAAATTGCTATTGTATATTAAATAGTAAGAGACAATTTAACTAACAAAATTGTCTTTTAAAGAGTTTAGTATATACAATGCATTCAACAAAAATATAATTTGTCATGTTCAAACATTATTGTATGCACTACTTACCTTATATCTACATATTTAGCATAAACTTGTTCCTTTTTAATCTTTCTTCGTGGTTTTTATTAATTAAGAAATTGGTACCAAGATATTTGAGTCCAGGCAAAATAAGGAAAGACAACTCTTACATAGGATCGTTCATACCAAGATTTTTGCAAAAATTCAGTATTTCTTTTTTTAATTTTTCAATTCTATTCAATTTCTTTTCTTCATTTCATTAACCCACGAGTATTTTTTTATATTTTCAGATTTTTGAGGAATTTTGTTCAGCAGGTTGCCTTAAAAAATTTTTTTAATTTAAGTTTCATATTTATGTGGATTCCAATAAAAATCATACAAACTTCAATCATGACTATTTTATTTTTTATTTCAAGACTTTATAATATTTCACTTTTATAAGAATTTTAAAGCAGAAATGTTTGAAAATTTGAAAAATATAGGGTTATCTGGAACAAGACTGATATTTTAAAAAAATAATAAAAAAAAATAGAGTATTGTATTTTGAGGTCTTATATTGTTGAATACTGATCCTACTATTAGTAACAAATGCATGCAACAAAAATCTCCTACAGTTATTTGGTGTAAAGATCCACCTTAGAGTTAAGAATATGAAAATCTTTCAAATTTAAGATATACTCTACTAATTGTCGAGATATTTTGTATATGATACTTTAAAGATGGTCTAAAGCTTTTGTTGGCTTTTTTTGCTCAGGTGAGCGAAGTGGCCCCTGGACCTCTTGTTAATTAAAAAATTTTACACCCTTTTCCAGCACACCAAGAAAATTAGTTAATACTCAAAAAATGGTCTGATCTATGGCCAACTTTCATCTAAGCTTTCTCGGTGTTTTGTTAAATAGAAGAGACCTTTAGAATACACGTGCTTATTGTTGTTTTAAGTCATTTGGTTTTTTTAAATTTAAGATGAAGGTTCCAAAAAGAAATCAAATGAAGATGTACGCGATTCTAGTTTGCATTGTCTTGGTCTTCATCGTACTATCTACCGTCCTTGCCGTCAGCACAAATAATATCCCTAAGAAGGTCAACCAGAACATTGAGAATTTGCCAGAATGGAACCATCTGAAAAGTTTACCATCGAATCTAAAAGAGATTAACACCGCTCTTCAGTTAGGTAATATATTTTGAGATCCGGCAATGTCAACTATTTGCTTTCAAAAACAATATTCCAAGCATGGAATGATAACGTCATGTTTTTTAAAATTTGATTTTTAATGTTATTTATAGTTTTTTAAATATTTATTTTCATTCGTTTTTCTACTAAAGGCTTGGACAATATAGAGGAGAAGACAATCGACAAGGAGCACTTCACAAATATCACAAATTCGATATACGCTATGATCTATTCATCAAGCAAGTGCATTAACATTCAATTATTATTATCATAATGCATTTATTTGCCAATTAAAAAAAGACCTTTTGACCTTCTCCGATTTGTGTTAACATTTCTTCATTGTTTTATTAAAGTTTGCGTTAACAACTGCACTAACCGTGATAACGGAGACTACCAATCCTGCTACACGTGTCATGGATTCGTTTCATGCAGCAATGGTATTTTTTACAACATGCCCTGCCAAAAGGGTAACGAAAACGAATCTCTCCTGTGGAACAACATTAAAGGAAGATGCGAGAAAACATCCCCTACCTGTGATCCAACTTATATATTATCTTAAAGAACACTTTTCTCTTTGAAAAAAAATTGCTTTTTTTATCATCAATAAAATCCTTATTTTTGTTCATTTAGAGTGTAAACTGTTAAGACTAACGATGTTTATGCAAACAAAGATAGCAGCTGCTGTATTTTTTTAACTGTTAAACTGTAGATTGTGGGTATTTGCGTTGTAAATTAGCCAAAATCAATAAGTTGTACAGTATCTGATATAATGAACATGCGTTGACTTACTGAAATACCGGTAAGACACTCAACTAAAAGAGGGTCAATCCTCTTATGTAAAGGCCCCGCTTCATTTGTTAAGTCTTCTTACTGGTACATGTATATGTATGTGTTCTGGGGTTAAATATGCATGCATCAAACTTCTTCATAATAAACCTTGTTTTTATATTACTATTCACTGATCAAATTCTTTTTTATCTCTTTAGATGATATTTTTCTTATATATTTATTATAAACGTGGAACCATGCCACCTTTTATGACTTCTTTTAACCCACAAGGATGATATGATTTAAAAACTTGACAATTCAAAATTCTTGTTTGCTTAAATGTTAATTTTCAAACCATAGTATCTATTTATAGAAAATAATCCCATTATACTAAAATAATAGTATTTTGACTATATTTTAGTGCCCGAATCAAGAATTACATGTACATTTAAAAAATAATTAATAATGACAACAGTTTTGCAGACTTTAATTTTAATGTTTTATTTTTTTTTTTAAAGATAAGTGTTTTACAATTCTTTTATAAATGATTTAACTGCTTCTTTGGTAGAGTTCACTGATAAGTAGATTCCTTTTTGTAGCTCAACCAACCCATCCCCGATGTCAAAATATTTCATTCATTTGAGCATGGATTGCGTCATGAAATGAAATTTAACAACCAGTTGTCCTGTACTGATGATGAATATTACCAATATTGCTATAAAACTATATACGTTTCAATGAGTGTTCTGCGCAGCTGTGGTCTTTAATCAATTCCATCAACTTAAAACTGTTCAAGGCAGAACTTGATGTCTTTTACAGCTGACACTGTGCCTTGTAACGTTCCAAAGATTTCCAAAAGTTCATTGTATCTTCTCATAATCAGACTGCATCTTCTTTATAAGCATAAGTACTTTGAAAATTATCAACCTATCTTTACGACTTACATGTAGGTAGTTGTAGCGTTTACTGTAACAAAATAAGGGACGCTCGTCTTCATAAACATTCTGAGAGCCGGGTCTATTTGCAGGTCTTTCTTTAAGGGGGATGTACGGCCATCTTGTACATATGTGGACCAAAAATGTAAACATTTATTCAACTGACTAGTTTATGCCAAAGACTGACCAAAACTGTTGTTAAAAGATAAAAAAAAAAATTAAATACGTGAATGAGGTTTTACATGTTACATAAAAACTCGATAGTTTTCTGAAAAATAAACTGAATGATGATAACACTAAAACATTTATAGTTCAAATCTACCTATATTGACCTTATTCTGCTAGATCACTGATCAACATTTTGAGATATGGTGTCTTATTATTTTAAGGTACCTCACTACATCAAGACATACTTTTTAAGACCCTACGTCACAAGACGGCGATTTGAATGTTTTGTTGAACTGTTTGTATCAATCGATTTGGTTGTATATCAGTATAGCTCAGTGGTTAAAGTATCGGACTTGTGAACGGCAGATCATGAGTTCGAATCCGCCTGGGCCTTTTGTCCATATTTACTGAATTCAATTATTGAACATCATAATATTTATGAAAAATTGCATATTTTTTGCCTATTAGACTTAAAGACTTATTATACATCATGATATCTATCATAATCAATTAATTTTATACTAAATTGAGAAAATATTTCGAGATGTAGTGAGCCACCTTAAGCCTTTTTCAATATTCTTCCATGGCGTGCCATACGATTATCTTAAACAGTAAGTGATATAAAACCAACAGAAATCATGCAAACTTATATTAATTAACAAATAAAATCTTAACTTTTATTATTTTAGTGCTGCCAAAAATGTTTTAGTAAAAAAAGAAATCCTAAAAACTTAGTCCAAATTTCCTCTATTTTTGCTATAGGTCTATTTTTGTTACCTAAGCATAATTCCATAAAATAGTAAAAATATCGAATGTTGTGTCAATGATAATTCATTTTATATATGATTTTTGTGTTTAGAACAAAGAACAAGGGACGTTATTGGCCAAAAAATGCCGTGTTTTAAAACCTAATGATATTAACCATTTTCAAAAGCCAAGAATAAACAAAACTCAATGGTATATGATTTATTCATATAACTTTAATGTAAGTATGATAAATTTCACGTTAAACACGGCGCCTTTTTAAAACGAAACGTCGACATTTTACGAAGCTTTTAACGCGACGTCATAATCAGGACGGGTAGGCTTAACGGGATTTTAACACAACCAAACATTTCTCTTTTTTTGTATTCGTTTTTAATTTCCAAACTTTCCATGGCCATTCCGTTTGTTTAGAATAAGAATTTCGTATTAACTATCACGACATAGTAATAGGAAATCCGTACTGCAGCGAAATACTCAAAAGCCGGTAGAGGTAAATGAATATATTATTTACATCCACCAAGTATGATTCCCTCTATTGTTTTTTTTTTTTTTTACGAAAATAGATTGTACATTCATAGCTCTGTGGAAACTGACAGAACTGAAATCTAGACAATCCTGTACTTACTAGTTTATCGATAGGTCGAAACCTTTATCAACCTAAGAAAAATCATGGACTCCACGAAATAATCATGATGATGTCAGAATCGAATTCCAATAGGAGACGATTTAACCGTTTCTTATATCTAGCGTACTGATGTACATAACAATAATTTTGTTAATTTTTCTGACTTTTTCCGACCAATTTATTAATTTGTTGATAGAAAGATTTAAAGGCAAACAATAAATTCGCGATCATAACGCGGGTTATGCATTTTTTTTTCTGCAAAGTCGCCACCTTCATATCCCGCATAAATCACCAAAGAAAACATTTATTGTTTAAATATCTTACTTATACTTTGTAAGTTTCATGATTTTTATTTCTACTACACAAACAACTACATGTAATTTAAGACAATCGACGCGCGTGGATAGAACAATTCAGCAACTTTATAAATGCGGGAATTTCACAAAGTATTAACTTGCGTTAAAAAAATCATTTACCAACCGAAATATTTATATACAAGAAAACTGATTAATTAAACAGAAGAATAATATGTTTTAACTTCTAGCAAGTATTTAGAACGAAAACAGGTCAATGCACTTCCTTTTCAATCTAATTACGAGTGCTTTGAATAGATAGAACCTATAAATCTGGTCATAGATCGTCTACAAACTTTTAATCATTGTGTGAAGATCGTTGTTAAAACCGTGAGTCTAGAATATAATAAATAAAATTCATTCAAATAAGACTTTAGTAGTCCAGTCACTGTTATAGTATTGTTAGCGCAAACATACATTCGGAGAGAG
>WFKH01011801.1:28432401-28468142 GCA_016163765.1 Magallana hongkongensis
CAGTCACTGTTATAGTATTGTTAGCGCAAACATACATTCGGAGAGAGAGAGAGAGAGAGAGAGAGAGAGAGAGAGATTGTTTCTGTTTAAACGTATAGTATATATACAAATTAAACTTCACACACGCAGTGTAAGAATCATATTAAACATAACAAACGATGTAAGACTAAGTTATTGCTGATCAAACAAAGGAACGACACGTTTTTCTTGTCGACTGGTGGAAGGAGCACGTGGAGCAGCTAATGGGCTGAGTATATATAGAGCACGTGGACTCTGAAACTGTATGGTTGAATTTCATCACAATCCTATTGTGCATTATTTTAACGATTAAAGGATTTACTGCATGACAACTAGATTGAATAAATATCTTATATTTGTGAATAAAAATCAAATGTACGTAAAGTTTAGCCTAACACACATATTCTCTCTCTCTCTCTCTCTCTCTCTCTCTCTCTCTCTCTCTCTCTCATAGCAATCATATTGACAATCAAACGGAAATAATATTTTTTTGGAACAAGTGATGTATAATCAAAAGGTTTTTAAGTGGCTTGATAAAGATGAAGTTTAAAATTTTAAACAAGATCACGAAAGACACTTTATCTACTGATTCACTGATTCTATGCGCTATAAAAAAGAATACATGTATATCGGTGTATGAACATGTGCATGTTTTATAGAAAAGAAAATAGATTTAAAATACAATATTTAAATCTACCGAGTATGATTCCCTCTATTTCTTACGGAAAATTATAGTTAATTCATAGTTCTATAGAAACATCCAGACTGAAGTTTGTCGATTGGACGAAACCTTACAGCGACCTAATAAAAATCACGGACTGCACGAAATAATCACGATGATATCAGACTCACATAGCCATTAAGGAGACGATTTAGCTGTTTCTTTTAGCTAACGTACTGATGTACATTAACAGTAATTTAGTGAATTTTACTTATTTTTACAATCAATTTATTCATTTGTTAAAAGAAAGATGTAAATATAAACAATACAATGATTTCTTTGATGATTCATGCGGGTTATTGCAGAAATAATTTACATAACCCGCTAACGCGGGTTATGTTATGTATTTTTTCTGCAATGTCGCCACCTTCATATCCCGCATGAATCACCAAAGAAAGCATTTTATTGTTTAAATAAATATAAAAACGTTTTATAGAAAGAAAAATTAATATAATTTGAAATTAACTGCATATATTGTTCTTAACGAGAAGGTATCGAGAAGGTACAATTGTTTTCATGAATATTTTAGATTTGATATCGCTGAATAGAGTAAAACCCTAGACACATTTCCAAAAACGACCAACGGCCGACTTTTTTTTGGGGGGGGGGGGGGGAAGTAAAAATGGGATTATTCGGGTGACAGTCAACAGTTCATCAGCCATTGTTTTTGACGATATCGTATTCTTTTTTTCTTCGGCCGACCAATTTTGTGTCCGTCGGGCCAAGTCGGTGGCCGATTCAGTCGTTCAATACTAGTAGTCCGTCGAGCAATCCTCGATCATCTTCCGACCTTCGGCAGACGGTTTTTATGTCTGTCGTCGCTCGGTCGATCGACATTTCGGTAATGTCGGCCGACTGACGATCGAAAATTGACTGAGGGGAGACTGGTCTTTGGGGCGATTTTGACAAATCGGCTGATGCACTGACGACCGACCGTATACGGATTACGTTTAACATTTACCGTCTATCGCACCCCTGCGAATGTTATTGTCATTTAAATTTAGACCACGTGGTTTTATTTGACCCTTTCAGTTTCGCAGTAAAAATCGTGCCTCGTGTTTATAGTCTATTTCGTAATATCTAGGTACTTGTAGTCAAATATAAAATCTAAACGTATATTGATTTTAAATTTAATCTTCATTAATTGGCGGATAAAATGAGTTCTAGAAATAAATGTGACATTAGAAAAAAATAGGGTTTTTTTCTGCTGTTGCAACAATTAACATGCTTAGTAGCGATCCCCCCTAAGGATTAATTTTCGATCCGCGCCTGACCTAGTAACAGCATCAATAATGAAACAGACTATACTATTTTATGCGGAATGTTCCTTGAAATTGGCTCGATATACTAAGTTTTTATACAAAACAGACACCCATTCTTTTTTTTAAAAGCATGGTTTTGCACACCAAAAGCCTCAAACATGGCTATGATTTTATTAAGCAACCCAATGTTTATATTTTCAACCACGTGTAGAGTGGTTGAACACGAACGATAACTCTGTTCTGAATATCATTGTTTAATTTAAATAACCGCTAGATGATGAAATAAGACATACATCTTAATAGATTTTCGTGTTTTAACATAAATCAAAATAGGATATGATATGAAAAACGACCAGTATTTACGTATTTTGAGAATATTATCCGAACACTTATACTTCCGCTCGAAATTTTATAGGAACTGAACAAATCTCGGGGAAGTCTCGTGAACTTTCATTCGAACACCTCTGGATTTATTGCGTACTTAGCAACGATAAAGAAAACATTCCGAACACATTCGCAGGGGTGTTAAGGTAAGCGTATTAAAGTTAGAATATGGTAGAAGGCTCTGCAATGGTTGCTTGGAAATTTTTATTATTTACTTTACAGATCTATTATGTATAGTTACATAGAATTGTTTAAGATAATGTCAGAAACCATATGAACAATAGGTCAATAGGCCTTAACGGTCACCCGAGAACCATAGCCCATACACAAACTTGTCGAGAAGTCTCATATATGCATTTAATTAAGTTTCGTTCTGGAGTAGAAAAATTATAATATTGTGATGGCAACCGCCTCCCTGCCTGAAATCTTTCAAAACGGGCTATGAAACCTATAATTTTAGCGAAAAACTTAAAGATCATAATAGAGTGCATATTGAAAAAGTGCAAGACTCTGATAGAAAGGGATTTTCCCATATTTGCTAACTTTCAAGATAGGTTTTATGTGTATATGTTTTCATAGATAAACTAAAACAAGGTGGCTAGTATACATGTTTTATTTAAAACAACCTCCCATCCCCCATCCCCAGGGGCAGACAGAAACTCTCCCTGTGGGAATTTAAACAAAATAAAAACCCCAGCTTTAAAAGCTATTATGTGTTACACACTTCTGTTCCAGCTTTTGAATATTTGACGTTCCTTGACATTTAATCACCATCTGGCATTTATACCAAAATCCTTTTACATGTACTGCTTATCAGTGATTTTTGGTTAGCCAATTATTACTTTACTATTAACAAGTCCATTTGTTTATTTAAAAAGTTCAAAAACTGTTTTTGTTTCAAATGATAAAAAAAACTTGCATAACTCTTCTAATCATATAACTTCTTAATTACATTATATTCACTGATTAATTACTAAATATTAACAAGCAAAGGAAGATAACTCCATTATGAAGAAGCAAGGGCAGATAACTCCATTAACTGCCTCAACTCTTTCCAAATGCTTTCACAATATCTTCACTTTGATAGACAGCTTCATTCTTTCTCTTTCTCTATGTGAATTAACTCATTTCTTTCATTGAAATTCCTGAGCAGCATTGAAATTCCTGAGCAGAATAAAATAATAAGACAAATATATCCCCCCCCCCCAGCCATAACCCTTGCCTTACATGTAAATGATATGAAATATTATTAAAGGTGACAGATTAATGCTTTTCTCTTAATATGCAGTCCGTTTTTATTCTGTGTCTGTATACGTTTTTTAAACATTTTATATACATTAACACTAAATGACCATTTTGGCCACACTCTGCATTAAGAACCCCTACCCTATACACTATATGAGTGTTTTGGCCCCGCCCTAGATTCAAATCCTTACATTAGGAGACATGAAATTTATAATTTTGATAGATGCCTTTATTTTCTTTCTGTATATGCAATCAGTTTTTATTCAGTATCAGCAGAAGTAAAGAAGACGATTTTTTAAAACATTAAATGCATTAACACTATATGACTATTTTGGCCCCGCCCTAGAGTCAGAACCCCTATCTCGGGGGACATGAAATTTATAATTTTGGTAGAGGGCTTTCTGGTCTACAAAGTTATGAATTCAGTTTTCCTTACAGGTGTGTGGGAGTAGAGAAGATAACTTTTTAACATTATATGCATCAACACTATACATCCATTTTGGCCCCGCCCTAGAGTCAAAACCCATACTCCATGGGACATGAAATTTACAATTTTAGTAGAGGTCTTCCTGGTTAAGATAATTATGAAGTCTGTTTTTATTACAGAAGTGTGAGAGTAGAGAAAATTTTTAAATATTATATGCATTAACATCATATGACCACATTGCCTCCCCCTTACGGCCTGAACCCCTAACCCAGGGGCCATGAATTTCACAATTTAGGTAGAGGAGTTCGTGGACATCACAACCATGCATTCAGTTTTTTCCCACGTGTGTGGTAGTAAAGCAGAAGATTTTCTAAGATTTAATACATTTTCAATTTATGGGTATATTTGCCCCGCCCTAGGCCTAACCCCTTGTCCCAGGGGTCATGAATTTCACAATTTAGGTAGAAGACTTCATGGCCATCATAATTATGCAGTTTTTAACAAATATATATGGTAGTAGAGAAGATTTTCTAAGATATAATACATTTTTACTATATGGCCAAATTTGTCCCACCCTAGAGCCTGAACCCCTGACCTAGGGGCCATGAATTTCACAATTTTGGTAGAGAAGAAGATTTTTGAAAATTTGGCCTTTTTTGAATATTTGGCCCCGCCTGTGGCGCCCCGGGGGTGGTAGAGCAATGAATTCACAATTTTGATTCCTCTTACCATAGAGATGTTTCACACCAAAAATGGTAACAATTGGCCGTGTAGTTTTCAAGAAGAAATTAAAAATGTAAAATTGTTAACGCACAACGCACGACGGACGACGCACGCCGCTCGACGCACGACAACGGACGAAGGCCAATTGCAATAGGTCACCTGAGTGACTCAGGTGACCTAAAAATATTATAAAACCATATTTTTATAAATTCCGATATGCTATATTATATTTCCACAGCAAGATATGGTTGCAAAATATTTACAAATTAAATGTTTAAGAATACATAAGGCTCTAATTGACTTTTAAAAAAATACTTTCCGTATAAAATTCTTTTTATTCCAGCAAGGCATGATTACTCAATCGCGTTTTCTTTGTCAGAAGACACAAAGTCAGGTAAACGTTCCTTCAAAAAAAAATTAATTGAATTTAAATTGGCATTTTTTTTAAATTCATTTTTAGAACATAAAAGAACCTGGGGCCCGTTTCACAAAGATTTCCTAAGATGTTTCCTAAGATAGAACTTAAGATATGCCTAAGTTATAACTTAGGAAGTTCCTAAAGCCTTAGTCTCAACTGGTCGTACGTGCTTCTACGAGTGGTCTACGGGCGGATTTTAATAAAAATCTTGCGAGACACGTAAGTGCATCTTACGATTTTAGAAGGACGTACGCTTCCCTTAAGCATGCACGGTGGCTGTTGGACATGCTCAACAAACACCACGGTTTCCTTGCGAGATCTGAAAACGTACGCTGCACTTGCGATTCACTCAAGGAACCCGTAAGATGACCGTACGATTTTAATTGCACGAATGACGTAAGGAGATCTCACTTGTCCCTTCCGTTATACGCACGTTGACTGCAAGTCGCATGTGCCTACCATCAACATATAAATTGAACGCACAGTAAACGTACGTCACACTTACGTCATGCGTACACTAATTGCTCGTGGTGCGTGCGAATTGTCCATAAACAAGATTTTTGTAAAAATGATTGCTAAAAAAAACCATAAGGATAAGAGAATTAACCGTTTTACCATTTATGAAAATCAAATCAAAGATTCTAGTATTCAACCCCCTTCTACAAACCAAAATCAAACAAACAAATGCGTTATTTTTGACATAAAGATGGAAGGCAAAGAAATAGAACAGGACAAGAAGGAACTGAATATTGAAGTAGATATTAGTAGTAGAAGTAGAGAAAAGGCATAAGATTACCCAATCACTTCGACCTGCAAGCGTGCTAAGATAGAATCATATACATTTTTGAAGTAAGGAGAGGAAAAATTATCTTTATGCGCAGAACGATATTTTTAACTAATTATAAACCAAAGTTACTACACAAAAAACTCATCCTACTGGAGGAAGTTGTTGTTTTCGTGAGTATGGTAATGTTTGTTTGTAAACAGAGTACTTTCTCCATTCTGAAAATACTGATTATCATCTCATATGACCATTAAAACTTTATAAAAATATTTTCATAATTGTATCAAAATCAGAATATCAGAACTTTGATTTTTAAAAAAATATATGAAGTGTTAATGGTGTCACCCTTTTAATAATAATGTTTGTAAAAGCAAAGTAATTCGATGTGGGGTTTTTTTTCAATTGAAAGTTTCGTCAAAGTTTTTTTCCGAAGATATTGTAAAGTTTAACCAATAGTTAACAAAATTGTAAAATCATTTAAAGATATTACATTGGCCAGAAAAATTATCAGTTGAAAATCAATTCACTCAAATTAGATTTTTGCACAGACTTTTTTCTAGATTTCAGAGAAGTTTTCAATATTTCATGATATATTAAATACGAAAGGTAAATTATGTTTTCAAAACGTTCTTCATTTGTGTCGAGCAGTTTAGCTAGTGTAATCACCAAAGCAGTAACTTTTACTTGCTTACGGTAGATATATTTCAGACCATGTCTAGAGAAAAATGTTCTTTAACGTGAAAACTAGTAATTGTCCGTGCAGCTGTCGTGGGGCACAAAAAGACGTCGGTAGGATTGACTTGCAGGTGACCTACGACGCGAATTTTATTACTGCCGTTCGCAAGGCAAACGTACGTCTGGTGCACGACAATCGTAAGACGGAAGTACGGTTCCGACGGGCATCGCACGTTGCGAGTGGCAACCCGTCTTTAAAGAAAATTGTACGTGACACCTACGACTGGCACGTCAAACGTCCGTTTGTCTTACGTTGCACTCGCAATCACTTCAATACGATTTTTAACGCTACGATCAGCCACGGGAGCCACGACTGGCAAAACCCGTAGCACACGCACGATCACCAAACACGTACGGCCAGTTGTGACTGAGGCTTAAGATTTGTCATAGCTGTTTCACAAAACTTTCTAAGCGTAACGCAGTTGACTAAGTCTTATCTTAGATACATTGTACGGAAAGCCACTTTTACATCATATTGTTAATTCTGAATTAATACCGATTATGTAAATTCTTTTCAATATGACACGAATGTAAACTTTATAAGTGAATGTAAAATCTCTTTTTCACCTAGAATCATCGTAGAAAAAAGTAAAATGTGTAAATAGAGTGTAAATAGTGTAGCGTCTATGTATATGTACTGAAATTTTGTATTATATTTTACATTCACATGCATACACGAGTAGATAAAAATTACATGTACGTAATAAACCCGTATATTCTTTGAAAACGGTATTTGTTGAATTTGAGAGAGAATGCATTTATCGTACGTAGTACCTTTCCATGTACAAATATTTCTTTATTTTAAATACTATTTAAATATGATCACATGAATCACTTGAAAATATTGGTCAATGCTAGAATTTCTGTTATTCTTTATTTTTTTATTTTTTTATTTTTTTTTTTTTTTTTTTTTGTCTAGTTGGTTCATTAAAAATAACCTGTACAAATATGCTTAATTAATTCTAAATTAAAAATGCTGGTTGAGATATCCAAATTTTATGATTTTACTATTTTTTAAAAATTTTTGTTGTGTCGTTGAACTCGTAAAAAAATCTTACAACAATTCTTTTCCATGTTATATTCAATTTTAATATTCCTGATACTTTTTCCCATATTTTTTTGGTTTCAGAACATCCGTATATTAAATGTTAAATATTTTCAATTTGTTCACAACTTATACAGTTTTTTCCAACATCTTTATTCCATTTATTTAAATTATAATTACAGTTCAGCTGATTGTGTAGAAGTTTATAGTAAAATTCTGCTATTTGCTTATCAAATGCATTAATTATCTTTTTTTTTCCGAAGATATTGTAAAGTTTAACCAATAGTTAACAAAATTGTAAAATCATTTAAAGATATTACATTGGCCAGAAAAATTATCAGTTGAAAATCAATTCACTCAAATTAGATTTTTGCACAGACTTTTTTCTAGATTTCAGAGAAGTTTTCAATATTTCATGATATATTAAATACGAAAGGTAAATTATGTTTTCAAAACGTTCTTCATTTGTGTCATTATCTTAGTCGTGTATATATTGTTCCACTGATCATTTGATATTTTAAATTCTTTTGCCCATTTTGCTTCCATTATTGGTTTTTGAGTCTTTTTAGATAATAGAATTTTATAATAGAATCCCGATTTCTCGAGTTCTGGCTGTTTTATTTTTCCGCAGAAGTGAAAGTATGGTTTTTGAATTTAAGTATTGTTTACATAGGAATAATCTACATTCAACTTTTTAATAGCGTTTTTGACGATAAGATATTCGCACAAATAATTTCTTTTTGATTTCAGATTTTCTGTAATATTATTTAAATCTTTTATACCATCTATTGTAAACATATCTTTAACATATAGAATACCACTTTTTATCCACGATTCTAGGAAAAGTGGTTTTTCCTTACATTTAATAAAATTATTCAACCACAAGTTATCGGTGAGCTGATTTCGTGATACATATGGGGATTTACATTCATCTTGATGTAATTAACATTTCAGTATCATTCCAAAATATTCAAGAATTCCAAAAAAGTAAGTACTTACCAAGGTCATACATGAAAGTTTTGACGGGTTTGCAAATTAGCAATCCGTCGTTATACCCGTGCGCTATAAAAGAACTCATTAACTTAACAATCTTTTGCAGAAGAAAAACAAAAATGGAAATGAATTGTCCGTATTCAAGGGAGCGGATCCCCACACACATGGGGTATAGAAAACCAAATATTATTATAGGTTAGGGTAGTTGTGTAAAAGCTGAAATTTTTACGTGAGGAATGTATTTCTTTCATCATAGTCTTAAGAATAAAAAACTGTTTGAAGTCATATTAATAGATATGTATTCAAAACTACTGAAATGAAATAAAGTTTTACAAATAAATGTGATGATTGTTACAAAGTCTTTCAAAAGTCTAGTTAAAATAAAACGTCATCTCACAGTCTGAGAATAAAATAGTAAATTATTCGCCATTACAAAAAAGACACGACACGTCATTGAGGATAACCGGCTCAGCACCAATAGCAGCAGTTACGCAAGTTGTAGGGTAAGTCTGTAAATGTTCTCTTGTAAAATTGTAAAAATAAAAACGAAAAGCTGCTCATACATTAATTTTGGTTAGGGGTACCAGTGTCCTAAAACCAACGATGTTTTGCCTGGGGAGAGCACAAAGTAAGAGTAAATTTGACACATTGAAATCCGTAATAATTTCTTGTTGTCAGTAACATTTTATTGATATAGCTTGGTTATACAACATTTTAATGCAATCCAAATGGGACCTTATATATAGCGTTGAAATGTGTTTGAATGTATTTAAGAAGTGTTAAATCACACTAGTTTCTGTACTGAAGTGCCTTGTTACTAATTGCTCTAAGAAAATCTGGAAAATAGTTTTTTGCAAGTACCTAGAAGTTTTGGTTTAAAACAAGATCTTTTGATTCCATTTCAGCCATACAGAAATACATGTAATGGGTCTTGTCATACATACGTGGATATTGATGAAGTACGTATTGTCATACACAATTCAAGATCCACTGAATATCTTACTGTTTTCTATTAAAAATTCGGCCATTTGATTAAAACTTCTCTCGTATACTTGTTCTTAGAAACTGACGTTATATCTTATGAAATTATTTTCAATTGTTATTGAAAATCAGTTATCTTCAACAATAACGTGCAAAATTCGTAAAATAAAACTGGATTAATTACATATAACGAGTTCTGACTCGTAAATGTAAAACAAATGTCTTATAAAATTCTGTTGTATAATCAAAGCCATCATCTTTGAAATTTTCAGTGCCATGATCATAGAGACATGAACATAGAGCGATGTAACAGCATCTCCACGGTTTCTACATTGCCTATGCATGTTGTTTCAACACCGCAGATGGTAAATATAACGATTGCTTTTTAAAAAAGGTTGACATTTTTAAGCTAACGTGAACCAAAGCTTCAAGTGAGCTTTTCTGATCGCCTGTTGTCCGTAGTCCGTCCGTCTGTCTGTCCGTCCGTCCGTCCGTCTGTCTGTAAACTTTTCACATTTTGACTTCATTTAACCAAACTTGGTACAAAGGATTATTATGGGAAGGGGATTCTAAATTGTTAAAATAAAGGGCGTAACCTTTTTCAAAAGGGAGATAATTATGAAACAGTAAAAATAGGGAGGGTGTCTTAAATTTCTTCTTCTCAAGAACCATTGCACCAGAAATGCCAATATTTACACCATAGCTTGTATATATAGTGGAGATTCTAAATTGTTAAAATTGTGACCGCTGGACCAATACTGGGGCCCCAAGAGGGGTTCAAAGTTTAACATAGAATTATATAGGGAAAATGTTTAAAAATCTACTTCTCAAGAACTAATATGCTACAATTTGTGAGATTACTATGCAAGTATCCTCAGATAGTGTAGATTCTAAATTGTTAACACTATGACCCCCAGACCAATACTGGGGCCCCAGGAGGAGTTCAAAGTTTAACATATAAATATATAGTGAAAATGTTTGAAAATCTTCTTTTAAGAACTACAATGCTACCATTTGTGAGATTATTATGCAAGCATCCTCAAATAGTGTAGATTCTAAATTGTTAAAATCGTGATCTCCAGGACAATACTGGGGCCCCAGGTGGGGTTCAAAGTTTAACATAGACATATATATGGAAAATTTTGAAAAATCTTCTGATGAACTACAATGCTAAACTTTGTGAAATTACTATGATATCCTCAAATAGTGTAGATTCTAAATTGTTAAACCGTGACTCCCAGATCAATACTGGTACCCCAATGGGTGTTGAAATTTCAAAATTCAAATATATATAGAAATTGTTTGAATATAATTTGTGAGATTATTATGCAAGCATTCTAAGATACTGTACTAGTAGATTCTAAATTGTTAAAATCGTGTTACCCAGACCAATAATGGGTCCCAAAGATGGGTTCAAAGTTCATATTAGAAGTATATAGGAAAATGTTTGAAAATCTTCTTCTCAAGAAATACAATGCTACGTTTAGCTACGGTATTTAACTATGTATTAGCATCCTTATATCTTTATATCCTTATATCAAGGTCACAGTGACCTTCTTTCACTTTTTATAATTCTGTATAGTTCATTTGACAATTTTGTTGTATTTAATACGTTGAGGCCTAGGATAATAAGATTGGCCAGTTGATGCATCTTACATCTTAAGATATCTGAGATATGATGTCCAAAAAAGTAGGCTTCTTTTTATATGTTGTTTTAATTGTCAAATCTTGGAATATAAGAGAGTTTTTAATACTTTTAAATTAAACACATTACATTTATCAACTTGTTTACAATACATATACTCCTAATTATATCCCCTTTTATATTTTCTCCACTTTTAAGAAATAAGATTATTTTATTTTTTAGATAAAAACGTATCACAATACAACTTGTTTTAACCAATTTATAATAATCAATATCCTTTTAGAATATGATTATTTAATCATTACTTTTATGCATAAAACTATGCATAAGACATGATCTCTACTTTTAGAATTTTTTTTTTAAATACAAAGTTTATACGCCCGGTTTAGACTTGTATAGTTTTGTTTGCTATATTGGGAATTAATCAAGACAATATTTTACCCTCAGCAATCTTGCAAGTTTTTCTATAAAATAAACAAAGGTAATATCCGTCTTTTAATTGCTAAATCAAGTTTTCTTAAAATAATATAAAGCTCTATCTAAAATTTATACAGGTGTATCCAGTCACCTTGATTTATTTTCATTTGCAGCTTATAAAAAAGTATTGGACAACATTATACTGTAAAACATGTAGATTTTTATGACAAACTAGACAATTTCGAGTACTATCTTTAGACAAATTAAAAAGCTTTAATGCTGGTTAATTGCTAAACATCTATTACACACAGTGCGGAGTAGAAGAACATGCTGGAAGACAAGTGGTTTACAGAGAAGAGCAACTTTCAGCCAATATGACTCCAGGAATAAATTACGAGGTAACTGTTATGATCACAACAAATAGATATCAATAAATTATATTCATGTTGCCCGTCATCCCCGCCAAAAAACTTTACCACATACAGCATTTCTGGGCACATTTTATACTTCTTGGGGAATATAGGAATGAAGCATGAATGTTCCATACAAACTTATATTTCGTACATTTATACATTACCGAAAACAAGTCATAAGAAAGAGAACTTCGTTCAAATACTATAAATAATTTAGAATATTAGCTTGCATTAATATTCATTTCCAAAAATGTATCCATATCTTCTTCAGGAGACATTATTTTTTAGTACAATTGATCCCCTACTGTGGCCTATCTCTTACCCCTATTGGTTGTGATATGAATAAAAGAGAATTCATTAAGATAAACTTGCTTTCATGGGTATGTTAGTTTTACAAATAATAGTCTTTCTAGGAAAAATGTTTATTTTCTCTGTTCATTTCTATGGTTTTTGGACCCCAAACCAATTCCAACAATTGTTGATTTTCCATTTTATCATTATTATTATTACTTACATTATAAAAAAAATTATTTTTTCTCTATGAAGATGAAGGGTCCTGACAAAAGCAAGGGAATGAAGAAGTACATGGTGCTGTTTTGCATCGTCCTTGTCTCTATCGTTGTATCAACAGTAGTTGCTGGTTACGTTGGTACTGAGAATGTCGTTAAGGATATCCCCACTAAGGTCCAAAATCAATTTCAGATAATGCCAGAATGGAAGACACTGGAAAAACAAACTAATTTGACAGCGATTAAAATCTTTTTGGATAATGGTAGTCTTTTAATCGCTATGTCAATAATTAAATGAAATTATATTTTTAAAAAAAACTTGTTATTTTAATTTTCCTTTAATTTTTAATTTCTGATTAAAAGGTCTATCCGATTTTTCTAAAAAGCTCAAGACTCTCAACGAACAACACTTTGAAAATTTAACAAGCAAACTAGGTAGGTAATGCTTTTTATCATTTTATTGAAATTTATTATTAACTAGATCATAGTACAGAAATAAAGATTATTATTATAATATCGTATTTTTCCCAGGCATATGATTGGTCGATTGCTGTCACATGATCGTGCTATTTATCTGTTATAAACCTGACTATACTAAACAATTTTAAAAAAATCAGGTTTTGGCATGTACGACTTTGTGACGTCATAATAGCGAAATCAACTCCTATACATTATAAAAAAAATTTGTAATATTCTTGAAGAAACTGAGGATAATTATAATTTTTGATTTATTAATATAAAACAATTATAGCCTTTTGATATCGATCAATACATGGTTTTATAGACCTGATGAGAGTATATATACTCTCATTAGGTCTATAAAACTATGTATTGACCTCATCAAAAGGCTATAACTGTATGATATTTTCGTCAACAATATAAATCAAATGCCATTTTTTCTAGCTTAAACAAACTCGTATTTAAATATGGGCGCATATGAATATTGAAAAGAGCTTAATTAACCATGTTAATAATAATTCATTAAAATTCGATCGCAAACTCTCTAGCAAATGTTCAAAGATTTAAAAGAAAAACACAAAGCATATCTTTTTCTTCCAACATATATTGTTAAAATAATATTAAAAATTGATTTACATGTAAATTAAGTAAATCAAGTATCCATGGGCTTGGACCGAATGTTTTGTCTACCCGAGAAAAATATTTCGGCGAATAACTTTATCATGAACGAGATTAGTAACTTTTGTTTCAATTTTTTTAGAACTTAATTTGGACCTGTTTAAAAATGAAACACAGAATCACAACGAGCTAATCAAACAAAGCATTTTGAACGAGACAGGTTGGTTTAAATACAAGTTGAAACATGTGTTTTATAATAAGATGAAATGAATTCACAAAAACATTTTTTTAAACAATATCTCGATATCTTGATTTTTCTAGCGTCGAAAGAAGACGTCATGAAAAATTTAAACACCATGCTCGACCTAACACGTAAGTTTACACAATAATGTGCCGGGTAATAATGCCACTACTAACGTAAAATATCACTCGTCTAAGACACAGTTCCCAAACATTTCAAAAGTGTGATGACCAAAACGGGGAGATTTTAAACGTATTTTTGTAAATGACATCTCATCTTTTAAGTTAGAATATCTACCTTAAGAGAAACATTCCCATGGGATATGTAGAATTATCTTTCGGAAATAATAAAAGATCATTGAAGAAAACGGTTTAAATTTAATATTAGAGGACTCCTTGTTCGATATTTCACAATTCCATACAAAATACAATTCCTACTGGGTATTCTATATACTCCATTTGAAGTTATTTCTTTTCACAAGAAAGTTATCTCACATGTCAAGTGAGATACACTTACACATGTACGTACACTCTTGACAATTGTATATTATATACATGTGTCACACATATGGGCAACACCTTAGACGGATGCTTAAATTTAATGCCACGATGGCGTATACTTCATTATCGGCAAAGTCTTATACCTTCAAGACACACTGCATTTGCAAATGTACGGGTCAAGAAGACATCAATGAAAGCAACACACATTTGAAGTATTTCCTATTATATTATGTCTTTCTTAAAGTAGACCGTTCAACAGAACCATAAACTGATCACATTAATATAGTATTACTGTCTCTATTTTCATTCCTAATAAAAGCAAATATTCTGATTTGTTGATTTTGATTTATTAAGATTTAGAATTACATCAATGAGCTTGCTAGTGAAATAATATCATTCTCAAATCTTTCTTTATGACAATTTTTTGAAGTATACGTTCGAACAAACTGGAACCTGTTAGAGTTGGTGTCCTGACTAGTGCTCACCAAAATTCAGTAGTTTACGATTGTTTCCTGTCAATTTTACATAATGCCATATTTATATTTATAAAAATGGTAACGTATTCTTTATCTTAAATAAAAAGCAGAAATAATGAAGGAAATGTAATATTTAAATCTATTTTTTAATAACATCATAGAAGATTGAAAATTATTTTTTAGAGTGGCTTTTCTATTAAAGACTAGTATAAATACTCGCACTTTAATTTAGAATTTCTAATTTTGCTCCTCTCTCTTCCTATGTGATTGCCGATGACCGGATACACCTCCAAGACATGATACACACACATACACACACACCCCTCCTTATACGGTAGAAAACCGCTTTTATTGTTTTTGATTGTTTTGAAAGCCATGTCGGAAATACATTAAATACGTGGGATTGAAGATTTAACAAGTCGCTAAATCCCCAAAATACTTTTAGTATCTATAAAAACATACTGAAATCTTTCGTGGCCAACGATCTCTTTAGGTTTGGTGATATTTAACACTTATCTACCCTCAAATCTAGTGCCCTTTAGTGTTCTGACCACCTAAATATGCTTTACTAGCGATATTCTTTAGAAGTATATATCCCACATTTATGCTTATAAATCTATTTTTACATTTATTTTTAGAATCAAACACAGGCGATTTGAAAAATGAAACAAAGATGCTCCATGAACTTATCACGCAACGTGTTATGAACGATACAGGTGTGTATTATTGCATATAGAATTTAATTCAATTCTCTAGGCTTGGACGCCAAAATTGATTTACTTAAACTATAGTTCATATCTTATTACTTTAATTACCTACATGACGATATTATTTGTGTCAATGCATATACAATAGCGTGGAGTTACATTTTGAAAAGTTTCAACAATTTTTTTTGTTGTATGATATGTTGCGATAACGAACAGTGTTCTAATCTGATTAAAAAAATTATTTTTTAGAAGGCAAGAAAATGCTTAATTGAAATATTTCACAACCCGTCTTACGTTACTTACTGGTGAATTTTTATCTCAAATCAACGTGACCTACTGACACTGATATCCAATCTATTTACATATTTTACCTGCAAACCATGTGATCTTTCGAGTCTTTCTTAGATTGCTACATCTTTTACAGCTGTTTTGAAATGATTTGTGTATCCTGCAACAAAGTGTATAATTTGCCTTCCCCAAGTCCGTCCCAAATTGTAAAATTTGTTTACTGCAATTTTCTTGCAATGATTTCATAATGTTTTATTTTGGCTTTGGTCGAATATAGATTTACTTTATCGGGTTACATTTATTTGGTCATTGCAACGATCTCGTAATTCAATTTTCGATTCTTCCAAAAAAAAAAAAACCAAAAAAAACAACCGAAAGCCATCTCAGAAGAGTTGATCACGTACCAAACAAGTTCATATCCCATTGAACTTTTTCATTTGTTGTTTATTACGAACATATATGAGAAAAACTTAAATGGTTCAGAATTAAGAATTTTTATGTAACACTGTAACAGTCAAACTGTGATCTCTTGCGATGATCATTGCTCTTCTGTTGGTTCAAATAAGTAACATATTTGCAAATGAAATGTAATAAATTTTACAGAATTTGAGAGTTTAAGAATTGGCTTAGCCCAATGACGTAAGCAAAGAATAATCAAGTATAAAAATTTTCATTTATATGATAGCCAATAGCAGTTTACGTTCATTTTTTTTAAAAGAAATTGAACCAAATTGGTAAAATTTAAGAAAATTGCTAATTTTCAGAAATTGACCGATCATGATTAAAAACAAACTGATCTCGATCTAAATTGCAATAAATAAATAAAAATAAATAAAAATAAATCAACAATTTTTTCCTCGTTTGCAGCCGAGAAGTCAATTGAATTTAATTGTTTAGTTGATTAACAAACCATGTTACAACCAACCATCTTAATTTTGGGGTGAAACTGTTATATATTTAAATTTTTCATCATTCGAGTCGGGATCAATTTAAGTTCAATCGGATGTGGTTCAGTGTAAAAATGATCAATATTTCAAAAATTTCGCGAATTTGGTTTAATTTCTTTTTTAAATAATATTGCCTGAAATTCCTTCTCAATATGACACGTCTCCTTAAAATATTTTACACTCCTCAGTATGTTTCTTGCAACCAAAACAGAAATTATTTTCATGAATACCAGCATGTAACATTAAAAACCTATCCCTACCTAGCAGTTATGTTTGAGCATCGTCCAAGATCAAAGAAGTAAAGCATCGTTTAAAATGTTCCTTCTGCGTAGTGCAGACTTATTTATTCTTTCATGCACTTGTATACCTTGGGTAGCTATGAAAGAGCCAGGATGTAAAACATGTGGATATGATAAAACTTATATTAATTACTTCACTCTACAAAAAAACCCATTATGGCATAGTAAGAGTAATTATTTTTGTGGTTGGAAAAAAATAAATAAAAAATAAAAATCAACAATATTTCCTCTTTTGCAGCCCAGAAGTCAATTGAATTTAGTTGTTTAGTTAATTTACAAACCATATTACAACCAACATCTTAACTTTTGAGTAAAACTGTTAGATATTTTTTAACTTTTAAAAACACCAAAAAGACTCACATATAGCCTTGTGAATTTCATTTTATGAATTCTGACAATAAAACAAAACCAACAAAAATAACTAAAATGCTTGTTTCGACAGTTAATGGTTATTTTAATATTTTGTAGCATCGAAAGAGGACATTAAAAAGACATTATTCACCATACTCCACGTGTCAAGTAAGTAGATATTATATTACATAGATCCAGCGAAAAACGATTGCCGGTTAGTCCAAAATATTGATGTCAATATGTAGAAAAAAACATACTTTTTTCAATGTTTTTAGATTGTAAAAATATCTATTTATCCAATACTCGAAATATACATAAAACAAAGGTGAATTTCATTTTCCTTTATAAATAACGCATGAATAAATATTTTTTACTTCGCTTTTCTCTTAAAAAAAAAACCATTAGTATGTGTTTCCATAGTTCTAATTTTAGTTTTAAAAGGTGGGTTTTTTAAATCAAAAAATGAATGTATAAGAATAAGGTTCGTTTAGTGTCTAATTCATTCTTTTTTGTTATTGTTTTAATTAAATGCATGTAGTAAATATGATGTTCGGTTGAAAGATAGTTTTTTGAGAAGTTTACAAACCAATCACGCCCACCTGGACTTGTTTCAAAATTTTCAGAAGCAATCCATTTCCGGTTGGTTTCACATAAGGCCCATATTTTCTGAAAAGGATGCAGTTAAAAACTGTACAATATTAGTGATTTGATTTAAACAGGCTGAACATTGTTGGGGTTTTTTTTTTTTGGTTTTTTTGGTTTAATTATTATTATCATATTTTTTACTTACAAATTAGAGTAAGCATCGACTCCGGATTTGGAAAGTGAAGTATACTAATTTCACGTTAAGTTTGACAATCCCATTTTCACAAATGAACAAACCCAATATCTCACTTTACGAGTACTTAGACCTGTACGGTTATCAGAACATTAAAAAAGGAAGGCAAACCTTACCGTGTGTTCTGGCTCTTTGAGACCCTCAATATAATACACTGCGCACATACAATATATCAGAGTACATGTACTTTTGGGTAGTTAGAGGGATCTGCTGCGTGACGAACGTACATGTAAAGAAATCGAAATTTACAGTTTATATCATAATTTGTCATGAATTAAAGTAGTCTGTACACTTAAAAGTAGTTCAAGATGAATAAATTGAAAACGGTTGCAGGTGTTTCCTTCTCTTTATTTAAGTACATTATGTTAGGCAAATATTGTTTATTTGTACTTTTCGTCTTCGGAGACTTTTGCTGGGTTAAAATGGCTTGAATTCTATGTTGACATAGAGTTAGATAAACTTGAAATGCACGCTTTGTAACGATACAAATATATTTCAGTAGTGTTTAAAGGGCCTTGACGTATTCACATAAATGACAGTTGTTGAACTTCGAATTTTTTCGGACACCTATTGTGTCTGATAGATGCAAAAACTTGTCTGTCTTTTCATTACTTTTTGTGGTATTCTTTCTTCCGTACTTTCAGATCATTTGACGGACATGTAAAATAATTATATATGAATTCTTGTCATTTTTGCTACAGTTTGTGTTAGTGATTGCAACGGTAAAAGTGATGGAAACTACCAATCCTGCTACACTTGTGAAGGATTTGTCACATGCAGCAATAATGGCTTGGTAAAACAAAATTGTTCAGAGAGCTATCCTGACAGACCTGTATATTGGGACAATTTTAAAAAGAAGTGCCTATTTGAATCCCGTACATGTGATCAAAAATATACATTTGACTAAAATCTGTGCTATTAAAATGTGATGTTTAATATAAAAAAAATAACTTTTCTGCATTGGATAACGAAAGGTCATGCGTATTTTGCAGAAGATTTCCTTTTTAATTTATTCTTGTCTGCGAAATCTGATCGAAATAAATCCTCGAGGATTAAAAATAAATTCGATTTTTATATTCTTTCCGTTTGCTACAAAATTTATGAACTGAATGAAGAATACAATGCTGGTTTTAGCTTTAAAAATAAAAAGTGGTTGATTGGCTAGGTTTGACTAAAGCAATACTTTCTTTGTTCTTCTAAAACGGTGAGATTTTGATATTACCAATTTTATGCCAAAATCTACTTGACAGTAGAAACTACATGTTTGGACTTGTCACTGATGTTCATCAGAAACAGATTTTAGGTCAGCGGAGTCACTTTAATGACCAATGGATATGGGATCACTGGATAGTCCGTGTTAAATGAATACTGTCGTTTACTGAATTTTATTTTATCAAATTAAATTGAGTACACGACTACATATAGTCGTGTACTCAATTTGAAAAAATAAGATTATAATCTTTGATATATCTTATCTTGATTTTGGTGTTAAGCGTTTGTACGCGGAGGAAAATGCTTAAAAGATAAACCCACAACCCTATTCAAGTTATATATCAACATATTGATGAATCTTTTCTTCTCTACTCCAGGGTACTTAGCAGAAGATAAGAATAGTCCTTGCTACTAAGACTATAAATTCATGACCAGAAGCCAAGTGGTTCTGGTCCTGGAACGACGATTGTGAAAAGGCATTATAAAATTTATACAAAACAGATTGGGTATTTAAAACAAATGACATCAGATCCATCTAAACAATCTAAACATAGTTTTTCTAGCCAAAACATAATGCAATCTATAAACGTATTATAAATAGTCCCAATATTTAAGTCACCTGAGTCACCCAGGTGACCTATTGCAATTGGTCCTCGTCCGTCGTCGTGCATGATGCGGTGTGCGTCGTCCGTCGTTCGTCGTGCGTTAACAATTTCACATTTTTAACTTCTTAAAAACTGCAAGACCAATTGCTACAATTTCTGGTGTGAAGCATCTCTATGGTAAGAGGAATCAAAATTATGAAATTCATGGCTCTACCACCCCCGGGGTGCCATAGGTGGGGCCAAATATATATATAAAAAAAACCAACCAAATTTTCAAAAATCTTCCTCTCTATTTCCACACATGCGGGGAAAAAACTAAATGCATTGTAATGATGTCCATGAAGCCCTTTATCAAAATTGTGAAATACACGGCCCCTGGATCAGGGGTTCAGGGCCTAGGATGGGGCTAATATGGCCATATAATAAAAGTGTATTAAATCTTAGAAATCTTCTTCTTAACTCCCATATGCATGTATTTGAGAAAAGCTACTGCTAAGTTGTGATGTCCATGAAGCCCTCTACCTAAATTGTGAAACTCATGACCCCTGGGACAGGGGTTCAGGCCATAGGGTGGGACCAATATGGTCCTATAGTAAATATATATTAAATCTAAAAAAATCTTCTTCTCTATTCCCATATATATTTGAGAAAAACTAAATGCATGGTAATGATGTCCATGAAGCCCTTTACCAAAATTGTGAAAGTCATGCATTGTTATTATGTTCATAATGTCCTGATGTTAAATTGTGAGATTCATGGTCCCCAGGCCATTGGAGTTAAGGCGGGTGGGGGGGGGGGTAAATATGACCATTTATTGAACATGTATTTTTATTTAGGTTAATTGCTGTTTGTCATCTATTAACAATTTTATATTCATCTTGAAAACTACATGGTAATATGCATCTTCGCTAGCCAAGGGGTTTCGGTCCCCTCTGTTCCCCATAAACCCTTGGCGGATTTCATTACGAAAACTCGGTGGCAAGCTCTGTTTTATGATTGGCTGCAGCTGGGAGTAGCTGATCCAATCGCAGCGTTGTAAACAAGCGCTTGTAAATAAACTTTAAAAGAAACACACGTGTGATCTTTGGTAAAACAATCGGTGATTTTCAGAAGTTGAAGCACAAATGCTCGAGTACAGTACCTCCACAAGGTTGATCTAACCATATCACTATTAAAAACGATATATTTTACTGGATTAAACAGAGATTTACGAACTCCAAGGCTCGTGTGATCGTAGTAGGTCTATGGGAAGTAAACATGGCGAATGAAGAAGTTGCGTTAGTATATACGTCCCTGCTTATGGTTATTGCTCTTAAAGGTTCAATGAGCTTTATTTTGCATTTAATTTATTTTGTCCACAATGATTATGACAAGGATACCTGTTTTTATGGCTTGAATGCCTTCATATAGAAGCGACTTTTTCACTCTCGGTACAGGTCCCTACAAACACTATAAATAAACATCCCTTGCTTTCTCTAGGTTATATCTTCATTCCTTTTTATAATAGCATCGTTAATTAAGTTCCTATTCTCGCTAGTCAACGTGTTTTCAAGTTTGAGAAATTATCACCTCATAATACTCAAAGAATGATTCCTTATTCCTTAAGTAAATATACAAGGGGCGCAACTCAAGTTGCTCGCTAGATAGCGCCACCGCATCACCGAGTTTTCGTAATGAAATCTGCCAAGGGTTTATGGGGAGCAGAGTGGACCGAAAACCCTTGGCTAGCGAAGATGGGTAATATGTCACTAAGCAAAATTTAATTGATATGTGTTATATTTTAGGAAATCTTCACTTTCAAAATTTTCTCTACTCCCACACATCTGTAAGAAAAACTGAATTCATAATTATGTAGACCAGGAAGCCCTCTACCATAATTGTAAATTTCATGTCCCCCTGGGAAGGAGTTTTGACTCAAGGATGGGGCCAAAATAGTCATATAGTGTTAAATTGATTCCATGTAATGGGTGTGGGTGGGCTGTATATTATGTTAATTTTTTTAATTATTTTATTTAGCTCTTGAATTTTAATGAAATAAATGAGTACATATTTAGAAAAGAGAATGAATGAAACTGTCTATCAACATGAAAGATATCATGAAAGCTTTTGGCAAGAGTTTAGGTAGGGGGTGTAACTGTTAATGGAGTTATATTCTCTTGCTTGTTCATATTTTTAATAATTAATCATTGTAAAATAATGTAATGAAGAAGTTAAGATATTAAAAGAGTTAAACAAGTTTTTTATTTGTTTAAAACAAAACAACCAAAACGGTTTTTTAAGTTTTTAAATAAACAGTAGACTTGTTAATAGTAAAGTAAAATTGGCTTGCCAAAAATATTGAAGCGTGGTATGTGTACAATAATTTTTTAATAAATGCCAGATGGTGTCATTGAATAAATTGTTGATAACTGAACAGGTAAAACATGAGAATTGATATAACAAAATAACTTATCAGTGGTTTTTTGTTTTGTATAAGTGTCCTAAGGAGAGTGTCTGTAGCCCCCTGGGGATGGGAAGGGGGAGGGGTTGTTGTTGTTCTTTTTAATGAAATATGTATACAGCCATCCTTAATGTATCTATGAAAATATATAAACATGAAAGCTACCTTGAAAGTTAACAGATACAGTGTATGGGACAATTATTTCTTATCAAAGTCCTTGATGTAAGATTTCAGGTAGTAAGGTGGGTGGTGTTCATTACCATATTTTAGATATTATTTTACTCCAAATGAAGCTTAATTAAATGCATATATGAGAAACCTCAAAAGGTCTAGGTATGGGCTATGGTACTCAGGTGACCGTTAAGGCCTGTTGGCCTCTTGTTTATACAGAGTTCTTCTTTTCCAATTGATATTTCTTAAATGCTTTTCAACATTTAGCACTGCAGGTTTTTTAAAAAGATCTTAATCAGAACGATGCATGTATATATACTAATCCACATTTAGCACTGCAGGTTTTTTAAAAAGATCTTAATCAGAACGATGCATGTATATATACTAATCCACTTTTATTATTTTAAGGTTTTATCCTTTATGTTACCTCTAAATTCTATATAACACAATAAATACCCATTTTAAATTATCAATTTCTTTTCATTTGACTTTCTTCCAATTTTTTTCCACAGCGTAAAAATCAATTGCAACATACCCACCACTTTTTAAGTGACTTACAATTTCACAATAAAAATTTCCGACATGAAGACTGGTAGATAGTGTAACAATGTTTTACAACTTACTTGCATTGATTTACTGTCTTTATTCTAAAATGGAAGCAAGCAACTTTCAATGTTTCTCGGTATGGTCAACGTTTTAACATAAATAACATTGTACATTTAAGCTTAAAAGATATTTATTCCGCATTGTAAGAATAAAATAAAATGAAACGAATCTATACAAAGCTCGTTTGTAATCTCTAGTTTAGTCTGTCTAAAAGGCGTAATATACGAGGAAACTTAAGTTAGGCCTTTAAAGTCACGATACATGTATATTATCAATACAATGCTCTTAACTACCATAACGATAACACATTCGAGTTTGGATAGACATTAATTTTTGATATCCGCAATTCAAACTGATTTGATAAACACACTTTATTATTTTTTTAATACTGGATACAGTACAGAATTGTCCCTTGAAATTGTAACTTATTATAATACACGATTGTATAATAATATATTATATTGCGCTAAAATGCTAACCACCACGAAATGATAGAAAACAAAATGCTTTTATTTTGTTCAAAAACCCCTAAAATTCATTTCAATTAAAATGCGCAATGACAAAGAGCGACAAAGGTCAGAAAATTGTTATATATAATGAAAATATGAATATACTGGTTAGATGTAACACAAATTTACAATATGACAACTTGTAAAATTTGTATATACACCCACGCAGTAAATTCAAAATTTACAATATGACAAAAGTAATTAGTTAACACATATTTTTCTTTTTTTTATTTAACACATTCTGCAGACATTTATGAACATTAAAATAGAATGTATATCACCATATCAATAACTTTATTAGATGTTAACTTAAAACAAAGAAAAATGGCTTATTCGAAAATCTACGTACATGTATGTCCAAGAGAGGGGGAACGTAATAATAGCTTATATAAGACAATAATTTTCCTCATTTTCATTGGCTGAAAGTACATCACGTGACATTCGTCCTTTTCCGATATCGACGCGAAAGCGCGTCCGCGGAATATGATATCGCACGACTCGGCAGTATCAACAAAAATAGATATTGTAAAGACAATGTACTATTATCGCATATTGGAGCTTGTCTCAGATATGCGCATTTATCTCGGTAACTACTAGCCGGAAATTTGGTGTGCGATCGGGTTGGGTTTTAACGGGTGATTATATGATAGTTACTTCCCTTCTAGAATAATCCCTTTTCTAAACAATTGTGGATTAGGTAAGAGGTAGTAATTTGCAAAAAAAACCAAAACAATTTGGCATAATCTGGCTTTTTTATGGCTGTTATAGCAAAGCATTGAACTCATATTGTCTAATAATGTAAGCTGCCAGAAGTAATATATTTGGATGGTTTAAATTTATATAGATTTTTGATCGATTAATTGAGGTACGTGGTGTTCATTGATGTTCGGCTAAAAACCACATGAGGGTATGCAATGCAGCAATAGCTAAACAAATCGTTCAATTCATCCGTTGAGTGTTTATGCTATTATTTATTAATACAATTAATTAATTACATATTTCTCATTATCCCGAGCAAAATGCCCAAAACGAAAAAGTCGAAGTTATCGGCGACGAGGAGCCAGCGTGGGAGCCGGAGGCAACAGAGGCCCGTGAGGGAAGGGCGTGAACGCAGCAGTACAGCAGCAGAGCATGTTGCACAACCAAAAAGTGGAAAGTCAGATGGTGGCTTCCTATTCCCTTCAGCCTTCCATAGCACCCATTATGGTGGCGCCATCCGTCACAGTACCAGAATCAACAATTACTATTGGCTCATCTCAACAAGAATCGACAGAAATGGCACAAGGTACTAACATTGGTGCTCAGTCTTTAATGTTTGGCAATAACTTCAGTCAGCCTGTCATTAACAATTCAACCCAAGTAGATTTAGGCTATCATGTAGACAATGCAACCAAACAAAAAATCGTCAATGGGGAATATGTTAATTTGGCCACCCTGCTTGTGCGCGACGCTAATAGGCTTCAACTATCGACATTGTCAATGGACTCCCAAGGCCAAATTATTGCCCAGCCCAAACACAATCATAGATTAACAACCATTGAAAAATGGACAGATGCCTTCATCATTTATGCATGCATATATCTTACAGCCCACCCTAGCAAAACACACCAACTATTCAAATACATGCACGACGTTAGGTTGGGGGCCGAAAAATCGCAGGGTTGGGTCACATACGATGAGCAATACAGGCTTCGAATGGCAATTAACCCATCAAATAACTGGGGGGTAATAGATAGTGAATTGTGGCTGGTGTATATGACGCCTATGATCCAGTCCAATACAAATCGTGCATCATTTTCGCAAAACAAGTGCTTTGACTTTAACTACAGAGATTCTTGTACAAGAATCCAGTGTGCTTATCTGCACCAATGCATCAGATGCAACAATAAACATCCAATAATTCGCTGCATAGACACTCAAACTCCTACACACCCAAATGGTCAGTCATTTCGGGGACAAGGAATTACATTTAGACCGTGTCAGTTTCAATCCACCTATCAACCAAGGCAAGTCTTCCCACAGCCAAGACAATTTGCACCACAGCCAAGACATGTTACACCACAGTCAAGACATGTTACACACCAGTCAAGACAAATGGGCCCTGGGCGTTTCCCCACTAAAGACACACCAAATACTGGAACATTTATTTAATTACCCGGATAGAGAGGCAGCACATACTTTAAGGGAGGGTCTAGTTAACGGCTTTAAGTTACAATACCAGGGTCCCCGGATTTCAATTTTGAGTAGCAATTTAGTGTCTGCAAATCAGCATCCAGATGTTTTACAAGAAAAAATAGATAAGGAAATTACAGAAGGGCGTATGGCGGGCCCCTTTCAGTCTCCCCTATGTTTAACTTTCATGTGTCCCCCATAGGGGTGGTTCCAAAAGCTGATGGCGGTTGGAGAATGGTAATGCACCTTTCATACCCACCGTCTGCAAGCATTAATCACAACATTGACCCTATTCACACGACAGTAAAATACACATCATTCGACACAGTAATTCAAACAATAAGTCAATTGTGGAGAGGGACATTTATTGCAGAATCTGATAAAAAAGGGGCCTTTCGTTTACTTAGATATTCCCAGGGGATTTTGAACTATTAGGTTTACAGTTTAGAGGTAAATTCTATTTTGATAAGTGCTTGCCATTTGGGTGTTCCATTTCATGTAAACTATTTGAAATGTTTTCCACATTCTTGGAGTGGCTAGCTAAGGAAAGATCAGGGTTCAAGACTATTCATCATTACTTAGATGATTTTATCTTCATAGGGAAAGCTAACACAAATCAGTGTAAATTAATTATGCAAAATTTCAAGGAGTTGTGTTCGGAAATTGGTGTACCCTTAAACGCAGAAAAAACAGTTTCACCCACTTCTAATTTAGTGTTTCTTGGTCTGGAAATAGACACGGTCAAAATGCAAGTCTCTATTCCACAGGAGAAAGTATATCAACTTTCTACTTTATTAAAATTTTGGGTAGGTAAGAAGAAAATTAAGTTGTCAGAGCTACAATCTTTAGTTGGCAAGTTAAATTTTTTTAGCAAGGCTATACCAGGTAGTAGAGCATTTAATCGCAGGTTTTACAATGCTATGATAGGTACTAGTAAACCAAATCATCATATTAGGATATCTGGTTCCATGCGTCAAAATATGAAAACCTGGATCGAATTCTTAGATATTTTTAATGGGGTGGTATACTTTCCAGACAGTGAGTGGAGTACCTCAGATACACTGAAACTATTCACAGATAGTGCCGGGTCAGCAGAGTTAGGCTGTGGGGGTTATTTTCAGGACCAATGGATGTTCCTTCAATGGCCGGAACAATGGGCTAACAATGAAATTTTGCGTGATGTTACTTTTCTAGAATTAGTTCCAATTGAATTGTCATTGATGGTCTGGGGAAGCCTCCTGCATAATAAAAAACTGGTACTTTTCATAGACAATATAGCTATGGTTCACATTTTGAACAAACAGTCATCTAGGTCAGAGCGTGTCATGTCATTAGTTAGGCCCTTAATGCTAGTTGCTTTAAAGTACAATATTCAGTTTAAAGCCAACCACATCCCAGGCAAACTTAATTAAATAGCTGACTCTATTTCCCGTAAAAAGTGGGACACTTTCAGAAGCCTGGCACCTGCAGCAGACCCACAACCTCAGCCCATTCCGGAGCAATTCCAGACCTTGCTCTCTCAAGTGAAATAGAGCGTTGATTCAGTGCATCTATGTCTGCAAACACTAGCGAGGCATACAGGGTAGGGATCCAAGCTTTTGAGCAGTTTCGTGTTGGCCAAGCGTTGTCACTGGTTTTGCCACCACCAGACACACAATTAAACATGTTTATTGCACATCTATCAAAAAAACACTACAAACATTCTCTTGCAAAATCTTACATCGCAGCGATAAGCTTCAAATGCAAAAGTCATACATTATATGATCCCACAAAAAAATTTGTGACTCAAAAGCTACTCCAGGGTATGAAAAGATCCACCAATACAGCAGACACACGGTTACCAATTACACTGGACATTTTACAAACCATTATTCCAAACCTTCACTTTGTTTGCTATAGCAATTATGAAACCTCATTGTATAAGGCTGCCTTCTCCCTTGCATTCCATGCACTACTTAGGATAGATGAAATTGCCCTATCTAAGGGTAATTCACATGAAACCATAATCCAATGCCAAGACGTTTCACTGTTAACTAACAAACTTATGGTAAACATTAAACGCTCCAAAACAGACCAGTGGGGTAGGGGAGTGACATTGTCAGTTAATGCATCACGTGGAATAACGTGCCCAGTAAAAGCAATGCAGGAGTTTTTGCAAGTGCGGCCAGTCATATCAGGGCCATTATTTTGTCATTTTTCGGGGAAACCCTTAACACGGTATCAGTTTAGTGCAGTCCTAGCTAAAGTCTTGGCAAAGTCATCCATTGATAGTAAGAATTTTATGTCGCACTCCTTTCGGATAGGAACAGCTACTACTTTAGCTCTTTAGGGCGAAACACAACAAGTCATCCAATCAGCAGGTAGATGGCAATCTAATGCCTATCGCACATATATTCGTTAATGATAAGAATTATTGGGTTAGTCTTATACTTTCATTATTTGTAGTAATAGCTAAGCTTAACATCTACCAAGTTTTGTGCACATAGGTGTCAATAAAGTGTGGGTCATAGGATCATCCATAGTCAAGAGAGCAAGCATAGAATCCAGGGAACGAAAGGGGGGCTTAAACCTTGGAATACCTCATACCGAAATATGGTGGCGAGGCTATGGAGGTATGGTCCTTAGTCAGTTAATTCCCAAGCTTCGAGTGCTCCGAAGAATTGAGAATGACCCCGATATATTAATCATACACTGTGGAGCAAACAGCTTAGGGCTCATTGATTTAAAGTCATTGTTGGAAAAGCTCCAAGCCACACTGGAACATATAGCCAAGCTTTTCCCTCGTTCTAAATTGGTATGGTCAAACCTGCTCCCTAGATTCAATTGGAGGTATTCAGAAGACATTGGGGCGATGGAGGACTCAAGAAAAAGGGTCAATAGGGAAGCAATATTGTTGGTTACGGCCATGGGCGGGAGCTTTATTAAACACACTCAATTCGACAGTAAGGAACCAACACTATTTCATGATGACGGTGTACATTTGTCAAAAAAGGGAAACAATTCATTGCTAGAAAACATTGAAAAGGTTATCACATCATTACTCAGGTTGGGGGGGAAGAAAAAATAATGAGCGAGCTCTGGCCGCCGGTGACCATCTGTGTTGAGGTACTGCCGCCGTCACTAATGGTCTTTGGTCCTCCCATTGTGGCGGTTGCAGTTCCATAAATGCCCGTATTAGACTTGCATCAGACAACAGTCATTTATGGCCCTTGCAAGTGGCGTATTTCGACCGCACCTCAACACAAATGGAAGAGTCGACACATATTCTACGCTCATGACGTCATATCAAATCCATAATGATGGATATGCACATGTTAAAATTTTTGTCCATTTACTAGTCATTCAAGGTTGCTTATATCATGTATATGGCTTAAGTAATGTTAAAATATTCATGATAACGTTAATGCACTTGCGTTTACCCAGTGCAGAATTAACTTCATATTTGCGTATTGATAACGTCATATTTGCTTATTGATGACGTCATAATTACGTCATATTTGACTACTGCTAACGTCATGTTTGCTTATGCTTGTTGCTTTGCTTTTTGCTTGCTTGCTTTTGTTGGGGGCGGCCCTGCGGTAGCCCACCTTAATTTCACCGCGGCCAGAAGCGCCAAATAAACTTTTTTCAGATAACTTGGTTTTCATGTCATTTATCAGGTATCTGAGATAACGGGAATTATTAAATACAGAATATGAAAAATAATATTTTGCAAAATAGTCTTCTATCTTATTTTATCTATAATCTCTAATTTTCATTGTTTTAAAACTCTCGCTTCTATTCAGTATGTACTGTAGGATTTTTTTTAAAAATGATGACGGCGTTGTAAATAATGTCATATTGATAGTGATTATTAAAATATGGATAGCTTGAATTGGCAATTGATGACTTTAGTATTTTAAAGAATAGCAGATTATTTTGACGTCATAATGTACAATTCCCTAACTTTTTTGTCTAAACGAAATTCTTGACAGCCATAACTGTGCTGCGAGTGACTATATAATATAACTATTACGGACTTCATTGTACAGTCAATATGTGGTTATATGGACCCATGTCAAGTGATATCGACCTCAGACACATAAAGTGATATCGACCTCGCAGGCTCCGTCGATATCACTTTCTCTGTATTCGGTCGATATCACTTGACATTGGTCCATATAACCACATATCGACCTACAATGAAGTCTATAATTGTATAGTGACCAATTCTTGCTAACTTCCTCGTGGAGTGAAAAGATATATCATAAGTAAAAGAAGCATTTAGATATATCGAAGTTTAATATTAAGTTCCGAAAAATTAAATCTGAAATGTTATTTTTATAAAAGAATGAAGAAAACCAGACAAAAAGGTTTGAGTTATACATGTGTTTTCATGTCAGACAATAAAATCCAGATTGCCTTATTTCCTAGGAAGCCAATATAATAATATTCTTTTTAAAATCACTTTAATTATAGAGAAGTTTTAGACCTTTTCAACTAAAGAGTATTAAATCAATCTTGATGAACATAATTATAAGACATCTATAGACCGCTATACGGTACTATTTGAAGACATAACAACGCTAGAATTCGTCGGTTGTAAATTTTAGACAAATGACATTTTTCAAGCGATCGTTACACAATTCTTTATATATTTTTTTTACTTACAATGCATTCTCAATGAGGAAGTGTAGACCAATCTGAGTCCAATGTATATCTAGATTTTATACTATTGTCATGGTAAGTTTACTGCGTACTTTTTCATATTTTCTTTTTCTGAAACTTATCACGGTTTATAACAATTTAATTTTTTCCACATCGAACTCGTTAATTCTAATTAAAATCTAAAGTTAAAGTTGGTATATTTCATTAATACTATTCGTTTCGTCACCATTAAAAGTACTTTTGTTTGGATTAATATAAAATTCATGTCACAATTTAACATATATATAACATACATATGTTATGTTAACTAAAGATTTCTAAACTCTGTTTAAAGTTAAGTTGTGAAAACATTGATTTCTTTTAAACTCTTAATGTATCGCATGTATAAAAGATTTGTGTGTGTTTTCTGTCACTTAAAAGATAATGTTCACTATGGTATCATTCCAAATTGTAAGTTCAAAGTATGTCTAGATATTTTAGAGGTTTAAACTTTCTAAGAATGAATATAAAACATACACTTGCATTTGTTCAAGCAGCAAACAATCATTACATTTACAACCAGCAACTTGTGCCAAAAAGCAATGTATTCACAGTTTATGGAACATTGGTATATTCTGCTGTATTACTTTCACAATTATACACAATCTCATACATTTTCCGATTACTTTTTGTACCAGTATAATAATACTTTTTCAAAACCATAGATAACGTATTGGTACCTTTGGTATACTAAATAAACTTGTGTTAAACATATACCGGTATTACATTTAGGATCTGAAAGAAGTGGTGTTAAATGTTGGCAGAACAAAAATGGAAAATGGGCAAGAACAACCCACAATCGATATGACCACGACGAAACAGAATGAAGTAACCTTCCATAATCAATGCAACTAATTGAATCCATGTTGACACAATGCTTTGATAAATCTGCATTCAAGTAGTTAAAACCTGAGGTCATTCAATATACTTCAATCTACATTGTAGTCATTATTATCTCTTTTTCCAGTTCAAGATGAAGACGTCAAAAGGACATATTTTGATAAAGTACGTGGTTCTGTTTTCTATAATCCTGGTCGCTGTCGTACTATCAACAGTCGTTGCTGGTTACGTCAGTACTAGAAGTCTCGTAGAGGGCATCCCAAGTCAGGTCAAAATTGATTTGCAGAAGATGCCAGAATGGGAAATTCTTAAAAGATTACCGTCCAATCTTTCAGAGTTGAAACATGCTCTACAACTTGGTAAAAAATACCGAACCCAAAATAATACATTGCAATTGTATGAGATCAGTAGTTAAATATCGTTGGTTTTTTAAATAATATCCTTTCTTTACCATATAGATATTAAAAATGAAACAAAGACTGTTAGCGAATGGCTTCTGCAGCGTTTTTTGAACGAAACTGGTATGTCGTGTACTTAAAGACGTTTAAATTAAGAGAGCTTGTAAACAATCTATTAAAAACCTGTTCCCAATATTGAATTGTGATAAGAAATGCTAAACAAATTAAATATAAATATATATTTACTTTTCTTTACCATTTCTAGATGCTATATGGCGGAGAAAAGATATTCATAATACAATTTATACCACGATTCATTCTTCAAGTAAGCGTTTTTGTTTAACCCAGTGCTTTAGATTCCTAAAGAGGTGGTTTTGGGCCAAAGATTTCTGTTTCTAATTGAAAGCAAAATAAATACCTATCAAGGGTTTTTCTATTATTCTTGTAACAAGATAGATGTACATGTATTAAGATTAAATAAGGTGTATCTTCAACGGGCATTGATAATATATATTTTAAATTGATTTCAATTGAAATTTCTGTAGCCTAGATTGATATGACGATGACAGTTTATAAAAACACTTTATTTAATTTTTGACATTAATTTAATTGAACACGGTTTAATTCACTGGTCCTAATAACTTTGTTTCACTATGTCTATAACAGTCTGTGTCAACAACTGCACTAACCTTGTTGATGGAAGCTACCAATCCTGCTACACGTGCTATGGATATGTTATTTGCTCCAACGGTTTTTTATACAACATTAATTGTCAAAAATTTAGTGAAAACAAACCTCTCCTGTGGGACAACATTAAAGGTAGATGCGAGATAAGATCCCTTACTTGTGACCCGGACTATCTTTCGTTATTAAACTGAAAAAAATATTGCAAAAAATCCTTTTATCTTTTTTGTCAAAAATTGTATTTGTTCCTTGTGATTTTACAAACTAAAAATACCACAGCTGTTTGCGAAATCTTATTTGGTTTGACGTTAGAAACGCCATTCAAAAATTTTTTTCAACCGAATACGACTACTCCCAGTTATGTTACATCCAGTCATCTTTGAACATAAGTACATTATATGTATTGTAATTTGGAAATGAATATTTTAAATAAAATAATTGTGCTGTTCATCAAATACTGTAAACTGTTTTACTTGGCGTATACGATATTTGACGCAAAATTATTTTAACAAGTTGTATGAGCATATTCCTGAATATTCCTATTTTTTATACAAACCGGTATATGCGTGAAATTTAGCGATGTACTTGATTTAGCAGAAGGCGTTTTTTTTAAACGCTTTACAGAAAACACAGCCAAATATAATACGTACTTTTACAGAGGATATAGAAAAAGTATTCCTCAACAACCAATTAAGATAGTCATATGAAATATTGAGTTAGAATTTAATATTTTTATTTTCTGATAATTCCATGGTATATTGGATATGGACATCATGTCCTGCCCTAGACGAAAGTAGGAAGGTGTATATAGACTGTATCTTTTAAAAAATGACAAAGTGCCTTTTTTTATTCAGAAGAAATATGCAAAAAAATGTCCATCGTCAATAATCTTAAACTCTTGCCTTGTATACCTTATTTTTATAATACCTGTACGTTCTCAATGTTCTTGTATAAAACGTGAAAATAAAATGAAAATTAAATATTTATTTGATCATTCAGTAGATCAAGATTAATAGTGTATAAAGACCAATGAAATTATCTCGTGGTAATAAAGTTAGTTTTAAGTGTTATTATGGTATTATGCGTATATAATAATCAAATCAATTTAAAAACAAAAAGTTTAAGGTATTCAAATTCGTTTTTCAGGATAATTTATGGTCCAGGGGTATAATATTATTTCATTGTACAATACGTAACAAACTTAAAATGATTAAATAGTTGAGATATAATTTAAACGCATATTAAAAGTCTATAACTTGTTCATTTCCACCATTTGCCATAATTATATACAATTAATAAGGAAATGATGCAAATAATGGTTTTTTAACACGTACTTTCTGCTACGTTAATAAAACCAAAACGGTGACTTTGCAGCATATAAAAAATGCGTTCTCACAATCAACACACTGTGAATTTGCTTTACCGCCCCCCCCCCCCCCCCCTTCTTGTATCATGCATTTAATATCATAACTTAAAAATGGACTTTGGAAAATTACTAAGTTTAAAGGGGTACATGGAGATTTAGAACTGCTTTCAATGACTTATCTTTTGATCGTAATAAAAAAGAATGATCGATTTCACTGGTAGTTGTGAAATATTTGACATTTGATAACGTTGCATGGCTTCTATGCAAGGTTGTTTGCACTTACGTCCTTTACGCTTACCAAGCGAATAAGAGGGTTTATTTCATGTTTCTGACTTGGTCTTACATGTAGCTGTAAATTTTAAAAGTTTTGTGTTTTTTTTCTTCTGTAGGATATTTGTATTAGAAAAGTAGAAATATTTTACATAAAAAAGTTAATTAAAAATTGAAAAGGCACAAATACATGAAAACAATTTTAACGAGAGTTCACGAATTTGCTTTTCCTTTATGGCAAAAAACAAAATTTGAAAAAGCAAATAAAAGGTTTAGGGAAAAGATGTCTATAAATCATGAATACATGTATCTTTTAAACCCACTCCAAAACTACATGTATGTATTAAAAGTGAATTATTTATCATTAAAATTAAATCGTTTTTTCTACTTCCTAAACTTGAAAAGGCCGCCTTAACTCTAATTGTGAACTAAATTAACTTATTTTCAATCAAACGAAATGTGAAGTATCTTTGCACAGGGCATAAGAAATTAAATTTAATACATAACACTATTAATCAGATTTTATTTATAATAGTCATAAAACTTTCGCAAGCGTGCTGTTGAGTAAGCGCATTCAAACCAAGAAAAAAAAAGCTTATCGCGTATACACTAGAACTTGTATGCAGTCGTAAATTTTAGTCGGTTGTTGGATCTGTGTTGCAACCACTATTGAAATAAAACCACTATTGAAATAAATTATTTCAATAGTGGTTGGGAATGTATTTCATTAGTAGAATCACTTTGCAACCACTATTGAAATAAAACCATTATTGAAATAAATTATTTCAATAGTGGTTGGGGATGTATTTCATAAGAAGAATCACTTTGCAACCACTATTGAAATAAAACCATTATTGAAATAAATCATTTCAATAGTGGTTAGGGATGCTTTTCATAAGAAGAATAACTTTGCAACCACAATGAAATACAATCACTATTGAACTAATTATTTCAATAGTCGTTGTAGATGTATTTCATTATAAGAATCACTTTACATCCACTTTTGAAATACAACTACTATTATATATTTTTTTAATCGTAGTTAGAAATGAATTTCTTTTTAAATGTTACCTTGTAATCACTATTAAAACACATTTGGAAAGAAAGAAGTTGTGTATCATTTTTGCAAACTTTTTTCAAATGCAAGAAACACTTTATCTAAGAAACAATTCCAAATTCACAATTAAGGTATTATAGATTTGAATTTTTTACAGTTATAATAACCGAGACTATGAATTTAATGCACTAATTAAAGTTAGGATCTTCACAGCTGTGCAGAAATAAATAACCAATTCTCGCAGATTTACATACATATAAAATTGTTTTCATATCTTTCTT
>WFKH01011801.1:28476016-28491137 GCA_016163765.1 Magallana hongkongensis
GGTGGTATATATAAAAGGTTGAAAAAACTTCGTGACGAGCCCCTGTGCATTCATCGGAAAATGAATGAAAAATTGGTCGACAGTGAAAGATGGGGGAAAAACATTGAAAGGAAGGAAAATTGAATTATACCATGTATATATTAATTATCTTATCAATCTTAATTAAGAATTTGACATCTTCAATTCAAACGAATTATACTTAATAATTATATTTTTACGTCAAAACATATACATGTATATTAAACATTTAAACTGATTTTTTCTTTCAATATTTTCAATTTCTGATTGGGTAAGATTTGCCTCGCAAGGTATAAAACGTGAGCAATTGAAAATCCAAGTCTGATATATTTATGACGCGTACGCTTATAGAGCGCTACGCAATGTTCACAACACACGAATTCAGATTCATGGATACTAAACAAATCGCAATGACTTGTCATGCAGCTGTAAATTCATCGATTGATATATCTTTTTTATCGTTACATAATTCTATTAGTTTTTCTTACACTATCAATCCGGAAGTTTAGACAAATCTGAATACTCGGCAATCTGCAATCTGCAATCGAGCTTTGACGGGGACCATGGTAAGTGTGTTGATCTGATGGTCATTTCATAGATATTATCATATATTTTAAACTTTTAATCTAACGACGCTTTAAAGAAATGATGTCCAATTTAATTAATTTTGATTACGATCCGTCTTTAAAAAAAAATACTTCATACTCCTTTTCAGTTGGTTTTTATAAAAAAAAATTAAAAGCTTAGAGATTAAAAGAGATTTTTTCAGGATCATTACCACAGAGATAATAAGATGCTGGCAATAGATTTTTAAACCTATTATACTTTGGAGCGAAAATTTCTTAAGGTTTGACCTATCGGATTAGGTTAAAAATAAAATACCGCTATTCAATATAGTTACTGTTGGATATTGACAGGAGACGTCAGAAGATTTGGCCACAGGTCCACAGGTTCACGAAGATGGCTGTGATAACCAGAACCCGTATGTGGATGTGCTTCCAGACACGGTAAGGTTATAGATTCATTTTAACAAGACCTTAGACTTTCGCTAGGATGAAACCACCTTTTTCTTGCATCAAAACAAGTAAAAAAATGACGCTGGTTTCGAGTGAAATATGCATTGATTGCGTAGTCTTAGCTCAAAAGCCAAACAAATCTTGTTGATTTCAAAGAGCCATGTCTGATTGGCCAGCAATAAAAGAGACATGCCTCGTCACATTGCTGTTTGACACAACTACCCAAGTCCAAGCTCTTGTTAAAATGGTGTTAATGCTCGGACTCAAATTACATATACAAGCTTATCTTTTAAAAAGATTGGTGAGCTAGCGCTGTAGCCATCATAAAACACAGAAGCAGATTTCTAAAACATTGGGTTAAATTTCTGAATCGATTAATTAACAATAGGAAGGCACAGTGGTGTACTGGAATTGTGCTGGAGTGGGGTCTCAATTTATATAGAATTGTGAATCTAGAGTGGGCTTCACATCGGCAATGGCATAGCTCATTGACTGTACCTTAATCAGTATGTATCTACATGTACTGTAATTTCAATTTCGAGATGAAAATTTTCAAGAACCATATATTGGTACTGTTTTGTAGCAATCGTATCTTCTCGGGCCTTTCCGACAAGCTCGGAAAACATCCGAGGTTGTTTTTCGAGCTTGAAGGTAGTTAAGATAAAGCTAGCTATTTATTTTAATATTTAAAATAACTTTACATTATAAGACCTTAGCTACTGTTACTTTTTGACATTTACAATAAAACACAAAACTTCATGTGAAGATGATAAAACGAAATTCACATGGTACAGTTTATCTACAGTAGTACAGTATTCCCAGAATCCCCTACTATGGAGTCGAGCATGCGTATTCCAGTGAAAAAGACTAACGTAGTTGCTAGCGCTCGAGAGCGCTAGCAATAATTCTATAGGAAATTTAGTACCAACAAATTAACTGTCGATTCTAACGGAAAGAACCACAATATTCAGATGTCTGTGACATATGAATTAAAGTTAACTAACACGTATGAAGTTTTTATAGGATTATCCAAAAAATATGCAAAATATGCAAATGATATTGTTTTTAAAATCCTAATTTTAATTTTTTTTATTTTAAATTTGCAGCACGATGTTGTCTCTCAGTCCTCTATTCCTTTCCAGATAACACAAAGCCAGGTAGAACTTGATATCATTTTTTAATTATGAAAAAAGTCGCATAAGGACTGAACAATTATAAAGATTTAATTCATTAAATGGATGGATTCTGAAAAATTTGGATGTTTTGTTATAATTTATATTGGAATTTCCCCTCAAAATACTAGCTGGAATTATCTTGAATATAGGGTTGTAGATGTCAATAACCCGGCAGGCACGTAGTAGCATCGTTTTTGAAATGGTGAGGCAGAGTTATATGAAAAGTCTGACTAGCCAAACAAAAAACAAAACAAAAAACCCCAAAACCCATATGGTATGCACTGCGTACTAGCAAACAGTTCTATAGCATTCTGGTAATTTTAGCGTATAATTTTTTTCATGCTCCCAAAAAGTGTTAATTAACGATAATTGTTTGGTGAGAAAAAGTTGCCTCCCCCCCCCCCCCCCACCCACCCCCGATTCAACGTACGTGTCTGTTAATCGATTACACTTATGAAGTTATGTTATTTTACAGTTTCCAAATGACGTACTGTCGGGTACAGTCACTTGAGGCATGGATGCCCCCTTCCCTCTATCTTTATCTATTGAGAACTAAATAATCCGAGGCTAACTCGCACTTTTTTCCTGGTTATGTTTTTATACATAATACTTTATTTGATAGTGTAACTTATCAGTCTTTTTAAGCTTGTTTTTAAAATAGCGTTTTTTCGACTGACACTCTCTCTTTAAGTGTCAGTCGAAAAATGCGATGTTTTGAGTCGAAAAGGTTGTATTTTCTAAAATATAATATGCAAATTATAATATGTTCATAGGAAGAAAATTTAAAACAAATTTGAAATGGGGGAAGGGGGTCCATGCCTCAAGTGCCTGTGCTGTATGGGGCAAGCGGTGTTTTCATAATTATACGAAATGAAAACAACATAAAAATCTCAATAATCTAATATTTAATTGAACAATTGCTGAAAATCATATAGATATAAGTAATAAGGAATCATTGTTTGAAGTTAAAGAATGATTCCTTATTCCTTAAATAAATTGGAAGCATCTCATCTATATCCTAATGCATCTGTCCTTTTGTGAATGAATTATCTTATGTTAAGACTGATCTTTATTGTCATTATAGTTAAAAAAAACTTATTGATAATGTATAACAAGAGAACCCTCAAAAGTGTAATAAAATGTGCACCCTTAACACCACACTGATACAGTCTCTTTAAAACTTGAATTAACATGAAACATTTCAAAGTTTAGTTGGATTTTGCTACCGTAACAAATACATCCTGATGAGACTTCCTCTGACCTGTGGTCTGTGTGCTTCACAAGCTTTTACATTTCGATGAAATGTAAAGCTGATGCTTTGAAGATGAAACTAAGATTACAGCAATAGACCTAAGGCCAGTCTAGGCGATACAGAAGTTATTAATTTCGTCTGTTTTCATATAATCTTGTTGCATCAATCGTATGCAAAACTATTTTGTAAAATACTAGCTGTTTTAAGGTCTACAATTATATATTTATTACAATTCCATCAAATCCACATTTTGTGGGTTCTTTAGATTTCGACTATTCAAATATATGCTCTCTACATCAGAAGAAGACATGCTTTTCTTTGAATTGTATTGAATTATTACGTATTTCTACGAATAATCCGCTAAAGTTTCCACTAAATGAAAATATGATATCAATCATATGGTGTCTTTATAGCTAGAGGTATTTTAAAAACATTGTCATTACTTAACAGTGGCGAAGTTCTGGCACAGGATTCAGAATAGACAAGTAAAACCTTCAAATTGATATATATAATTATGTTATTTTACGTTGACATTGTTTTTATATGCAATTAAAGACTTTTTTATTCTTCAGAAAAAACGCCGAAAATTTATTCCATTCAAAGTACGTAAACCATCTCTGCTTTGATTAAATTTTAATGTATTTATGTTTACAACAAAAAATTAGGCACAAGTTTTCAAGAAATTCGTACGTCTCCTCCTATTACGTTGTTAATCATTTGTTGAGATCGTTTTGAATCGTGAAAAAAATATGGAATAAAATAAACATTTTAAACATTACAGTACCATTCCAAAATATTCAAGAAATCTAAAAAGGTATGTACATAAATAAAAGCAACAAACTACAGGGTTTTTAAAGAGAGTTTTGTGATCACAAGCTTAGTTAATGTAAACTTTTAAAAACCCAAAACCATTGCAATATCATTAGTAAAATCGAAGTAAAAAACTCAAAACCATGAAAAGATATGATATTTGCTCAAAATAAACCCAATTGCTCTACGATCTATTACAGAAAAAGGACAAAAATGGAAATGACATGACAATATTCCAGGGAGCGGATCCACACAAGCATGGGGTATAGAAAAAAATTATTGTTTTGTTTTGCCTCGAACTAAAATGTTGCAATGTCATTAGATAAAACGCGTCACGTCTTCCTATAATTGATAAGCAGCAAACAATAGACGGCAACATGGCGAACGTAACGTCGTTTTACCTGTATTTCTTTCTTCAAATTATAAATCTGCCAAAAAGTTTGGTTCGTCGACAACACCAAAGTCTTATTCAATTTGTTATTGACTGTCTGCTGAAATATGTTGGGTTGTCAAACTAAGTAGAAGGCTTCGCCTTGCCCTCTATGAGCTTCAACAATCCTGTTCTGTAGACACTTGGGTAGCAGTTCTAAAAAGTAATAATGTATTAGTATCAATTTATCAATCAGTCATACCCTCTTTGGTAATTTTTAAAAGATAATTTTTGGGGACCAGGGAGAAAAAGAGCAAGGAAACCCAATATGGAGAGTACAGAGAAAAGGGGCTAGATTTCTACTTCTCCAAAGGACAATATACATAATTTTAGAATGTAAAAGTGACCAATGTGAAAAAACCCAAAAAACCCTATCATTTAAGTTACAAGTCTTGGCATAAAAATTGGTTAGGTGTTACCAAAAGAAGAGAATAATTAGTATCGGTATCACAATACTAAAACAATAGAATTTACATTCATACTTATTCCCCAAAGAATGCATATGACCACACACACTTTGTACGATTCGTAAAGTTCAAAGTATGAAATTCCAATTAACCTCATTTAAGCATAATAAAAATTTAAATTAGTTGATAGAGTCCAATACACAGGACATACAATTAAGTTAATTAATTCAAACACCGATACGGTACTAGTCTAATCCGATTTAGTCGGAAAAAAACTTTTAACAGCAAATAATTATTATTTGGTCCAGCATGGTTTTTTAACATAATAAAAGTGTGCTGACTCCAAAAAAAATATGCTCGCCTTCATGAAAATGGCGTTAAGTAGCTCAAAATGGCGATTCAAAATGGCGGACAACCAAATTTTATATTTTTTTCTTAAAGTCTTTTAATTATCGACAAACAATACTGAAATAAACCAGCTTAGTATTTTATCATATCTAAAGTGTGCTAAGTTTGAAAACATTTGCTGGCCTTCCCCAAAAAGCGTTAATATGGTCAACATGGCGATTCAAAATGGCAGATACCCAGATTTTGTAATTTTTTTCCTAAAAAATTTTAAATAGGGAAAACGCATAAAAAAACAATAATAATTCAGTCCAGCAAAGTTATTTTTGCATAATTAAGGCGTGCTTAGTCTGAAAAATATGCTTGCTATGACAAAAATGGCGCTGATTAGGTAAAAATGGCGGTCAAAATGGTCGACAGGCAAATTCTATAATTCTCTTTTTAAGTCTTAAAAAATTGAGGTAACAAACGATTATAAATTGGTTCAGCATAGCATTTTATAATAACTAAGGTGTGCTGAGTCCAACAAAATATGTCGATCGCGGTAAATAGTTAAAAATGGTGGACAGCAAGATTTCATCATTTTTCGTCTCACAGTCTCTTCAATGGAAAAAAAATAACAATACAAAATCACAAATTGGTCTAGCAAACATTTTTATCATAATTAGGTTGTGCCAAGTTTGATGAAATGTGTTGATCTTCATGAAGATGACGTTAATTTTGTCAAAATGGCAATTCAAATTGGTGTATACTAGTAGCCAAATTTCATAAATCTCTCTAAAGGCCTCTTAAATGGGGAAAATGTTAGAATATCATAATTTCAATACTAATGATGTAACTGACAATCAAATTCAAACACTTGTATTAATAGAAAAAAAACTCCACCAGCTTTTTATTTGGAAAAAAGTGCAAATTTTTCTGTTTTCCCTTTTTAAGCTACAGTATATAATTATGTTATTTATACAATCTTTTTTTGAATGATAAGTTTGTGATTTGAAATTTGCAAATGTCTATACCCGGCAAGTAGGCACGTTTACATTCTATACCCGGCAAGTAGGCACGTTTACATTCACACATAAAGGTTCTGCAACCTGTTGGGCAGTTGCAAGCTATCAAATCTAAGAAAGATTTAGGTATAAGATCTTAAAGTAATTAGTTCCAGCAACAAACAACCATCACTTAATTTTTTATCCCATCTCAGCTGGGCATGGTATATGGGCATGCTTATCTATGCCTGTCTCCCTATCATCACCTTGGTGTATGTTTGTTTCATAAGCAACGTAAGGCAAATCCTAAGTTGGGACATATTACCGGGCTTCGATTTTATGAAGAAAGCAAACTGAACCGTGTCAGTGGGCAATGTGCCTTGGTTATCCAACTAAAGAACTTCTCGAACTCCTTGATTTTCTTGTCAGTTAATTTCCCTTTTCATACTTGTTTTTGTACACTTATTATGTCGATTTTCTCGATATGCTGTAGAAATAAGAAGTTGTGTCACACCATATCAGTGAATGAAATGAACCAAGTGCTAATTCGGAGTTCTATAAAAGGGGAACATTTTCTCTTCAACAACATTGACAGGGATGTTTATCGGCTTTAAAGAGGTTCATACATCCATCAGCAAACTTAGTTGTGAGGATATGCTGCATATTAACACTGGCATGGTCTAGCATAAAAAAGCCTCAACTTTTCCTCTGAATATGGACACGCATTGCTATACTTTCCTCAAACACATGTTGACAATTTTGCAAGAGGTTCTTTTATCCTTAACGAAGACATAGACAGCTTGATTCCTTATACAATATATAAATTGTCCCTAGTAATGTTAAAAAGAGTAAATTTCTGTGGTTAACCCAAAACATATTGCACATACTTATTACTATATATAAAGCTGGACGATATGTTGATCTCGGCTCATTTTGAATCACGAGCTTTTCCAGTGTATATGATGATATATTAGTTAGATTTATTTGCTGGAAAGGTATTAAAGGAAGAGACAGACATATACTAGAATAGTTCTTAATGTCGTATACTGTTCCCAAGTACCTGATTGTATCTCTGTTTTCATATAAGCTTATGATATCGATGTCTTTTAAGCCTAAAAACACCAATTTTATAGTGCAGAAATATTTCTTATCTCTCATACTTTGCTTTGTAAGCATTTGTTGTATTTCACGAACTTGCAGGTCGAAGAAATCGGTATTTAAAGTATAATAAACAAAAACCCCAGAAAGGTTTAGGAACAAGACGGATATTGAAAAGCATGAACAAAGAATGTTTAAATAAGATACCGGTATACGCCTTAATAAGACAAAACGGAAAAAATTACCAATTTTTAGTAAAAAATGTAACTTCTTTTTCTTCGTAAAAGTGTTCCAATCTAATTTTTCATGTGCATATTTTTGTATAATGTAATACTTACACGTTTCATCCCTGTAAAAGGCTTTAAAGGAGAATTGTGATATCTGGCTGTCGGCCATTTTGAAACGCCATTTTACCCAAATGACGCCATTTTTGTAAAAGTCAGCATATATCGTAAAACTCAATTTACCCTAATTATAAATAAAAGCTTTTTGTTGGACCGGACTATAATTGTTCCAATGCTTTGTTCCTTGTTAAAAAACTTAAATAGAAAGTGATGAAATCTGGTTGTAGGCCATTTTAAATCGCCATTTTGACCTATTTAATAGAGTTTCCGTCATAGCTAGCATATTTCTTAAGACTCAGCATGTCTTATTTATATTGATAAACTTTGCTGGACCAGAATAACTTGCTGGTCTCATGCGTTTTTCCGTTTTAAGAAACTTTAAAGAAAAAAATATGAAATCTGACTGTCCGCCATTTTGACATAAAAAGCATCACTTTAGTGGAAACCAGCATGATTCCTCAGACTTAGCACGTCTTATTCATGATTCAAAAATTTATTAAAAAAATTATAATTGTTAGTTTCTTGCTTTTTCTCCATTTAAGAAACTAAAGAAAAAAATATAAAATCTGGATGTCCACCGTTATGAATCGCAATTTTTTTATAGATAATTTGCGATATTTTCTTGAAAATAGCATATTATTCCTGACTATCCACACCTAAGTTATGATTAAAAACTTAGCTAGACCGAATATTCATCGTTTGTCTCACGCTATTTGACCAATTTTGAAATATAAGAAGAATTAAAAAATTTTGTTATCCGGCATTTTAAATCGCCATTTTGACCTAATTAACCTCATTTGTGGAAAGCCAGCATAATTTTTAAGACTCAGCACACATTGGATATGATGAAGTACTATTTTGGAACAATTCATTAGTGTTTGTCATTATTTTATCCCATTGAAGAGACTTTAAGAGAAAAAATTGAAGATTGTCTGTCCGCCATTTTGAATCGCCATTTTGACCTACTTAACGCCATTTTCATGAAGGCCAGCATATTTTTTCAGACTCAGCATACTTTAATTATGATAAAAAACCATGCTGGACCAAATAATAATGATTTGCCGTTAAAACGTATTTCTAGAGCTCTTTTTAGAAATTAGGACCAAAAAAATTTTTTTTCCAGACAAGGCATGCCATTGAGGATAATCGCGTGAGCACAAGTAGCAGCAGCTACGAAAGTTGTAGGGTAAGTTTGCAAATGTATGGATTTTTGGTTTTTTTCTGCCAATTTGATTATGATACATAATGCATATCTCAGTTATTGCTCTGGAAACAACCGTTATTTTTCCTTTATCCACTTTCAAGAGTGATAAACCATAATTTAAATGGCTACAAACAATGTAGCTTCATAGGCAGGTAAATCAAACTTAGATCTAAGGCTTTAAGATTTTAAGAACTATGATGTAAGGTGGAGCTGTTGTGAATATGTGTTGTTTTTACTCGATATGTTGTTACATGCAACACTAAATGACTTATGTACATATGTTTAGTTTCTTTACAAACTGTCGGTTACAAGACGGAAAGTCCTTTTGATTGAATATGAAATAAAAATGAATATTGATTTGAAGTCATTAATAAATTGAACATTGTATTCAAATTATGAATCAGTTTGTAACAAACTCTACTCTGCATGATTTTAAGCACGATTAAAAATTCGGTGGTTATTTTGAAATAAACAGAAGTGAAATGTAGATTTATGATCAAGCGTTATCATGCGTAGTTCAATATACTGTTAATGATTAAAATTGTAGCCTCACAGAAATAATGTATCCTGTCATACGTATGTGGATATTGAAGAGGTATGTGATAATGGAGGCTTTTGACCACAAAAAACATTATAGACATGATAAAGAATATCGGTTTTTTGTTTCTTTTCTATTGACCATGTAGAGCGTAAACTGAGACAAAACTTGTTTTACCATTCTTCCTTGGTTGTACCTGTTTAATGATACATCTTAGATTAAACAATTGATCTGAACATTTTATGAATTTAACAAAAAAAATTCGTAAAAAAGGGAATCGTCAATGTTAACTTATTTATGTAATTTTTATTATTTTACCAGTGCTTTGAGCACAGAGACATGGATATTGAGCGATGTAACAGTATATCTACAGTTTCTTCTTTGCCTGTGGCTACGTCTCGACAGAGGGTAAATGTTTTTAAATTCTCATTACTGTTCAAGACCTAAATCATTTTCCGTGTACAATGTTCAAGTGTTCTTCTACTCGACTGTTCTCTTGGACTTTTCTGGGCAATACCAATGCATTAACATTAATTTAGCTAGGTCAATATTAAGTAACGACATTAACATTTGCAAACTTTGCACGGCGTTTTAGTATAATTTCAACAAAAAAACAATTTATATGACCAGATTATCAAGATTATGAAAATGCAGAACCTTTGCAATCTATTAAAATTCAATAAAGCCTCAATTGTTTTTTTTCTTCTAAAGTTGTCATATTTTGTTTGAATTTCTTTTTAGAATGTGATTTTTTTAAAGTGATGGGTATTTTGATTATTTAGTGTGTAGATTAAAAGATCTTTTTAAAAAATAATGTTTTCACTTTAATTTTTTTTACAATACAAAGTTTATAAACACCCTTTTTAGACATTTATAGTTTTGTTTGCTATATTGGGAATAAATCAAGACAATATTTGAAGCTCAAAAATATTTTGTAGGTAGCAATCTTTCCAGTTATCCTATAAAATAAATAAAGCTTATGCATGTCTTTTAATTGTTAAATCAAGTTTTATTAAGATACTCTATAGCTTCATCAAAATCATATATCGGTGTGTCCATTCACCTTGATTCATTTTCATTTGCAGCGTATATAAAAAGTATTGAGCAATCATATACTGTAAAACAAACATGTAGAATATTTGAGGAACTAGACAATTTCCAAATTGCTAAACATCTATTACACACAGTGCGGAGTAGACGAACATGCTGGAAGACAATTGGTTTGCAGAGAAGAGCAACCTTCAGTCAATTTGACGCCAAAAATAAATTACGAGGTAACTGTTTTGATTACAACGAATAGATATCAATACATTATATTCATATCGGCCCCCCCTCCGCCATAAATCCCTACCTCATACAGCATTTATACTCCTTGGGGAATGTATGAATGTATGTTCCATACAAACTTAATATTTCGTACATTTATACATTACTGAAAACTTTTTATAAGAAAGAGAACTTCGTTCAAACAAATACTATAAACAATTTTGAATATTAGCTTGCCTCAGTGTAGCACTTGTTGCTTATAAACTACAACGCTGCTTATACGGTTCTTATAAATTTATTGCTATGGATCCTGTAATTTAAATAAAACACATTTACACATATTATCACAGTCGCACAAATAATATACAAGTATCTGACTTACAAATACCAAAAATTGACATAATCTATATAATCTTTTCCTCAGAATTTAATACATTAAACTCAGAATAGTTCCCTTTATAAACATATTTCACGTAATTCTAATCTTGTAAATTTACAGGAATTACCTTTATAAAAGATACAAATAAATTAAATGCCTAATTCATAGTTCAGACAATTAAATAAATAGAAAATATAACTTTTCAATAAGATTGACAAAATGCTCTTATTACATGAATAATACTTGTCAAATAGAAATATATACCTAGAGTTTGCCTCCTCGATCCTTAAAGGACAGGGGTGGGACAGGGACTCACACATATGGTAAATGGTGACAGCCACACCCTCTTCTATGCACAAAACACACACATACACTTATCTTACACACAATATAATTTTAAGTATAACACATGTATTTTACATGTATTAATATAAAACATTACTTTACTTAGTGAAATAAACCTCTAAATACTTTAGCAATTAATTAACACAATTTAAGATTATATTAACTAAGTTTAACAATTATTTTAAAAGTTAATTAAACACTTATTTAGCCTTTTTTAAGTTTAAAAGAGATGTACTTAAATAACTAACCTACTATGAACAGCCAACTTCCACAGATACTATTACATGTATATATAATAAATTCTCCTTCCTTCTTCAAAGGCCAAGCAAATAATGCCAGAACATGATAAACTTCCCTCCAAAAGAATCACCTGACCAGAATACTGCCCAAACAGGTTTAGATCCAAAAATAGAACACAAACCAAACTCTACCCAAATACATGTACATGAATAAACTCAGGGCAAGTATCAAAAGTTAAAAATACCATATTGAACTGAAATGCAAAAGTTATGCAACAAACATATTTATTAACAAATTAATTAATTAAAACACATATATAACATCAGTATTTATTTCCAAAAATGTATCCATATCTTCTTAGGAGAGTGTAAACCTTCCTCCTGAGTTAACTCCTGAATAATCACCAAGTCCAATTGTTGGTTACCAAGTAGTTTATTAATCAGCGTGATCGTATAGTCAATTGAAAGCAGCCCAAATCAAAGAATCTATCTAACATCATTTTACATGAGTATATATAACATTTTACTTATGATTGACGGTTCTGACCAGTCCGGCCCATCTACAATGATCATGAGTGAACAATTAGTGTCAAAATTCCGGAGTTAAATTTTATTTCTAAATAAAGTAACAAAACTGTCAAAACCGTCAGAAAGAATATTGTGATGTGGGTTTTGAGTCTCAGAATCCGAGTCTCTGAGTCCCCCACCTGGGTATGATGCATCGTTTTCTCATAATACATTCATTCATACATGGCTTTAAGGTTACAAAGGTTAAATAGAATAAGCAATACATGACTCAATATAGAGTACCAGAGCTATCGATGCAGACACAGAATCGCCAAATATGACAACTTATTTACAAACTCCCAATTTGGATATTTGTGCCCGTATTCTGCACCTGGTTGCATAAAATCATTTAGGAATACTGCGCAGTGCTACAAGAGTCACATAGTTCATTCTGTAAGTTATCATTAACACAATTCATTACGCAGTATCTATGTATACATAAGTATCATAGTGACCAATTTGTAATAGTAACAATTCAAGGTCATAGCATGGCTATTTGTTTACAGAGATCATTTTAGTATAAATGACCCCCTACTGTGGTCCATCTCTTAACTCTATCAGTTATGGTATGCATAAAAAAGAATTTAATGCATATAGACGAGCTTGCTTTAATGAGTGTATTAATATTACAAATAGTAGTCTTTCTACTAAAAATGTTTATTTTCTCTGTTCATTTCCATGGTTTTTGGACCCCAACCCCATTCTGACAATTGTCAATTTTCCATTTCTTCATTTATTATTATTATTAGTTATATTATAAAAATTATTTTTGCTCTCTTAAGATGAAGATTCCTGACAAAAGCAAGGGAATGAAGAAGTACATGGTCCTGTTTTGCATTGTCCTTGTCTCTATCGTTGTATCAACAGTCGTTGCTGGTTACGTCGGTACTAAGAAAGTCGTGGAGGATATCCCCACTAAAGTTGAAGAGCAATTTAAGATTCTGGAAAAACATTCTAATTTGACAGCGATTAAAAGCTTTTTGGATAATGGTAGCCTTTTTTGCTAGTCTTTTTATTGCTATGTCAATAATAAAATGAAATTATATATTTTTTAAAAACTTGTTATTTTAATTTTTCTTCAATTTTAAATATTTGATTAAAAGGTCTGTCCGATTTTTCTAAAAAGTTCAAGGCCATCAGCGAACACTTTGAAAATTTAACGAGCGAATTAGGTAGGTAATGCTTTTTATCATTTTATGAAAATTTATTATTAAAGATTAAACTATTCGCTAAATCCACGACATACTTTCAGTATCCATGAAAACAAAATGAAATGTTCAAACATTTTTTGTGGCCAACCAGTTGTTAACGTTTGGTGATATTTAACACTTGTCTACCGTCAAATCAAGTGCCCTTTTGTGTTTTGACCACCTAAATACATGACTGTATGATCGGATCAAACTAGAATGCAAAGCAATATATGCTTTACTAGTGAAGTATATATCCCAAAATTATGCTTATAAATCCATTTTTACATTTATCTTCAGAATCAAACACAGACGATTTGAAAAATGAAACAAAGATGCTCCATGAACTAATCACGCAACGTGGTATGATCGAGACGGGTGTGTATTATTGGACGCAAAATTGATTTGCTAAAACTATTGTTCATATCTTATTACCTTGATTACCTACGTCACGATATTATTTGTGTCAATGCGTTTTCAATAGCATGAAGATTTAAAGTTTCAACAATTTATTTCCTTGATAAAAAATTATTTTAGGAGGCAAGAGAATGCTAACATGAAATAATTCGGGCATTCAGAAGTTGGAGTTCTATTCGTTTTACGCTATTCACTATTCGAAAAGCGAATAGAATTCTGTGGTCGGTTTGCTATTCAAATTACCGTAAAAATGCTAATAAACGTAAATTCAAAATTCCATATAAACTTCATTTTTTCAATAGAAGTAAACAGTAATCTATTAAAAATTATATCTTGCTGACCTGACCTGAACATTGACATAATGAGCAAGCCTGGCTAAAAGGTAAGAAATTCATCATATTCTGTTGCAATAGGGATGTCTTTTAAGGGGCTGGCTTACACCCTGTATCCCATATTTGGGCCTTCATATTTGGTGAGGATGGAGCCCTGGGGAAGCCTAGTCGACCCTCAAAAGGAATTGGGTTTACACGGCCATTAACAGGCTAAGCTAGCCTGGCGAAAATAGGAAATTTCGTATGATACAGTTATAATGGGATATCTTTCAAGGGGCTGGCTTACACCCTGTATCCCATATTTGGGACTTCATATTTGGTAAGGATAGGGCCCTGGGGAAGCCTAGTCGACCCTCAAAAGGAATTGGGTTTACATGGCCATTAACAGGCTAAGCTACCCTGGCGAATATAGGAAATTTCGTATAATACAGTTATAATGGGATATCTATCAAGGGGCTGGCTTACACCCTGTATCCAATATTTGGGCCTTCATATTTGGTGAGGATGGAGCCCCAGGAAAGCCTAGTCGACCCTCAAAAGGAATTGGGTTTACACCGCCATTAACAGGCTGAGCTAGCCTGGCGAAAATAGGAAATTTCGTATAATACAGTTATAATGGGAGTATCTTTATTAACAGGCTAAGCTAGCCTGGTTAAAATAGGAAATTTCGTATAATATAGTTATAATGGGATATCTTTCAAGGGGCTGGCTAACACCCTGTATCCCATATTTGGGCCTTCATATTTGGTGAGGATGGAGCCCCGGG
>WFKH01011801.1:28502855-28555102 GCA_016163765.1 Magallana hongkongensis
TGTAGATTCCTTATTTTACGCGAGTACTTAATACCGCGATTCAACGGTTTTGCATCAAATTGCGAGAATATAAAATCGCGAACGCGTATACGGGAGAAAAAAAAAGGAAAAGAAAAAGTGGCAACATGTCTATTTTCATTTGCTAAATGTCTGTTTGAGGCAAAAATTCCCAGATTTTAAAAAAAAGATATGCTGGTCATTTCCAAAGAGTCGGTATCAATTATACCGGAAGAGGTAAAGGCAAAGTTGCTCTACGTTGGAGTTGATGTATAAGCAGGAAATATTAAAATTTGAGAACGTTATCGCTTTGTTACTTTTTTTGGTAAAATGATTATGAATTTAAGAAAAAATGATCAATAGCTTTTTTTCCTTACATTTAAATTAAAAAAATTAGTAGTCAAGAATGATGGAGAGAGAGAGAGAGAGAGAGAGAGATGTGAAATTATGCAATAGATCGCTAAATATTCTATCTATAAGTAATGTTTTTAATCGTTATAAATTTCTCGAAGTTCACAGCGACGTCACATTTGACGGTACCCGATTGACAGCTTAGAGAGCCCTGAACAAAAGAGAGATAATATTTGATTGGCGCAGAACTTTTGATCAGCCAATGAAAGTGGTTTATGTTCTAAGTAAGTAAGATCATATTAAATAAAGTTTACGCGATTAACTGATTAAGAAGGGGGGGGGGGGCGCTCGCTCCACCCCTTCTTAATCACGTAAATAATTAATATGATCTATTACATAGTTTGGTGTCGGACAAACGCAGACCAGGAATCACCAGTAAAATCCGATTTTGTGTATACAAGTGCACATACAAATGGATTATATTAACAAGAACCCGAAAGTGATAATTTTGTTTAAATATATAATCAAAGTCTAAAGTGTTGTTTTGCACTAAAATGATCTATTTAAAAGTGTAATCCATATTTACATACGCGCAATTTTTTTTTTACTTTCGCTGCGTTTTAAAAGAGACTTGTTACTTCTAAAATATACACTATAAAATATATTTTAAATCATAATGGTTACATATATTTCATTTTGCTCGATTTCGTTTTGTTTCGTTTCGTTTCGGTAGGTTTCGTTTTGATTTCGTTTCGTTTCGTTTTGATTTTGTTTCGTTTCGGTAGGTTTCGTTTCGTTTCGATAGATTTCGTTTCGTTTCGGTATATTTCGTTTCGTTTCGTTTCATTTCGTTTCGTTTCTATTTCGTTTCGCACTTTACAGGTACCCATTTAGCGGCTCCTTTGGTAGAATTCATTGTAAAGTACATGTACATCGTCTCCTAGGTCACACATCGCATCTCTGGTGAAAATCCTTTTTAATTTATACATGAACTGTATCGTGGAATGAAATTTTAATAAAACACTGTCCAGTGTGATGATGAATACAACAAATACTATTGTATATACTTGTACGTTTCATTAATCAGTTTTATCAACTCAGAACTGTTCAAGGCAATGCTTGATGTCTCGTACAGCTGATACTGTGTCTTGCCAAGTTCCAAAGATTTTCACAATTTCACAGTATCTTTTCATAATCAGTCTGCATCTTTTTTATAAGCATACAAGTGCTTTGAATTATCAATATATCTTTTCGATTTAGGTAGTTGTAGCGTTCACTGTAACAAATTAAGGGACGCTCATCTGATTATCAATGCCCAAATGTGCTTTGGTAAGTTATCTAGTTAAAAAAGCCCAGTATGAAATAGGAGTTGTGTAGTGTCCTATGTAGCAGCCCCCCCCCCCCCCCCCCGGCGAAAAATGGCTATATAGTAGATTTTCTACCACGGAAAGCTGGCTATATAGTGGTATTTCCCGTCTTTTGCAGTCAGAATACCCTCGCGGAATGTCTACTATATTATATTTGTAGATTTCCCCCTTTTTTCCCACTGTAACAAGAGAAAACCTGTCAATATGACAGCAAACGGGGTTTTGTGTGTGAACAGTGTCCATAATCCATTTGTCAACCCTGAATTGATAAACACTACTTATCCAGAGAAATAAGGGAACTCTATATGCAATTATGCGTAAAAATTACTAGTAAGTTCAACAGCTGGTTTTTTTTCATAAATTATCAAAAATCAAAATCCAAGTAATATGCACATCTCTGATATACGTACAATTTGCAAAACAACAACTACCTATCTTAAAACTGTAGGAGGAGTTATCCTACAATAGGGGTACCCTATTGGCAGCCGCTCGTCTGCACGCCCGCACTCCCGCCCGCCATTTTTCACCATTTCAATAACCGGATTTTTCCTTTGTAAAACCCGGTTAAAAATTGTTGATCTTCAGAAACTTCCTCTTGACTTATGAATATCTAGCCAGCGACTACGTGCAATAACATGATAAGCTGAATATTTTGGCTTCAATTTACGGGGCTAAGGGCTACCATTGATCTTGTAATAAAGATGAAAGCAGATTGATATGTGGTTTTTTTTAACAAACTATTTGAGAAATGCAAAGTTTTACAATGTAAACAATTTGTTAGCGAAAAAATGTCTTTTTACAACCAGAATTAGGTTTTGGGGTTTTTTTTTTGCTGGAAATACGCATGGTCAGAACCATGAGGGGTTAGTCTAGAAGAGGCGAAACAGGGCTTTGACTAATCTCATGTTTGCCATCATTCACTGTATGATAGTTTTAAATTTATAATTAAGGAGGCTGGGGGGTCAAAAAAAAAATTTCTCCAAAATTCACAAAATTTGCAGAAATGTTTCACATAATCTTAATTTACATTTTAATGTGAAAGACCACATCACAATCATCGTTAATGTTATCATGTATTGCATCTGAAGAAATTGCACGTTATGTAAAAAAAAAAAAGAAAATATGAAAAATATATTAAATATAAATAAAGGCAAAAAACATACCAATAACATCACAAAAAATTAACACAATAATAAAAACTTAACATTATTTGTTATAAAGAAAAATATCACAATTTTATCAAAAATATATATGTCACAAAAATGCAAATATGTAAAACAAAAAAAAAGTAGCCACAAGATTATTTCCAAATTTTAACATAATAATAATCAATACATGTGTAATAAAGATTGAGCATTAAAAAAAAATTTTCGATGGTGAAATTTAAAAAAAAAAAGTAAAAGTAAAATATTTGAACAAAATATTTGGAGTTTTACAAGTTACCTCCCTTTGAAAAGTAAGAAAACGCTGAAAAACACCGAAATTATTTTTTTGCATCTTGTAACCCTTGGTTTACCATCAATTAACTCTTTAAATAATGTTTCAATACCATCATATCCATTTCTTTTAAAAGACAAATTCAGTACAATGTAAGAGTTATAGAACATTAAAGTGAAAATCTTTTTTGTGTAGAGATAAAAACGCTTTAAAATGGCAGCCACCCCCCAGCCTCGTTAAGTAAATATGAACAAAAGCCCCAGGCGGATTCGAACTCATGATCTGCGGTTCACTAGCCCGCTACTTTAACCACCGAGCTATCATGATTATATTCAACCAAATCGATTGATATAAACAATTTAACAAAACATATAAATCGCCATTTTGTGACGTAGTCTTAAAAGGTATAAGTCTTGATGTAGTGAGGTACCTCACACATCAAAATATGCCACACATGTTTCACATATGTTGAGATCAAACATACATATAACTTATTTGTTTCATGCGTGATTTTTCGACACATGAGTTCAAAAACATTAGTTAAACATGTGTGTGTATACGCATGTATACATACACACATGTGTAACATGTGTTACTTTTTCCACATGTTACACATATGTTATACATGTATGCGTTATTCATGTGTGGTTTTTCATCATATGTGTTACATACGTTGTTTAAGGTTATACAAAACAGATAAGCAACAATTTTCCAATAGTTCAATTTTTCTGAAATTTTGATATTTTGTTATTTGGAATGAAATCTATAAATATGTAAAATTAAATAAAAAATCCAACCTGAAAATTTTTGCTCACATCGCCTCAAACCTACCATTTGAATTACCTTTCAGTGGAGTGTAAAATAAAATAGTCATTGTTAGAATTTGCTATGCGAATAAGTTACTTTTTAAGATATTACAAATGTTTGTACTGCTATATGTACAGGAGACCTATTTGTTACTTACAGACACTCAAATAAAATCAAACTGGTAACTTAAGGTAATTTCCGATGTAATATAATGTAAAAATTGCACTTTTAAATAATCTTTTATACTAAAATTTGCAACACTTAACGGTCTCTAAAATAAAATTGTGTAGTTCAAATTTGAATAAAATTTAGCAGTATAATTGTTATGACCCCGCAATCAAAATTTATTAAAATAATGAAAATTTGACCGTGGGTTTAAGATTAAATGAGGTTTAAGTATATTTGATGGGTGTGAGAATTGATAAAAATCCTAAATGACGTCATCATATTTGACCTTTGATCTTTTGATATGACCTTGAAATTTGATGGGCATAAAGTCTGAACACTGATAATAGTTGTGTCCAAATTTTAGGTATTTACTATGAACGGAACACAAGTTACACAATTTTAAATGATACAAGGCTAAATTGCACAAAAATCAAACAAACACCATTCAAATGTAGGTTTCGAAATTATCAAAATACGCTGTACCCTAATTTTTTTCTGCCTTGAGTAATGTACTTTACCGGTACGTACAAAAATACATGGAAATAGCACGTGCTCTTCCTATATAGTAGAGTCACGCGTCAGCGTGACGATTTCGCTAAAACGGTATTAAAATGCAAAACTAACCTGTTTTTTGAACTCCTCGTGGTTTTTTCAATTAATAAATTTCGTTTTATTAACGAAGTATATTGACTAGAATCCGCAGGATAACGTAAATAAATACCGATACTGTCACTTTCTAGACTGCATTCCAAAGACATGACGTTGCTAGTCACGTGACGCTGTCTTTATATCTGATTGAATAACAGGTAAGTGACGTCTGCGTAAGTTGTATACACAGCTGATTTTGACAGTAGCATGCCATAGACCCCTTCACGATAACTTCAGTACTTCTCTCTTGCAGGGCAAATTGACATACTTTGTCGAAGTTTTGGTAGGTAGATAATTAAATGACGTAAATGAAACAATTGACGTTACGTTTTATTTCAACAAACTATGTCATTTTGCCTGCGTTTACGACGATAGCTATGATATGTGTAAAAATATGCGCTTTCTGATTGATTGGCTACAAACAAAAGGTTTATTGGGAAATTTTAACGGTTTATGTGACCATTGTTTGGAGGGATCGCTACGTTTAGTAGAGGATAAGTCTTACAGTAAAGACGGTGTAGTGTGGCGTTGCACGAACAGAAAATGTAACAAAAAAGTGTCCGTTAGTGAAGGATTGTGGTTTTCAGAGAGCCACCTACTTATGGAACAAATTGTAAAACTCACTTACTATTGGGTCTACGATCTTCTGAACGACTTTGTCTCCAGTGAATTGCGCATAGGAAGTGACCACACTGGAAGAATTTCTCAAGGGAAGTGTGTTAAAAAAAACAGTTTTCTTAAGCCACTGGATATTTACACATTTTGTTGGTACAAAATAAAAGATAGACCACAATCATTCAATATTTTAACAATAAATTTAAACCAGGGTCTGTTCATTTTACCCATTACATATTGTAATTTTGACGAAACTTTATTATTTTGTGAACAAGAGGCCTACAGGCCTTGACGGTCACCTGAGTGTCATAGCCAATAAAATGACCTATCGGGGGGTCTCATTTTTGCATTTTAAGCTTCATTTTGGAGTCTAAACCCTAATCCGAATTTGATGTTTGAAAAACATTTATTTATAAAGGGGTTGGGGGCGGCAAGAGTCGAAAGAATCTCGGATTATTTATATCCTTGCTCCAGGTGTAGAAAATTGTAAACTTTCGGTAAAAAAAGACCTACAGTCCTTTAATGGTCAATCTTTTATAATATTCAGTTTTATTTATAATGCACACAACATTCATACAGTTTATTTTTGCAAACATAAAATGAACAGGAAATTAAAGTAGATTTCCTAGAATATTACCCAGGTGACTCAGGTGACCTAAAAAAAAAAACTACATGTTCACTATACAGCCCCATTTGTCCCCCCCCCCCCCCCCCCTAAATAAGAAGCCTCATTCCCTGCCCCATAGGCAGTAAATTTCACAATTTAAGCACAGTACAACAGAACACTATGTACATAATAACAACGCATTTAGTTTATCTTCCACGACTGTGAAAGTACAGAAAAAAATATTATAAAATTCAATACATTTTCAATATGTGCATGGCCATGTTGGCCCCTTCCCATGGGTTCTTAACCTCTGACCCAGGAGTCATGAATTTCACAATTTAGGGTTTCATGAATATCATAACCATGCATTTAGTTTATCTCCCCCAGCTGTGGATGAAGAGAAGAAGATTTTCTAAGATTAAATACATTTTCACTATATGGTCATATTAGCCCAGCTTTAGGGTCTGAACCCCCGACACAGGGGCCATGAATTTCACAATTTAGGTAGAAGGCTTCATGAATATCATAACTATGCATTTAGTTTATCTCAATTATATATTAGAGTAGAGAAGAAGTTTTTCTAAGATTTAATACATTTTCAGTACATGGCCATATTAGCCTCTCCCTAGGACCTGAACCCCTGACCCAGGGGACATGAATTTCACATATTTGGTAGAGGGCTTCATGGACATCATAATCATGCATTTAGTTTTTTTTCCAACATGTGTGGGAGTTGAGAAGAAGATTTTTGAAAAATTGGCTCTTTTTTGCTTATTTTGTCCCGCCAATAAGGCCCCGGGAGTGATATAGTCTTATATTTCACAATTTATATTTCTCTTATCCTAGAAATGTTTCAAACCAAAAATGGTAATAATTGGCCTTGTAGTTTTCAAGAAGAACTTAAAAATGTAAAGTTGTTAACGCACAACGCACAATATACGACGGACGACGCAAGACGACGGACGAAGACCAATTGCAAAAGTGAGTCAGGTGACCTAGCTAAAAACAAGTTTACTCCAAAATGCAACCATGCGAACTTTAACATTAATTATTAAAGGATATCGTCCCAGTTCCCCAAAATATATATAATTTGGTATTGAAGACTTTAGGTTTAAGGTATGTTTACAAAATTTCAGATGTAATTTTTCAACCAGTGCAATATAACCAAATTCCCAGACTTCACATCCATAGAGTAAAATAGGTTTCACAATTTTGTCAAACATATCTAATTTACAATCAATTGACATATTGTGTGTTTGCCAATTACACTTTACATAGCTTTGGTAGCCTGTTCACAGAGTTCTTTCACATTGAGGTTTAATGAACCATTTTTACAAAAATGTACTCCAAGGTATTTAAAGTTATCAACAATTTCTAGATTAATGCCTCCATACTTAAATAAAAAGTCAACATTTGATCTGCCTTAAAGTTTGTTAAATATGACCATTTTTGTTTTATCACTATTGACTTTGAGGTGCCACATTTTACAATATCTTTGAAAAACATCAAGTAAGTGTTGAAGATCATCAGGAAATTCTGATAATGATATTGTATCACCCGCATATAATACCGTATATCAGGTTTTTTCCGCGTCATGTTTTTTCCGCGAATCAGAACTTAAAACAGTGTATGAAATTTACGCGAATCAAATTTTCACTATTTCAAAGTCAAAGTGAAAATATAATTCACGATTGTTTAATCTGTGAAGTAATCAAGGGAGAAATAAACATCTAAATTCTAACTTTTAATTTTTTAATTCACACAATGAAACAATTTACACGATTTCTGACAACTGTCACAATTTAACCGAATCCCAATACAGATGATATTCCTGCCTCCTTAAATCCATTTCTAACAATTTCGGGTTTTGTTTTCATATAGTCATATAGCTTGTCAGCCATTCAAGGTATCACACCGGTAATCCACCAATGAAAATAAACTTAGTCAATTGTAGTTCCATACATTTATAGGGAATATTTTTTTCTTTTGCTCGCATTTTGCATTTTCCCATATTTGATTTTAATAAAATTGATATCTATCAAGATAATGACAAATCGGATGATCAGTCGGGTCGGTACCGTCTAGCGGCCATGGTAAGTAAACTGGTGTAGATATTTTTTCCAGTTCGATATTGATCCTTTCGACTTACGATTTATTGGAATGAAATTTACAACAACGACGCTAAAAACCAACAGATCTAACCTGTTAGACATCAAGTATGATGAAGATAAATAATTTGGTGGTCTGTAGGTCATTAGTAAATGCAAATTTCTAAACAGTAATTCTATTTTGAATACGATATTTTTTCATTGATATGAACATGTCATTGTGTCCAATACCACCTGAAGCAGATACTTTTAAGTACCTGTTTCTGGTGTATAATTTTACTGCAGGATAACCCGGAAGACTCTGTCACTAGTCCAAAGATTATAGATGATGGCGGGGAAAACCCAAACATATATACGGACGTGCTTCCAGAGACGGTACGTTTAAATCGTGTTATAGTTGTACGTAAAGCGAATAAAATACACTTAGAGCTGTGTGTATAAAATGCTTTACATAGTTTATTTTAATCCAAATAAAAAAAAACCAACATTCCAGATCGATATCGTTAATGTTTGTGATGTCATAATAGTCTTTCTTGGACATATTAAGAAGAAGTATATTTTTCAATAACCCTTGTGTTCTAACGATTTCTCATTTATTTAGCATGAGGTGGTCATTCAATCATCTAATCCCTTCCAGATAACCCAAAGCCAGGTAAAAAGAAATAAAAGATGGCAGTATATAGATGATTTCATTAACTCGACAATTAACACCGATCAATAACTATAGGAACAACAATTGAGAAATACATCTAATATACTCGAGAAATCATCGAGGAAAGTTTCTATGTATAAGCAATGTTCATATCATTAGCGAAGTAATATAAAATGATACTTCTGTTGTTCTGTGATAAATAACCCTAACTATGCTTTAATGGGTACACTTTTTCTGAGCAAATGCATACCCCTTACCTTTAAAATGGGTATGTTTTTAATTATAGTGAGTATTGTATATATAAAAAATCTAAGAATAGACTCCATTTACTCACTTTTATTAATTATGGATACCGAATTGGGTTTTTTTGCGTAAAAACTACAATAGCAAAACTCTTTATTGTTAACCATATGCAATTTACACTAACTCTAGTATATTTGCGAAGTTTCAAGAAAATCTACCATCTAGTTCTTTTTAGTGGCCATCTCAAAATACAAGTACATTTACTATAGGAATATAAAGGAAATTGTCATTTTCCGCACTTCAAAGCAGATTAAAAAAAATAACTCAAATTGTAATATGTGATTAGTAATATAATTTTCTACCTTATATGTAAAAAATCCTAAATTCTACCGTCTGTTTATTTTTTTTTTTTTTGTGGGGGTCATCTCAAAATATCAAAATGCACCAAATTTTGATATATTTTTGAGTATAACAAATGAAAATTGGTAAAATTGATTCATTCAAAAATTAAGAAATATAACCCTGATGATAGTATTATTCTGTGTGTAAAATTTCAAAGCCGTATACTTTTTATTTTTTATGGTATTTTGTATAACGTACTCCTACAAAGCTTCATTTTATTTTAACGTCATAAAAGCACAATGGCAACGCTCACCTACCGAACAACGAAAAAATCGTTTAAAAATATAATTTTCACTAAAAATCTAATTATTTTTATCTGTATTTTGTTTATTGTGTTTAATTTAATAAATGGTATCGAAACAATTTCATAAAAAAGTATATATACACTGTATTCTACTAAGATGCGCAAAAACATGCGCAATGAAAACTAAAGTCGGCCTCCTAAAATGTTTCTGTTAAATCTTAGTAAAAAAAATCAAATTTACTAATCTACACAATATTTGTAATAGCCTGTATGACATTCAGCGCCTTCTTTGTTACTTTGCCGTAAGTTTTTATAATATGATTTGTGCAAATTTGTTAAGATTGTAAGTTCTTTTGTAAGTCTCTTTCAGTAATTCAGATGTTATGTTGATATATTTCTTAGAAGTTTTAGATTTATTATAAAGAAAACCACTGAAAACGAATATATCAACTACCGGTTATATTAATTTTTTCTTTTTCAGAAGAGACGTCGAAAATTAATACCATTCAAAGTATGTGCACTATGTGCAGTTTACTATAAAAGTTCCTGTTTTAAACTTTAACTGACCTTTATGCATGCATCCCTTATTCATTAAAATACACCTGTAGTGCATTATAAAGTTTTCCTGAAACTTTTGAAATAATTCTGTGTTTTCTCTTTATACTATGCATTTCAGTATCATTCAAAAATATTCAAGAAATCCAAAAAGGTAAGCATAAGTTAATGCAGTATGAGCTGCAGTTTTCATGTCAAATCGTTTTATTTGAAATTTAATACTATAATAGTTGAAATATAATTTTTCATTTGCTTCAGTTATGCATATTGTTGTTTGAAATGCTACTGAAAGGTTTGAATGTTACTTAAAGGTGACTCTATGCAAAAAATTGTTTGCTGTATTTAAACATTCCAATTACAAAAATCTGTCATCTCAAAGCTTTTAATGTTAAGCTTTAGTCTTATTTACTATAAATTTACATGTAAAAGTTTCGTGTAGTTTTATTTCGATAGTATTTTTTTTTTACACAAAATAAATTTATGATGTTTCTGGAAAGGTGTTCAAAGACGATGTGAGTTTATTTCTAAGCAAAAAAAAAAATCCCAAGAAAAACAGCTTGCGTTTCACTATTTTATTGCAGATAAACAAAAATGAAAATGCCTTGTCTACAATCAAGGGAGCAGATCCTCATAAAGATGGGGTAATGAAAATGAATAACAATTTGCATACTAGAAAAATAATCGTATTTAAAGCTACAAAGTACGAAAAACTGTGTTAGTGCGCAGATGGTGCGATGTGTATGTGTGTGTGGTGGTAGTGGGGTGGGGGAGGGGGGGGGGGGCAATAATCTTCTCAAGAACCAAATACTCTGTACTCCTTATTTCAAAATACTTAAAAATTTAAAAGAACATCTTCTATTTTATTTCGCATTTCATCTACAAATTAAGAAATCTCATTAAGTATATAGTTATCATATTTTAGACGCGACACGTCATTGAGGATAATCGCATCAGCACAAGTAGCAGCAGCTACGAAAGTTGTCGGGTAAGTTCATGTATGTTTATAAACCCTGACATTTCCACATAATCAAAATATCAAAGTGATGGTATCAGTTGAATTGGTCCTTTTCTTTTCTTATCATTAATTGTCAGGTAATCTTTTCCCAAATCACCAATGATAAAAAATAAAGTAAAAGCAATTACCTTCAAAATATGATGAATCTTTCTTTTTGTAGAAAGATAATTCCACAAAATGTAAATGTGTATCAAATTATACTAACAAATTAATATAGGCAATTAAACTGAAATGGATATTGGCAACTTTAATCAATTTTCATAAGTTTTTAAGGTATTTTATTTAAATTATTTTCTATAACCTTATGAATTTAAGTTTTAATGTTTTGCATTATTATGAAGACGACATAAAGAGATATGAACCGATGGAAACAAGAGCAAAAGTATCGACCATTAAATTATTTAGAGAGAAAAACTGACTTTACTGAACTTTTACTCAAATCAGTTTATAGATTAAATGCGTAAAAACACATACAAGAACTAACAAGATAGTAATTTGTTTGAGGAATTGTGTTTGTTTAGTAAAAAACCCTTTCTGAAACATTTACATAATCCCTAGTCATACCACTGCAAAAGATGTTACGGTGTTTATTGGAATCACCATGATTCTTGATTCACAGAAACTATACATAGAATTTTTTCTGAAAATTTGAGAGCTTTATATTCGTAAATATAATGACTTTTATCTCACAAAGACTATTGCATACAATTAGTAAGGTGTTTCATGGAATCATCTTGTCTATCTATTTATTCATTTGTTCATCTATCTGCCTTTCTACCTGGCTTTTTGTCCCCCGCCGCAACGCGGAGCGGGGACATAGAAATGCCGGGCGTCCGTCCGTGTGTCCGTGGGTCCGTGTGTCCGTGCGTCCGTCCGTCACACTTTTTTGTAAGCGCTCTCATGCCTACAAATTTTGACAGATTTTCATTACATTTATACCAAATGTTTATACACCTATTACCTTGGTCAAGTTCGAAAATCAGCATTGGTCGATACTTTTTGTTGGAGTTATGGGACTCTGACCACAATAATGACTCCGTTTTATCCGAAAATTGACCTTGTAAGCGCTCTCATGCCTACAAATTTTGACGGATTTTCATTAAATTTATACCAAATGTTTATACACCTATTACCTTGGTCAAGTTCGAAAATCAGCATTGGTCGATACTATTTGCTGGAGTTATGGGACTCTGACCACAATAATGACTCCCTTTTATCCAAAAATTAACCTTGTAAGCGCTCTCATGCCTACAAATTTTGACGGATTTTCATTAAATTTATACCAAATGTTTATACACCTATTACCTTGGTCAAGTTCGAAAATCAGCATTGGTCGATACTTTTTGCTGGAGTTATGGGACTTTGACCACAATAATGACTCCGTTTTATCCAAAAAATGACCTTGTAAGCGCTCTCATGCCTACAAATTTTGATGGATTTACATGAAATTTATACCAAATATTTATACCACTAATACCTTGTTTAAGTTCTTAAATCAGCCTTGGTCGATACTTTTTGTTGGAGTTATGGGACTTTGACCACAATAATTACTTCATTATATCAAAAATTGACCTTGAAAGTGCTTTCATGCCTACAAATTTTAAGATATTCATAAAATTTATACCAAATGTTTTATGCTCACAGCCCTGAATGTTTGAAAATATTGCAATTTCATATACTGTGAAATCATTAGATTTCGTGGTGGTTCAATTTTCGTGGAATTCGTGGGTACCTCTCATCCACGATTTAACATCCTACACGAATTAATAAATAAGGGTAATAAAATCATATTTCCTTTGTAGGTTTTAGAGAATACACGAAATTACGTCCCCACGAACCTGTAAAATTTAAGCAATCCACGAAAATTGGCCCCCACGAAATTTAATGATTCCACAGTACAGTATACTAGTATACTGCTTGAACGGCGGGGGACCCAGGAATTCTATTCTTGTATTTCTGGTCCATAACTTTTTTGAGAAATATACTTTCCACAAGGACCTGTCGTAGTCCTGATCAGATTTGTCATTGACCAAGGTGAAGGCACGTCATCGTCAATATAATAGCAATTTTGCATAAATGTTTCTTAACTTCTTATTTATTTTAATTTAAGCCCTGCAGAAATAACGTATCCTGTCATACTTACGTGGATATTGAGGAAGTAAGTGTATATGTAATGTATTAGACCAAACATCTGATTTACGTACATTGTTTTCTGCGACAATCAGTTTTCAGACAAGAAAGGATCACTTGTATATAACAAAAGAATTGACCTATAGGGCCAGTATTGGTTTCTGTTTTTACAAAAAGCATATCGATTTCGTTCTACTTCTTGATTTTAGGCCATACACAGTAAATTCTTAGGTTCTAGTTCTTATAATGTATAGTAATTGAAAAAAAGTTTCACAGTCGTTGTTTGAGCAGTATGAGTTCTGGACGCTTTTTTTACTTTATTATCTTTGAATTTTATTTTCAATTTATATGCGTTTATTTACAACCAGGGACATATTAGCAACTATCGAAAGTCTCGCGTGACGCGATTTCAAAGGTCGTTTTATGCATCAATTTTCTTTTATTCTATTGAAAACATTAACACAATATCCTTTAAAAAATAATGAATGTGTTATTTTACTTCATTCCCGTATAGGATCATAATTACGATGACTAAATTCTCACATATGCCGTGTCCACAATGACGTTAAAATCGGGTATTTATTTTCCTTATATCTCAATCAGTTTTAAACATGATAATTCAAAATTTATGAAACAGATCCGTATCAACAAGAACACATTCATTTGCTTTAATCAGAAACACTGTTTTTACAAGATTTTTTTCTTGGAACTTATTTATTTCACAACGATTTTTTTGCTTGGCACCTGTCTCGAGTAACACAGAGTGAATGATTCTTGTCCTCAAACAAAGCGTGCTTACACTAAGGTATAGTTACGGTTGATTGCTTTCAGTTCAGTACTAATTGTCTTCAATTTGAAGAGCAAACGTGCATTAAAGGAAGAAAATCGGAGTAAAATACAAAATGCACAATCCTGTATAAAAAAAAAAATAAAAAGGTGTTTATCCAAACCGATAATTTAAAAAAAAGAAAAATCATGCCAACAGGTGTTAGCGAACCAGGATACAAAAAAAACCCCTTTACATATGCGGTAATAAGTAACAGCGGTGAAACCAATTGAGCTATTCAAACCTTACAGGTGTAACACGTATATATAAACCACTATAATACAAATAAGTTTTAAAAAAAATTTGTAGGTTTTTTGCAAATTTCGACCTCAGAACAGGGGTGCCCCTACAAAAATCCTATTTTAATTTATTCCTTTGATCAAAACCTATCAAAATATCTTTTTTTTATCTTAGATTTTTTTTTTAGGGGCAGGCCTGCCCTAATGGATTTCAAGGCCAAAATTCATGCAGAAATAGACCGTTTTACTGCAAAAATGATGTTTAAGCCAACTTTGAAGGTTAATTTAATTAAATAAGAATTACAAGCGCAATATGCTAGGTTCTAAATGTAAATTTGAAAAGTTTAGAAGTATGTACAGTAGAAAATATCAAATGAACTTTGATTTTTAAAAGTGATTTTTTCAGGGAAATCGATCTCCTGTATAGGTCAATTCTTTTGTTATATAAAAGTGATCCATTGAAGCGACATCATTTGTTTTAAAAGAAATGGTAAAAAATTGTAAAATTTTGAATGACATTCATAATTTCGATTTTATTGTTTGATGCTGAGATTAATATCTTTAAATTTAACAAAAAAGGTTCAGTCCTACTATGTTTTTGTTTTTTGCTTAATTTTCAGTGCCGTGAGCACAGAGACATGGATCTCGAAAGATGTAACAGTATCTCAACGGTTGCTACTTTGCCTGCTGTTTTGTTACCGGAGAGGGTAAATGTAGTTTTAATAAATGACATGACATCGGTAATAAAATTTCATTCATTTACAGCATGATATGTTAAAGACTTTTGTGTATGAAAGTTGAAATTCAAAATCAAAGTCCGCCAAACCTAATTGCACTTCTTTGTTTTTTGGTGGGTTTTCTTTTTTTTTGGGGGGGGGGGGTTGTCCCCTAGACCTAAGAAAGACATATCGGATTTTGCTGGTTTGATAAAGAGACATCTACGACTTGATTTCAAATTGAATTTATAAAAAAAAAATACATATCAATAAAACCACACTGGGAGACAACACCACTACATGCAGAAACAATTATGCACACGTTTTTTTTACAACAAGTACTTTGAACAATGTTGAACAATTTCATAAAACCTTCAGTATTATTTATTGTACCGTTTTATACGTCTCCATTAAACTATTTCAAAACCTGTCAGTTGCTATGCTATTACTGCATTAAAAAATTTTACGCTTGTAATTGAGACGATTGAACAGAGAGAAGTAGTTGGAAATGCTGGAAGACAACAGGCCAATAGACAAGAACAACCCAATAACATTGGGACTCCAAAGATACATTATGAGGTACTTAGTAAAACACTGAAATAATATTTTTTTTAGATTTAAAAAAATATGTATATATCATCAAAAAATCATACATTCATTTCATCCTCTTAAAAATGAAGCTTCCGGATAAAAACCATCAGATGAAGAAGTATTTGGTTCTGATTTGTGTTGTCTTGGTTTTTATCGTAATATCAACGACCCTAGCTGGTTACGTCAGTACAAATAATATCCCGAATGATGTCAAACAAGAGTTTGAGAAGATGAAAGACTGGGAATTTGTAAAAACATCGATTTCTGATTTGTCTGAGAAAGACAGCAAACTAAGGAATGGTAAAATCAATTTGGTTTTAGCAATGGCCAATATAATTAATATTTTTCAATATAGATAGCTATAAATACAGACTTTTGAAAATAATTCAATGTTAGATTTGGACGATTTTACTAAAAAGATGAAGACTCTCAACAAACAGCACTTTGAAAATTTAACCAGTGCAATAGGTATGCAACATTTTTTAGCTACTTAATGTAATTAAAAATCGATCATTGCATTTTTCGTAGTCTTAAATCAATCCTTTTACTAATAATAAGCAGGTGCATAAGATAAGATAAATCTTTAAATACTATAAACTAGTACATGTGTACTTTAAACGGTATGGAATTCCCATAATTGGGAAATGAAGAGTAGTTGATTTCATCTAACTTTGTTAAACAGTTTAACAATTAAATTTTATGCCAAATGTTAGTTGGATAAAATTACTCCATTTTATTTCCCCTATTTTGAAGCTCCCGTGATTTGTTTACCAAAAGTCGTATAAAATTCAGCTTCATATGTATAATGTGTCCCAATATAGGTTCAACACTTTTAAGAAGTACAGCTTTGATGTTACTTAAAAAATAATTGTAATCAATTAGAAAAATGACTTTGAAAACAAGGGCATTCAATGACGATGCTTAAATGATTAAAAATGCTGATGTACACTCACTTTGATTTTTAAGAGTATTGATATGGGCAAAATAAAAGCTAATGTAGGGGAGGGGGCAAATATTCATTTTTGCTGTCTAATTTTGCCAATGCAGGTAAATATGCTGTTTTGAAACAAGTAGGAAAAGAAGATTGTTTCTGAAATAAACCCTAACCCTAACCCTCAACATGCAAAAAATTGTGGGTTAAAAATAAGAATATATATTTCATGAGAAAAGATAACAGGTTTTTGAACCTGTATTCAATCATCTTGATTTGTTAAATAAAATATGTTTTATTCATTCTTTCAGAATCAGACTTAAACCTTTTTAAAAATGAAACGAAGACAAACAATTAATTAATCCCACAACGTTTTATAAACGAGACAGGTAAGTACTTTAAAAATACATGATAACAAATGTTAGCACATTGTAAAATGAAAAAAAAAGAATAAAATATGTCATTTCTTTACATTGCCAGATAATTTATCTTGGAAAGAGGAAGTCAAAAAGAGTTTTTACACCACCATTCATTTGTCAAGTAAGAAAATCTGTGAGCGGTTCATCCCATTATTGTTTGGCTCAATAAATAATAATTGATCGCGCGAATAATATTAAGTATTTTTGCCATTCCGCGCCTCTATGAGATAAGGCGGGTGATTGTAAAAGATAACGCTTCCCGCTAAAGTCCATTGACTGATGGTTGGTAAGATATTGACGAAAAACAAATATTGGTTTATTATGATGAATAAAAGATTATATAAACTAAAGGATTATGTCACTAATATTTAGAGAGAGAAGAAGTACCTATTTAATACTGCTATAATAGGAAAAGTGATATTGACAAAGAAATGATATTGACAATGCACTGCAGAGGCACATGACATTATACATTTTACTTATAATGAAGATACAATGTATAATATATCTAACTAAAGAAATATATAACATAAGGTGGCTGTGGTGGACTGATATAAAAACAGGACTGATGTATATATAGAAAGCTTATATTGAGGGACAACTGACATCAACTGATATTGACAGAAGGCTGATATCAATATAGTATTAGTACTATGTTCGATATAATATAATGGCTTGCATTAATTGACTTGGATTCGATTTGACAGAGGGTTTATAATTCTAATGTTGACGAACGACGAATATTGACGGCAGTTCGCTCTTATTGTCGGAAAACTGACATTTTTGGGAAACGGTCAGATCTTTGACAAGAGAATGATTGTTAGGGTTAACAGTTATCAATTAAGGACTAGCTAGGGTGAGCAGTATTGCTTACGAACAGTTTGTTTTCTATTTGAAATTAATTAGGCACACAGTAAAGAAGTTTACGTGTTTGTCATTTGTTCATACTAAATGGTTATACTCGGTAAATTATGTGTGTACAAATCATGACTTTGGGCCTTTTTACGTTGCAAAGAATTTTGAATTCTGAATCTCGCTAGTATTTTTGACTGAGATGCATAAAGAGTTAAGAAGGCTGAATGGTTAAAAAATTATCCATCAGATCTACATTAAAATTTAAGATATGATGATTTTAGCCATAAACTTTCATTTAGTGGAGAAAAATCATAAATATTTTAACTTGATTTTAATTTTTTCTCTCTATCTTTAAACAGAACTCGAAATATAGTCTAAAAATGACCACGGCCATCAAGTCCTTTTATCAAAGCATCGGATAAATAAAAAAAAACCCATTAACTTATTCCAGCTTAAATCATTACTGTTAAAAGATGATAGAATATATCATGTAATTATTGTTAACTTCAGACAATAAAAAACTTAACGGACACTCAAAAGATTTGTTGCGTCATATTATAATAATATTTCTGCCGCAGTCTGCGTTAATGACTGTTTTGGTCGAACTGGAGATTACCAATCCTGCAATACTTGTGAGGGGTTCATCAAATGCACCAATGGAGATTTAATAAACATGACCTGTCAAAACAGTTTTCCTGACCGACCAGTTTTCTGGGACAATATTAAAAGAGAATGCTTGTTCCATTCCCGTACCTGTGATCCAGCTTATATATTTGATTAAGAAAACTTTGCCCGATTTTGTAAAATTACCACTTGCATGAATGTGAAAATAAAAGGTTTCTTGAGAAATTATCATCAAATCTTTAATTCTTTGTTGTCATTTCTTGTCATTTCTTTTTATTTTTTTTCAACCATCAATCTAGATATTTGTATCTGCTGAATGTCACCCATTGTATACATTTGATTTAAAATCGAAAAACTAACTGTTCAACTATGTGTAAACTTGACATTTTAATGAAATTCAATAACCTTTTGAGTTAATTCTCTTAAATTGTTTCAGTTATTTAAAGATAATTGCAAGTTTTTGAGTTTTTGAATTCTGTTTAATTCGTTGTACATGTAGTTATTAAAAAATAAGTGCAATATTTTTCCAGGAAGTTTTAATTGTAATTGCAACGAATGTTAAAATATCTATTTAATTATCGGAAAAATGAATTACTATCTTTATTTTTTTTTAGTGATCTTGCTTTCCTTAAGATGGTATACTGTGCAAACTTTATTTGCAATCCAAACCCCCGAAGACGGTACAAAACTGTAACAAGTACAATAAAACAACATTTAGATACATGCACATGTTACAGAATCAAACCCAATTAATTTACATGTAATGTCAAAATACACCTAACTTTTCAATATAATAAACAAAGCCAAAATAAATTGTTGAGACCCCTGTGTTTGTTTACATTTGTTTGTTGTCGATAAAATTTACATTAAGATAACTTTCAACCAATAAAACATGATAGGTATGCACTTCTGTGATAATTAGAAAATGTATACATAAAACTTATTCCGTGCATGGCCTAACACCTAAGTTTTCAAAGCAAAAGGATTACTAGGGATAACAGCATCCTTTTGAAGTACGTTCCAAGTACAATCCCACAACTTTCGGTATGTCACTAAATTAAGAACTAACAAATACAAAACATAAAATTCCGGATTGTGTATCACCACATATACTGTTATTGTCAAAATCAAAGGCATGCTATTGGTTAGGTAAATTTTGTAACTTTCCCCGTCTCTTCTATTATAAACACTTGAGTTGTAGTCATCTTCATTCTCTTAATTCGGAGTACACTATGGTTCCTATTGATGCAAATTTCGCCGTGATTCATAGATATCAAATATGCATTTTTGACTTCATAAAAATATCATTTAGTATCAGGAGATCAAACATGAACTCTGTAGCTGTTTTGATGGTAAAATACAGTCAATATTTATTTTAACAAGAAGGAACAAGCCGTTACGATTAATGTAGATAATCAATATAGTCTATAGCGATCAGTATTTAACTACAGTTATTAAGCTACCACGCGATGAAATGGTTTCATGTAAGTTTGTTCAGAAAATTATGGCATGCTGTTACATGTAACTTGGCATATAGAAGTTCCATGGTAAAGGAATATCTTTAAAAATTTGTAGAAAACATTTTATAGGTTATTAATTGTTTTCTTAATCCTTCATTTTTTAAAAAAAATCTAAAATTAGAAAGTTGTATATTTTGTCATTAAGAAATTATATCGTTATATGATTTATCATATTTTAGAAATCAATTTGTTAACGGGCAACTTTAATATTGGATACTATATATATAAATAATAGAGATTTATGATTGTGTATCAGATGAATACTTGGGGTTATTCATTTGTTGACGTTGTTTGAAAGCATGGTCTAACAATTATTTCGTTTTAAGCATATCTTATGAATACTGATGTACTGTATACCATTTGTATATTCAAACTATGGACCATGTATTTTTGGACTGTTTACATCATCATTCTCAGTTATATGTCAAAGGTAATAAATTATTACCTTTGAATAATTTAATTCTGATTGTAATGCGCTTTCTAATTGGCTGAAAAATATTTTATATCGTATAAAGAATGTTACCTATGTCACAGTAAGACTAAGGTAAAAAACGTATCAATACGCCTGACGTTGCATTTGAATTTTGTACAATTTAATGTCATTTTAAAGGTGAAATGACCGTTATCTACAATTAAGAGCAAAAAATTAAATGATAAGGAATGAATTCAATAGCTACCTAGTTTATACCTATATAAAATGGGTTGCAACAGTTTATGCTTTTATAAACAGCTTCGCGGTATATAAAACGTTAACTGTCCCAACCCATTTTATATTCGTATAAATTGGGTAGCTATTAAATTCATTCCTTAAAAAATATCTGAGAATGATAATTAATTTTACTAATAATGTAGTTTTTAAATCACCATCTATCTCAAATAAGATGGTCTGATATCAGAGAGCTCGATGCAAGCGAGTTATTATTTTTTGATTGAAACTTATGATCTGCTGTCCGCGATCGATTTCAAGAGTATGCGTAGTTTTACTTGATTTTATTCATATGATGTATCATGACGATTCTCTGAAAGAATCAAATACAAATACAATTTTACAAATATCACTCACATTTATATGTACACGACAAATACAACAAACAATACCGCTATTTAAGCATTTATATTAAAGATAAAAAGTTTACAGATAAATTAGTCGCTTAATAAACTTGCTTAAGTTCCACAGATTAATAATCTAAACAAACAATATACAACATTAAATAATTATAATTTCTTACCAAAATTTGATCTCTATAGACACTAGAACACAGCAGTTACGTTTCAACATACAAATAAAGAAATAATAACGTTAACCGTAGTCATTACAACATGTGCAACGTTGCGCTAAAAATATAACGCGCCAAATATTTAACGTATACATATTATAAATCAGAATAAACAATTCTTACACTCCCCACCAAGGAATAACCAATTTCATAAAAATATACTTGGTCTACGTGCAACAAAATAATAATGAACAATTTTAGATATCAACCATGATCAACAATAAAAAGGTCAGAAGTCAACCGAAGTTGTAAATAATAAACAATTATGTTAACCCGAGCATTCTAATAAACATAGCGTATATAAAGGAATCGGTTGTTAGACTATGGGCAACCTCTTAAAGCATGAAAATATGCAACCATATCTCTTCGCAAGTGAACGTTGTGATTTCATCAGAAGCGGACTAAAATAGTCGATACCAACAAACGTAAATGGAGGTTTGTCCGCTGTTTTCTGTTTATTCAAAAGAGGTGCCATTTGTTGCTTACAAAAGGCTCCATGTCGACGTTTACAAGGTACACAGTGTCCAACGACTCTTTTTTACAGCACTGAGTCCTCTCATTATCAACTGTTTGCGCGTTGCATAAGGCACCTGTTGCTTTACCATATGTTCTTGGATTTCGTGGTAGAACCGTATAATAAGGTTTGTAACATGATGTTTGTTCGGCAGTATGATGGGAAATGCATTCAATTCTTTGAAATTAAGACGTCCTTTAGCTCGACAATACCATCATCTAGTGTAGAGTTTAAGGATGCGATACGACTATCACGTTTGACGGGTTTCCCTTTCCTCATATCTTAGAGCTCTTCTGTAAAGGAACAACACTGCACATGCTTCAGAATCACATCTGTAGCTTCCCTCACCTCTTTGAGGGACAGTTCTCCTTCTGTACATGAAACGGGATGTTTCAAATATCGTTGTCTGCAATAGATCTTGAACCTCATCATCCATGCGACTGCTCGTCTAAGTTTGGTGCAATCCAAGTAATATTCAATAAGTCTGTCAATACCATCAACAGTGGTTTTGTATACTGCGATTTCTTTCTTGACTTCGGCGTCATTTTCATCCTTATCTGGGACTTTGTTTGTCGATTCTTGTGGCCATTGGGCTGGGTCTTGAAACAAGAAATTAGGCCCGTTCAACCATAACTGCAGTTTTTCAGTATCGCATGCAGTGATGCCTCTTAAAGCTACATTAGCTGAGTTTGATGTAGAACAGACATGATGACACTGGTCAAGGGTTGTCTTTTCATGAATTTCATTGAGACGATTCCCAACAAAAGTCTTGAAAGGACGTGATTTGTTCCTTATATACCCCAAGACAATTGTTGAATCTGTCCATAAGTATGTCTGTGTATATGGAATTTCTAGTTCCTCCGATTTCATTCCATACAGATGACAAGCAACTACAGCTCCTGTTAGTTCCAACTCTGTTGTTTGATAGGTGCTAATCTAGATTTCCCAAGTACAAGGGAGACATCGATATTATCTTCCACTTTCACTACTTGTAGATATGCGCGGGCACCATAACCCATTTCGGGCCCATCACTAAAAATGTGAAGTTGAATGCTCTTGATGTCCTTAAATTGGTTTGGTATGAAGCATCAATTAAGTGATATGTTTTCTATGAAGGATAAAGTTTTTCGCCAGCTTTGCCATTCCTGTTTGATCTCTTCTGGCATTTCATCATCCCACCCTATTTTTAATCGACAAATTCTTTGTACCAAGGCCTTTGCGTGAAGTGTTACAGGGGATATCAGTCCTAATGGATCATAGATTGCGCTTATGGTGGACACTATGCATCGCTTTGTGAGCGGATTTTCGTCCAATTTTACTTTCAATCCGATTAAATCGTTTTCGACGTTTCACTCAACTCCAAATGGCTCAAAAGAGATGTACTTTCATTTGGTTTGATTTGGATCCTGGTTTAAGTGGCCATTAGGCCACCATAGAAACCTTAAGCATTGCGGTCCTGTTCAATTACTCATATGGTGGAACATTGCTTTTATGTCTGCTGCAATGTTGATTTTGTCCTGCCTAAATTGTAGACGTACACCAACCAAGATCAGGCACCTGACGATATATATTTTTCTCATAATAAAAATATATACCCTATACCTAATAATACACAAGGTACACATCGCCGCAATCTTGGATTTATTTCAAACTGTCATATCATATCAAGTGGAAATTTCGCTTGAAACTCATCGGTAAAATTATTTTGCGATCATCTCCGTCTTCCGATCGTTCCTTCAACACCTCAGCTTACAACCGATTCAACCAAAACGGTGCATTACACCTATACTTTATAAAAATCACCGCTCGATCGGCATCTACTGCCTTGGATATGCGACGAAAGACTAAAGGGGGGACGGAAGTTGTCACATTTATGTAAATGAGATTTCCCTGCATCTTTTGTTTGTGTCAATATTTGAAAATAAATGTATTTATAAACATGTTTGCATAAACTTTGTGAAATACAAGTTATAATTGACAGTATATATTAGCCACTTCAATTAGTTTACCTTTTATGATGAACGAATTCAAAACTGTTGCCTTTTGAATATGCATATCAGTGCTAAATTTGGAAGGGTTTACCCACCCCACCCTCTCGTACTTTGCAAGGTTTGTGCTCGTTAATCACTGGATGGTGAGGTAGATACCATACACGCTTTGAATTCATCTCACTTTTGCTGACTTCTGTGGCGTATCCTTTCTCGATATAATCATTTACTGTACTTTTCTACATTTGTGTAGATTTGGATCACGTGTCAGCTTTTTACGTAGATTTTGTAATCTAGAATGCGCAAAAGGAAGATTGTTTGGTAGACTAGCATTCTTATCCCTCCAAGGTAGTCAGAGCTCACAGTGACCATCCTCATGGATAATTAGACTTAACTCACTATGTGTTGAGTCCCTTTATGGAGACAAACAGAATAAGCCAGCCCAGGAAAGATAACTCCTGTTGTTAGGGCCCTTGTAATATCCCGTGTAAACCCCTATTGTCCATATAAGGAAATTTCTGTAAGAAAGAATATTCCTCGTTACGACCTCCTTTTGCTGCTGACACTGGCCTGGATGAGACGCTTAATCGGATCGCTTAATCCAATCTACCGGATTCATCATCGGAAGCGTAAGTTAAGTTCAATTTCTAAGTTTATATAACTTTTTCTTATATTTCCATTTGGCGTATCTTTATTTGCCTTACTTATAGCGTAAGTTTTACCAAAAACCTCGATGTAATATCTGCTTATTTAGGGCCTAATTAAGGTCTTCCGTTTCCAACGGAAGACCTTATAGTGATTGTAGTGTTTTTTCTTTCTTTCTTAGGGTCTTCCGTTTCCAACGGAAGACCCTCTTGTTATTCTATTGGTTTTTTTTATTAGGGTCTTCCGTTTCCAACGGAAGACCCTCTTGTTATTCTATTGTTTTTTTTTATTATTATTATTCTTTTTCTTTTTCCTTCTGACTCGGTTTTGGCTTTATATCTCAAAAACTACTCAACCGATTTTCATAAAATTTTCAGGGATTATGAGAAATTTTTGTCCCTCGAAACCTTCAAAAGCTGAAAAATGACGTCACTTTCGTTTTCTAATTACGTCAATTTTAAATTTTTCAAAAAGCGATTTTGTCCAGTCATTTTCTTGAAAACTGTTATATATAGAGATTTGAAATTTTAAGTGATTGTCTATTTCTCGATTTACTTAGGGCATTTTGACAAAAAATCAAAATCCGTCACTTCCGGTCGAAACCAGAAGTGAATCAAATTTTTCGAAAAAATAAATTTTTTGATCAATTCAAAAACGTGTACGTGTTCTGTAGAGCTTCTTTAGCTTAATCTAACACTGAAATCCGTTTTAAAATCGGACGATGCATCACTGAGATATTAGCGTTTAAAAATTGATTTTTCTGGAAATTTTGATTTCGCGTTCTTGGTTAAGAAAATAGTCTTATGTTTAAAGTTAAAATAACTCGTACCTAAAATAATTCGAAAAATTGTGAAGTCGTACTTGAACACATTCGGATTTTTTTTTTGTTAAGTCGTTCTTGAAATCGCAAAGGTTTTTGTTAATTCGTACTTAAAATCATTCGGAATTTGTTAAGTCGTACCAAGAATTATTCGATTTTTTAGCTTTTTGTTTTAGTTACTTATGTTATTGGTTTTAAGAACTCTGCTTCTTACAGGAACTTTAAGGTCTACTTTCGACATTAACGGAAGACCCACTCGTTGCTTTGCAACGAGCTTTGCTCTAGTTTCTTCTTATTATTTTTTTTCCCTGTTTTGTCCACAAGATTTCTCAGAGATGGCTGAATAGATTTTCTTGAAATTTTCAGGGATGATAGACAGTGATAATATCTCGAGGCGTTTTTCCATTTTTCAAAATTATTTTCCGGTCGTCCGTTTCCTGTCCCGCGACGAAAAGCTTGTCTCCACGAGATCTCAGAAACTGATTACACTTTAAAATCCAAATTTTGTGGGATGATAGCCCTATGTTTAAACTACTTTGTTTTGTTCGTCGTAACTTCCGGTCGTCACCGGAAGCACTTCAAAAATTATTTATTTTACGCATTTAATTTATTTCACACAGAATTGTTACATGTATGTAAGTATAAATACTTACACATGTTATGTATCCGATGTTAAATAATAAAAAAATTCTACTTCCGGTGAGATATCTCAAATATCTCAGGTAGCTTTTTTAAAACAAATTTTGTACCCACGAGATCTCAGAAACTTTAACTAATCAAGACACAAAACTTTCATGGATGATAGACATTTGTTTGAAGATGTGTTTAACCGGTTTCATTTTTTCAACCGTCACTTCCGGTCCACACCGGAAGGGTTCAAATAAATCATGTTTTTATCAGGTTAACTGTTTTGCCTTGTTTGTTTTAGTTATCACGATTAAAAATAATGTACAAAAGGCAAGTACACAAGAAATAATAAATTTAATTTTCATTGAGCACTTCCGTTTGTCCGTTTTCTGTCTCGAGACAAAAAACTTTTTTTCGACGAGATCTCGAAAACGGTAACGACTTGAACAACAAAACTTTGTGGGTTGACAAATGATGTATGTACATGTGTTTACACTAATTTTTTTTATCCGGCGTCACTTCCGGTCGTCACAGGAAATACACCAAAATGATTGTTTTATAATATTTTAGTTATTTAGCATAGAAATGTCATTTTAGCATTAGAAATACAAGAAATCATTTACACATAATTAAATAAATGAAAAAATTCTGCTTCCGGTGAGACATCTCAAATATCTCAGGAAGCTTTCTTATATAAAAATTTTGTACCCGTGAGATCTCAGAAACTGTAACAGATCCAGATAGAAAACTTTTATGGCTGATAGACATTTGATTGAACATGTGTTTAACGGGTTCTCACCGGAAGTGTTCAAGCAAAAGAAGTTTTTTAAATGATTAGATTTTTGTTAACATTTTACTCAGTGTGATAAACAATAACGTACGGTAGCTAAATATAGTCAAAATATCTACTTTTAATTTCTTTTATCACTTCCGTTTCTCAGTTTCCGGTCCCGAGACAAAGCCTTTTCTCAACGAAAACTCATAACAAACAAAAACTTGAACATCCAGACTTTGAGTAAAGACAGAACAATGTATGAAGATATGTTTACTTTGTTCTGTCTGATCCGGCGTAACTTCCGGTCGTCACCGAAAGTTATCAAAAATTGACTTTTTGTCTTTTTGTTTTGTTTTACATAGAAATGATTACTGGGAAATTCCTTTACAGTATATATTATATCCACTTTTTTACAAGATAAATGCATTTCTTTTTACAGATTAATACATCAGGAACGGAAGACCTTTTTGTTGCTATAGCAACAAGTGTCTAGTTTTTTTTATTTTTGTAATCTCGGCCGTGCACGTGGTAAATTAAATCTTCGCTAATTTACTTACTGACATTTTCTCTACGAGAGATCCATATTTCTTGATAATTTATCATATATTAGAAAAGTATGGATGATATAAATAAATTGAATTAACAGTTACAAGTACGTGGAAAATATTTAATTGTCCAGTTCTTTTTTTCTTGTTTTCCCTTAAGACATTATGTTGAGAGCTAAAGGCAAGTCCACGTCGCCATAAGTCCGCCCGTCTAGAGCGCGTGGTACCCGGCCCGCTTCAAGCAATGCTACGGCAACGATGCCCAGCGTTCCCGCAGCCAGTTCAGTGACAGCGACGCAAACAGTGCCCACCAGTGTTGCCTCTGGCTCTCGCCATGCGGTTGCCTTAGGATCCGCGCCCACCTTTGACCCCGCAGCCAATGTAGTTACAAAGCCAAAATCCTCGCCCTTTAGCGTTGCCTCAGGATCCGCACATGTTTCTGCCTGTGGGATCCCATCAAGTGCTGCTTCTAGGTCATCTACAACCAATACACCCGGGAATCAAAGCAATACATCTCCATCCAAGTCAGGTATGCTAACGCTTACCGATAGCTTTCTAAATTATTTTCATGCTATCTATCCCCATTTGTCTTCAGGCATTCCCACATCTGTCCCAGCGGTTCCTTTAGGTGCCAATACTACCAATTCTACTCCCCTTGTAAGCGTATCTGATAACCTTGGCCTTCATGTTCCGCAAACAACTAAGGACAAAATATGGGAAAAACAGTACACCGACTTTGCAGGCACGAAAGACCTCCTCAGACCAATATTACCCAGCCAAACTTGCAATTCAACTCACGTCAACAACGTAATCCCTCTCAAAGTCCCGTCAGACCTAGATTCCAACCACAACTCCCTAGACAGAGATATATGGGGCCTAGGCCATTCCCAAATTAATATTCACAACCTTAAAAAATGCCAGGTGGATTATCCCTGTAGAAATATTGCAACCTCTTTGCTTAATGGGTTTCAAAATGGGTTTTACCTGCATTTTACGGGTTTAAGGATTAAATTTCCCATTAATACAAAAAGTCTTAAAATCAGCACTTCTCATAAACCTAAACTCTTTATTATTATTCAGAAAGAAGTTGAACTGGAGCGAATGTCAGGTCCATTTTTAAAAATCCGCCTATGGCTAATTTGAGGTGTAACCCATAGGTGTGCTACCAAAGAAAGACGGTGGTTGGAGGCTTATAATTAACAAATCTATCAGCACCTGTTGGTAATAGTGTCAACAATAGTATTGACCATGAATTATGTTCCGTTTCCTATTCTTCATTCGATCAAGCAATAGAAATAATATTGTCTCAGGGTAAGGGCTCTGAACTTTGGAAAATGGATTTGTCCAGTGCCTTCCGTCTTATACCAATGCAGTCTCTTGTAGGTTCTCTCAACTTTTTGGGTAAAGCACTCCCCGGCAGTAGAGCATTCAACCGCAGATTTTACAATGCAACAATAGGTATAGAAAAGCCTCACCACTTCATAAAAATCACACATCACATGAAACAGGATGTTTGTGTGTGGTTAGATTTCCTGGAAAATTTTAATAGTAAAACTCCATTTTAAAAATTAATTCGGTCCAACAACGTAACTGTACAACTTTTCACAGACAGTTGCGGCTTCTGCGGTGGAGGCGCATTGTTTAACAACCATTGTACTGTTTTAATTTGGCCTAGTACATGGGACCTAGGGTTGCGCAGAGATATTTCCTACTTAGAACTCATACCTATCCTTGTAGCTATATGGTTATGGTCGGAACAATTAGCAGCCGAAAAATTATTAATAAATACCGACAACATGGCTTTAGTCCACATTGTCAATTAATTCTGAGAGGGTTATGTCCTTAAGTAGGCCTCTTGTGCTCATTTGTTTAAAGTATAATATCCAAATTTAAACTACCCTCATAAGAGGATATAAAAACTCAATAGTAGACTCACTTTCTCGGTTTCAGTGGCAATGGTTCATGACTCTAGCTCCACATGCGGACCCTTTTCCGACCCAGATACCTCCTTCATTATTGACTCGCTTAGGCCTCATTTAGACCATATCTTATTTACTGCTGTCTCACACAATACCGCCTGAACTTACCAAAAAAGGACTGGATTCATTTTGCTCTTTCAGAAGTAAAAAATCGCTCCCCGCTCTATGGCCACCTCCGCTTCATCAGATTATTAATTTTATAGCTCACCTTTCTGCAAACTCATGCTCTCATTCCACCGTCAGGTGCTATTTGAGTGCAGTCAGTTATCAGTTGCAAATTCAAGGTAAACAAGACAACACTAAGGCATTTATTGTTAAGAAATTATTCAAAGGGTTGCATAGATTAAATCAACCTTAGGATGTCCGCTCCCCTATAATATTACCACATGTGTGCACCAACTCATACGAAGTCGTACTGTTTTCATCTGCATTTCAGTTAGCCTTTTTCGCCTTATTATGAGTCAGCGAGATTACTGCTACAAGCAAAAAATCCACTCCTCTTTCCTTTGGCGATATTTCCATTTCGGAATCCTTAAGGGGGAACAGGACGTTGCAGTGTAAAATTATTTGTCAATAACTTTTTTTGCTTTTCTTAGCACGTTTAGATTTAGATGTCCACTACAACATGCATTATTTTCATGACTACTTTCTTACCTTGCAAGGGAGATATTTTGATAGGAATTATCCCCCTTGTCTGTCATTATGAAATTTGTAAACATTTTCAATTTTCTGCAATAATTATTAAATTTGATGGAATTTATTTGCAAATTATATTCATTGATTTTAAGAATGGAAACCAATTTCAAAATCAATTACAGCATTGGCCTTTTTACATAGCAATATCATAATTTTATCAAAATATTGCTCAAATCAGCGCTTCAAATTTTGAAGTTTTTGATTTTAAATTTGAACAAAATGTGATGGCACAAAAAAACCTGTCAATTAATTTTTGAAAAAAATTTCATATATCAACCTTAGCATGCGCTTTATTACTTTTAAAGTTTTCATGGCATCTTTCTTGCCATTCAAGAGAGACTACAACAGGAATCACCTATACCCCTTATTCTGGAATCATGACCTTTTGTGACAATTTCTGTTTTAAACTATCAAAAAAGTAATGCATTATTTAGATTTACCAATTAACATGAACGGATCATTATCAGAATATATACCTAATTATATTAACCGCTTATGATTTTATACATTTACATTTCTAAAATTAAAATTTTAAATTTCCACCATCTCATGTTGTAAAAATTACTACTTTAGAGCCGTCGAGTACGGGAAAAAGATCTATCAAATCCTGTATGACGTCATAATGGATAAATCACATCATAGCATCATACAATCAAATCAATTATGACGTCATAATAGAGTTAGCACATCAAAGTATCATTGCAATAAAAGTCATGTGATACGTGTCCTGTCTCCCCTTAATAACGGTCACAATACGCAGTTTCAAAACTGATCAACACTTCGCGGGCTCTACAATTCATATTGAATTCAATGCAGACACATCAAATTTAGTTCAGTCAATGTTGCAATATTTTACTATTAGACCATCTATTCCAGGCCCTCCTTTTTGCCACCTCAATTCAAAACTCCTGAAATCGTACAAATTTACGTAAGTTTTACACAAAGCAATTCTTGGGTTTAGACACCTCCACATTTAAGTCCCATTCATTTCGCATCGGCTGCGCAATTCATATGTATTCTACTGGTGTACCGGAAGAGGAAATAGAGGTCAAAGGAAGAAGAGCGCAATGTACTCGTAAACTCGCATTTGGTTTCATACTGCATTAATTTTGCTGCAGAACGAGCCCGAAAACGTATCAATAGTTCATTATCAACCTTCATTATGTCAAGGGGTGGGGGTACATTCATTACCCAGATCTTGGATGTTGTTGCTAGCCGAAACTGTTCAGGGATGGTACCCATTTATCTTACGTTGGACAATTCATATTTTTGAACACTATGCAGGCTGGTTTATTTAAAATCATCACTCAAAACATTTCTTGCTATCCTACTCGATAATGTGTGTAATACATAATATGGTTTAGTGTTGAACCCCGGCAGTTTCGTCTTGGTTTAGGCAAAATTTGCCGCTTGTGGCGGATGCCTTCCTTCAATCAGCAAGCTGATCGATGGAATGCATTTGGCCGAATTTTGAAAGGAGTCCCACCGCAGATTCTGTTTTATTCCAGGTCTGAGGTCAGTAATATGGGCTCCTGCCATTGTCATTTAATTTGCTTCATCATATACTCGTGTGTAGTCGATGTAGTTCATTGTCATTTATCATTGTCATATTATATAATACAGTTTTATTCCTGGTATCAATTATCATAAACAACAGCAGTTCAATATCATTTATCATTGACTTATAAACATTATCATTGACTTATAAATCTTATCATTGACTTGATCATTGTTTTATATATATCAATTTATCATTGTTTCATTTATGTACAAATAAATAATAAAGCCATGACAGAAACTGCCAACACGTTTTCTATTACTCTGTTCTGTCAACATAATTGGTTTTTATTGGCAGAACCATTGTTCGTGATTTCACAAATGCTAAAAACTATATGTTTTGCAAGCGTAGTATTTTGTCTGTTCCACTTACTCAACTCTTTTCATTTTATTTTGTAAACGAGTTAAGTAGATGTTACAACCAGACCATATGTCCTGTTCCCGTTGGTATATCTGATAGAGGTACCTATATTGTAAAGAAGATATGCAAATACTTTTCAGAAACAAGAAAAAATGAATTAAAAGACTTGGTATCCAATTGACAAAAGATGGTGTCAGTTTTTGGTAAAATGGTGTGACCCATTACGTTTTTCTTTTCTTAAAAAAAACCCATATGTCAACTTATTTGTTGAAAAAAATTCCTGGATACCGAAACTTCATCTAACAACAATAACACTTCCATTACCCCTAGAAAATTAGTGAAGCAAACTAAAATATCATATATGTGATCAAGAGAATAAAAAATATGTACGAAATTTACCGAGTATCTTTTCAAAAGGCAGAATTGGTCGTAGTTCAAATATTAACGCAACATAACTGAAGAAACTTTTCAAACAAGGTTACGGTAATTTTCATTGTTGCTGGATCTGCTTTATGCTAAATGTCACTTTATGTTTTTTCTCAATATTATTTAATGGTTTATGCCATGGCTTTTTTATGTTCAAACAACTACAAAAAAATTAAGAAACGTGTCAATCAATTTCATTATCTTTGAAAAACATAATAATACATAAACAGGACCTTTTCACTGTAATCTTGGCTTGTTTACTGTGAACTGTAAACTTGCATTGATCTCAATATCTCTTACCTCGCTATCGACGACTGACTCCTCTTTTGCCTACTATAGTCTTACGAAAGTGGGATGTCAATATATAAATGCAGTATGGGATAATCAACAACATCAACTGTACTTAAAGAAATTACATCGAAATACAGAATATCAGTAGAATTCAAAAGCTTGTTGGATTGCTCAAAAGGGTATACAATTCGGTCTGCCACGTATCCCATTATGTCTGAACTAGGTCATGTGATTATTCAAGAATATATTTATTCAAACTTAGTATTAAAAAAGAAAATTTTCTAAAAAAAATTATTGATGCCACTATGGTTCCTTAATTCAGACCTAATGTGATACCTTGCAAATCATCCTATTTAGAAATCCAGCAAGCTATCGAAAACTCTACCGGTATTCTGTAAATCGCTGTAACAAATATATGTACAGTTTTTATGAACAATAAAATAGTACGACGATCAGCATATCAATAACCTAATTTACTGTTAACTCAAAACAAAGAAAAATAGCATCTTTGAAAATCTACATACATGTACGTCCCAGAGAGGGGGAACTGAAGAAAGGGATCCTACTTCCAGGCCCCGACCCTTAATCAGCCAATTCCCTAAACAACTATGGTTCAACTATGTTTGGAGGTAATAATAGCATAGTGACCAATTTTTGCAACTTGCTCATGCAATGAAAAGATATATCATAAGGAAAAGAACCATTTAGATATATCAAGGTTTAATATCAAGTTTTGAAAATTAATTCTGAAATATTATTTTCAATAAAGAATGAAGAAAACCATTTCCACGTCACACGAATGAAATTTAGATTGCCTTGTATCTTAGGAAGCCAATAAAATATTACTTTAAAAATCACAAAAATTTTAATGATGTTTAGACCTCTTCAACTGAAGATTATTAAATCAATCTTGATGTACATAATTATAAGACATCTATAGACCGCCTTACGGTACTATTTGAAGACATAACAACGCTAGAATTCGTCGGTTGTAAATTTTAGACAAATGACATTTTTCAAGAGATCGTTACACAATCCTTTAAATATTTTCTTTACTTACAATGTATTCTCAATGAGAAAGTGTAGATCCTGAGTTCTGTGTATATCTAGATTTTATACTGTGGTCATGGTAAGTTTACAAAGTACTTTTTCATATTGTCTTTTTCTGAAACTTAATTATAGTTTGTAACAATTTAATTTTTCCACATGGTACTCGTTCATTCTAAATGAATTCTAATTGAAATCGCAAGTTAAAATTGATATATTTCATTTGTGGAAACACCATTAGTTTCGTCATCATTAAGAGTACTATTGTTTGGATTAATACAAAATTCATTTCATAACATAACTGACATATGTTAAGTTAATTAAAGATTTCTAAACTTTGTTATAGTTAAGAAATCTTTGATTTTAAACTTTTAATGTATCACATATATAAAAGATTTGTGCGTGTTTTCTGTCACTTTTAAGATGATGTTCACCTTGGTATCATTCCCATTTTCAAGCTTTAAGTTTTTCCAGAAGTTTTAGATGGTTAGATTCCCTGAGAAAGATTTTATAACATGCACATGCAGCAAAAATTCATTTCATATACGACCAGCACAAATTTGTGTCAAAAAAGCAAAATATTCAAGGTTTATAGAATATTGGTATATTCAGATGTATTACCTTCACATATATACATATATAGGACATATATACGATCTCATACATTTTCCGATTACTTTTTGCATCTGTATTATAATACTTTATCAAAACCATATACTAGTATAACGTACTGGTACCTTTGGCATACTAAAAATACATGTGTTAAAATCATATATTATGTTTAGGAGCATAATATATGATTTTAGGAGCTGAACGAAGTGGTGTTAAATGTTGGCAGAACAAAACTGGAAAATGGACAAGAACAACCTACAAACGATATGACCACAACGAAACAGAAAGAAGTAATATTACATTATTAATGCCAACAATGGAATCCATTTAGAAAAAAATGCTTTGATAAATCTGCACTCAAGTGTTTAAACCTAAGGTTATACAATATATTCAATCTACATCGTAGTCATTATTATCTCTTTCTCCAGTTCAAGATGAAGACGTCAAAAGGACATATTTTAATAAAGTACGTGGTTCTGTTTTCTATAATCCTGGTCAATTGTATGTGATGAGTAGTTATATATCATGTTTCTTGATAATGTCCATTCTTTGCCATATACATTTTAAAGATGAAACAAAGACTGTTAGCGAATGTCTTCTACAGCGGTTTTGAAACGAAACCGGTATGTCGTGTACTTAAACAAGTTACCATTAAGAGCTTGTAAATTTTCTATTTATGAAAACCTGTTCACAACATTAACTTGTAATGAGAAATGCAAAACAAAATAAATATAAATATATACATGTATTTACTTTTCTTTACCATTTCTAGATGCTATATGGCGGAAAAAAAGATATTCATAATACAATTTATACCATGATTCATTCTTCAAGTAAGCATTTTTGTTTAACCAAGTACTTTAGATTCCTGAAGAAGTGGTTTTGGGTCAAAGACTTCGGTTTCTAATTGAAAGCAAAATGAATACCTATTAAGGATTTTTCAATTATTCTTGTAACAATGTATTATGTAAAGTGTTGCTTCAACGGGCATTGGTATTGATTTCTAGTGTAGATTGCTATAACGATCATGATCTATAAAAACACATATTTACAAATTTTTTTTACATTAATTTGATTGAACAAGGTTAAATTCACTAATTAAATCCTAATTACTTTGTCTACCATTTTTATAACAGTCTGTGTCAACAACTGTACTAACCGTGTTGATGGAAGCTACGTGTCATGGGTTCGTTTCATGCAGCTATGGTGTTTTATCCAACAGGACTTGTCCAGAATTTTTTGAAAACAAACCTCTCCTGTGGGACAGTTTTATCAGTAGATGCGAGATAAGATCCCTTACTTGTCACCCGGACTATCTACCGTTATCAAACTAAAAACTAAGGCAAAAATGAATGCTTATTGTATTATAATTTTTTTTGTGTTCATTGTGTTCATTGTGTTTTTACAACCAAAAAATACCACAGCTGCTTGCGAAGCCTTAATTTGTTTGACACTAGAAAAGCCATTGCAGAAAAATTTTTCCCGAATACGACTATGCCCAGTTATGTTACATTCAGTCATCTTTGAACATAAGTACATTATATGTATTGTATTTTGGAAATGAATATTCTAAAATCTAAATAAAATGAATTGTTTTTTTGTTTATTGTGTGTGTTGTTGCTCGAATACTGTAAACGTAACGTTATGCTTGGTGTATACGATATTTGGTGCAAAATGATTTTTAACAAGTTGATATGCATTTGAATAAGCATATTCCTGAATATTAGTATTCCTATTTTATACATATTTACATTCACTTTCTTTCCCCCTATTAAATTGCATTGATTGGTTTGAATGATATTTACGCATAACACAGAAGACCCAATCACCAAATCTGGTGCGTATGAATACAATCTTCCTTCAGTATTTTTCAAAGAACATGACTGACTCTCCTCGCTACTTCAAACCGGATCACGACCTGATATTATACTTACGCTGATAAACATTTCATTGATATAAATATTTTTTAACAGTTAAATGAAATCAATTTATTTATTTATTATTATACCAAAGGTTATATTCATTGAATAACAGATTAAAAAATAAAATTGTGAACTTAGAATTTATAGTGTTGTGTACTATTTTTGTCAGCATAATTCGGCTATTGCAATGGCTCTTCCGTTAATTGCGCATTACTCGTAGAATAAGGCGGAGATTTTGAAAAATAAATCTTAATTGCAGAAAGGGAATAAAGTTAAAAGAAAGTAAGCGCGCATTATGAAAATATGTTTGCACACACCGTTGCAGTTATGAGACCACATCTTTCAAAAAATAATGATTCAATGCTTAAATATATGCATGGCATTTAGCGATGTACTTGATTTAGCAGAAGGCGTTTTTGACAAAAACGCTTTATAGAATACACAGCCAAATATAATACGTACTTTTACAGAAGATATAGAAAAAGTATTCCTTAACTACTAATTTAGATAGTCATATGAAATATTGAAATTAGAATTTGATATTTTTTTTCATTTTCTGATAATTCCATTGTATATTGAATATGGACATCATGTCCTGCATCAAGCGAAAGTACATGTAGGAAGGTGTATATACACTCTATCTTAAACGACAAAGTTCTTTTTCTTTTATTTAGAAAAAAATATGTAAAAAAAAAAAGTGTCCATTGTCAATAATCTTTAACTCTTGCCTTGTATACCTTATCTTGTGTAATACCTGTACTTTCTCAATGTTCTTGTATGCAATGTGAAAATAGAATAAAAATTAAATATTTATTTGATCATTCAGTAGATCATGATCTATAGTGTATAAAGACCAATTGAATTATCTTATGGTAATAAAGTTAGTTTTAAGTGTTATTATGATATTTTACATATATAATGATCAACCCAACAACAAAAAGTTTAAGGTATTTAAATTCATTCTTCAGGATAATGTTTGGTCCAGGTGGAATACTTGTATTTCATTGTACAATACATAACAAACTTTAAATGATTAAGTAGTTGAGATACATTTTAAACGCATATCAAAAATAGCATACCAGTTCATTTCCACCATTAGCAATTATTATACACAATAAATAGGGACATGGTGCAAATAATTGTTTTCTAACACTTTTTTTTTGCTTATAAAACCAAAACGGTCACTTTGCAGCATTTTTAAAAAAGTGTTCTCACAATCAAGTTATTCAGTGTGAATTTGCTTTTACCCCCCACTTCTTGTATCATGCATTTAATATCATAACTTAAAAATGGACTTTGAAAAATTACCAAGTTTTAAGGGGTACATGGAGATTTTAGAACTGGTTTCAATGACTTATCTTTTTATCATAATAAAAAAAGAATGATCGATTTCATTGGTAGTTGTGCAAGGCAATATTTGACATTTGATAACGTCGCATGGCTTCTATGCAAGGTTGTTTGCCCTTACGTTCTTTACACTTTCCCAAGCGAATAAGAGGGTTTATTTAATGTTTCCGACTTGGAAATTTACATGTAGCTGTAAATTTTTTAAGTTTTGTGAGTTTTTTTTCTTCTGTGGGATATTTGTATATAAAAAGTAGAAATCTTTTACATAAAAAAATTATGAAAAATTGAAAAGGCACAAATACATAAAAATAATTTTAATGAGAGTTCACGAATTTGCTTTTCCCTTTCTGCAAAAAAACAAGATTTGAAAAAGCAAAAAAAAAAGGTTTAGGGAAAAGATGTCAACTGTCTATAAATCATGAATACATGTATCTTTAAAACCCACTCCAAAACTGTGTATTAAAAGTGAATGTTTTAATCATTAAAATAAAATCTGTTTTTCTACTTTCAAAACATTAACAGGCCGCGTTAAGGGGGATGAGCGGCCATCTTATACATTTGAGAAGAAAAATGTAAACATTTCTTGAACTGGCTTGTTTCTGTCCAAACCTTACTAAAACTGATCAAAAGATACAAAAGCAATAAATATGACGTTCAACATGTTGTTTTATAAAAATATATATTTATGAAAAAGGTCTAAACTTGCTTATTTAAGTTGTAACTTTGTCTCAAAAGAGGGTACCCTCTTCTTAAAATGAGTCTCAAAAACCCTCAATTTGCACGAGATATTTTTGTCTGTGTCTGTGGAGGTACATTGAAGTTATATTTCATTGAAAAATATATGTATATATTTTTTTTATTTAAAGCAATTAATTTTTTGAACCCCTACCCTACTTCTAAAAAGAATTCAATTTAATTTATACATATGGAACTAAAACAAAACAATTGGAACTGGTATAGAGATGTCTGTCACATTCAGCCCAGGTTCTTTTGAATTGACATTTATTTTAATCGATGAAAATTTAACGTCAATGTGCCTCCATAGACACGGGAGTTCCAAGTATATCCTGGAATTTTCTTGTTCTAAAAATAGATCCCATGCCGACTGATAAAAATAGGGTACCCTATTTTAATGCAACGTTTCTACATTAATGTGCAAAATTCAACCTTTTTCTCAAGAAATGGTTGTAGAGTGGACACCAATTAACCCCTTTGTTACTTTTTCAGATTTTTAAATCTTCAAAATAAGTCTGCAGCTGCGCAGTTCTACAGCTGTTCTAAGTGATTAAAAAAGCATTGTTCTGTTCTTAAATGCATAATTTGCATACAAAACAACATGTAGAACCTCATATTTATTGCCTTTTCATCTTTAGACAACAGTTTTGTGCAGAAACAAGCCAGTTCAAGAAATGTTTACATTTTTATTCTCAAATGTACAAGATGGCCGCACATCCAACTTAAATCTAATCGTGAACTGAACTAACTTATTTTCAATCACACGAAATGTGAAGTATTTTTGCACAGGGAATAAGAAATTAAACTTAATATATATAACAAATCAGATTTTATTTATGATAGTCATAAAACTTTTGTAAGCTATTCGTGCTGTTGAGTCAGCGCATTCAACCCAAGAAAAAAAGGCTTATCACGTATACACAAGAACTTGTATTCAGTTGTAAATTTTAGTCGGTTGTTGGATCTGTCCATTGTTACATAATTCTGAACGTATCTTCTTGTATATCACTCAAGACATTATCGATCCGGAAGTAATATACCAATCGATTCGACCAGTCATCGATACCATCAGCGGTCATGGTGAGTTTAGCAGAAATTTTATTTCCATTTATGAAGAAAAACACTTTGCCTAATATATTTATTCTAATTATATGCATAAATTGAATTGAATTTTAAATTTAGAATTCTTATAATTTTTTTATTCCTTTAGATAGAACCCATTCACATAAGAAAATTACATGTTTATTTTATTGTTGAACAGATCAATTCCTTGAATTTACACTTGTATACTATACTGCAGGATACTCCAGAGGAATCTACTACTGATCCACAAACTCAAAGTGATGGCGGCGTAACTCCAAACACGTACGTGCATTTGCTATCAGAAACGGTAAGAATTTATTTCTGATTTCACCTTTTGTATTTATATATATGCAATATAAAAAGAAAATAGGCAAACATTCCAGCATATTAATCTGTTTGAAATAGTCTATGCAACATTGGAAATAAATAATATTAAATGATTTTTAAGACATTATAAAAAAAATTAAGGTTTAAATTTTCAGTTTTAACTTGTTTTGTAGCATGGTGTGGTTGGTAAATCTACTATACCCTTTCATATGACACAAAGTCAGGTAAATTTGGATAGGAGAAAAGAAACTCTTAAAACATGCTAAGAATTAAAAAGAATAACCCAATGCATGGCAAAAATACAGAAATGTGAATTTTCTCTGTATGAATATACTGTCTACTTAAAATTATTTTTACTTTTATATTTATTTTATATTGTTTCCATATAAGAATTGGGACAATTCCATAGAAAATAATTATTTCAATAAAGTTTTCGTCTTAAAAAAGTATTTAATGGTTCATATATTTCTAAACTGATTAAAACCTTGGCATAATTTTTACGAATGCGGTAAATAGTGACTTTTTTTCTTTATCTTTAGAAAAAGCGTCGAAAATTCATTCCTTTTAAAGTACGTATTCACGGTCGTTGTTTTGAATGATTGAAAATAAAACTTCGAAAAAAAACCATATCAAGTTCTATAACATTTTATTTTACATTTTAGTATCATTCCAAAATATTCAAGAATTCCAAAAAGGTATGTAAAATGTATTTGTAAAGGTACTAGTTTTGGCTTAAGTTCTTTCTTTTGACAAGATTTTCAAGCATTTCACCAGTTAAATGTTTATTATAATTCTTATTATCTAAATGAACATAATTACTTCAAATATCATTGCAGAGAATGAGCAAAAAGGAAAATAACTTGTCTGTTTTCAAGGGAGCTGATCCTCACAAGCATGGGGTATATACATGCATAATATATAATTCATACTAAAAACGTGGTTTGTCCGAGGTCTTTACAAAAAGTAGATAATAAATAACTTTACCAATGCAAAGCTATACACTAGGTTGATTGAAAAGTCCCAACAAAAAAAGAATAAACATGCATATGAAGTTAATTTTTTTAATTTTTTAAAATGGATTGAGTTAATTAGCAATTTATTCATCATTAGCAAACAAAATATGTTTTTCTTAGACTAGGCACGCCATCGAGGATAACCGTATCAGCACCAGCAGTAGCAGTTACGAAAGTTGTAGGGTAAGTCTGTACGGATGTGTTTGTAATATTGTGCATTCGTCATTTTTCGCCGATGTTATACATCAGCAGCAACAGTAGCAGCTACGTTTGATGTTTTTTCAAAGTCTATAAAGGGGAAACAAGTCTCTGCAACATGATACATCATAAATGATTATAGTTGCGTAGATTAAAGGGTATTATAGTGACCGAATATACGAAGAACATTTTATTTGGGACAACGGAAATATAAGGAAGTTTATGAAACATTACATACTTATCTAATTTACGTATAACGTGTATATACTAAGTTTTGACATATTCTTAGTCTTATAATTGTGTCTTAAAATCAGCTATTTAAATTGAACTTAAGGTTTATTTTCTTTCAATAGTTATATATTTGCGTTTTAGAAATAATAAATGCAGATACCATGTAAAATTCTATAAATTTCTGTAAATACGTCGCCAATAGACATTAAAGGGTGAAGTACTTTATATAAATTTTAAGACAGAGTTTTAAAAGTGTCAAGTTGCAAAAGATGAAAGGCGAGGAATTAGAAAAGAGCAAAATATGCCAACCATTGCTTATATTTTAAAACTTTTCGATTTGTATGATTTATCTTGTCTCTTGTTTGTTACATTTGAGCGCGAATTGATCGAGTAATGCAATAGCATGGATGAAATGTCGAAGTCAATATAATTATACGAACTTAAAAAAGTTTTACTTGTTGTTTAAAAATAATTATTTAATAACACTAAGGTTCGACAAAATTATTATTGGAGAGAGCTAGTCTAAACACCTGATTTATCATGATACTGTATATACATGAACAACTAGGAATCTATTTGCAAAAAAAGTTATTGTTAGTGATGATATGAGGAAGCCACGTTTACTTTAAGCTGTGTCTTGTAAAAATGCAAGTTTTTTTAAACAGTAATAATTTTAAATTATTCGATTTCAGCCTTTCAAAAATAATGGATCCTGCCATACATATGTGGATATTGACGAGGTACGTACATATGGAGTCTTTTGTCACACAAATGAAAGCTTTGCTCCCCTGAACATCTTGACTGTAAATCTATGGATTTCACTTGTCTATTTATTTTGAAACTAGCGAAAATTTTTAGGAAATGATATTAAAAATCGTCATTAAAGAATAATGGTTAATTCTATAATGATGAACAAGAAACTTAAACAATAACGCATGTATCTAATTACTATCTTAAATAATAATTTAATAAATATATATCTTTTAACAATCTGTTTATGAATGATACCACCCCATTTGAAATTTTCAGTGCCATGTGGATAGAGACATGGACCTTGAGCGCTGTAACAGTATCTCAACGGTTGCTACTTTGCCTGTACTTTCTACTCCCCCGACGGTAAATTGATAGTCATTTTAGAACATCAATTACATTTTAAAATTTTGCCAAGCAAGGACAAAACGGATCCCTTATTCTACAGGTCGCTAATGCAAATATGCAAATATGCCATTTCAAATGACGGCAATGAAAATCCACATAAGGAAAAGGCCCAAACATAACTTGAAAATAATGCTAGTATACATACAAAATTATTTATTCATATATTGTGATATCAATACCAATACTTTTCTTATACTATAACAGTATTGCATTGGTAAGCAAATCACGTATATTTAATAGAATGATTTTGATTGTTATAAAATGTTTAAATCTAGCTGTTGACACAACCACGCATTCTCTGTTTATCTAATTAGAACATTTTTTGGATTGTTGGTTGCTACTCTTGTAAATAAAATAATCCATTAATAGTCCATGAATGTTATTTAGATGCGCAAACAGAAAGAATTGAGGGAAAACTCCGACAGAAGACAATTGGACACCCCTACCAAAACAACCCCCAAGATACATTATGAGGTAAAGTGTCATAATCAAAGCGAACAACATAATCATATCAAATAACATTTATTGGTGATAAAATACGTATATTTAAGCCTGATTCATTGGAGTCTATATGCCTTTGTTGCAATTAATTTTTTTTTCAATTCAAGATGAAGGTTCCAAAAGGAAATGAAATGAAGAGGTACGTGATTCTGTTTTGTGTTGTCTTGGTTTTCATCGTACTATCTACCGCCCTTGCCGGATATGTCAGCACAATGAATATCCCCAATGAGGTCGACCAGAAGCTTAAGGAGATGCGACAATGGAAAATTCTCGAAAACTTACCTTCCAATCTAACACAGATTCAGTTGGGTAATTCATTTTATAACGCGGCAATATCTACAATTAAATTACAAAAATAATAAACTCCACAGATGATGATTTTCATCATTAAGTAGTTTAGAGTTTTCAAATAATAATCATACGGCTTTTAAAGATTTAGAAAATATAGAGAAGAAGACCATTGACAAGGAGCAATTTCAAAATTTTACAAAATCGATCGGTAAGAACATGTTCCTCCCATGTCTTAAATTCAGTAAATTTGTTGAGCTGTGTATGTGCATGCATGTGTGTATGTGCGCGTGTGAAATACGTTCTTAATTTACTAAACATTTTACTAGAAATAATATATCTCTATTAAAATATAAAAATTAAAGTATATTTAAATAGAGTAACCTTCTACAGTCTGTTGAATGATTTTTGTGAAATAGTGTTTACGTTGCTTTAATTTTTTGTTGATGATATTCTTTGATGAATGAAAACAATATAAGAACAGCATATAACTACATGTAACATATTTTATATTATACCTACAGACTTTAAGAATGAGACGCAGATGATCAGCGAATTAGTTCTGCAACATTTTTTGAACGAAACTGGTATGTTCTTCACACATACCAAAGGCACTTGACGTTTAAAACACTTCTTTCGTTTTGTAGATAGATATTTTCCTAGTGTTGAATAATACCAAAAATTTAAAGTTAATTATCTACCAGGTCAAGTGACGGACCCACATTTATATCTTATAAGAATAAGGATAAGAATAATTCTTAGAATAATTTTATTACTTAAAGAAAAATGTAAATCTAAACAACAAAATGTTCTCTTTGTTGGTTAATGTGCAACTAAATTTTATTTCCTACTTTGCAGGTATGAAATAAACATTCAAAAATGAAAATCTAATGTTTTTCTTAAAGATACATTTCAAAGAGAATGACATAAATTGCAACAAAATCTTATGACTTTGTATTGCCATTTTTTTTTTTTTTAGATTTTCTTTTATGGAAAGAAGAAGTCAAAAAAATTATTTACACCATGATCTATTCATCAGGCAAGTTCATTTTACAATTTAAATAACTTTCGTTATAGTCTAATCCAAGTCATTGTTTCCGTCTCTTTTTGACGATTTTTAACAAAAAATAAACATACTTGTCAATAAAGTTCAATAAAAATTGATGAAATGAAAAAAATCCAAGATTTCTTCATTGACGCGTCATCTGATTTTACCCGGAAAAATTACAGGAACGAAAACAAATTTCTTACGGAAATTTATTTTGGGAAATGTTGACAAAACTTTTCTCAATTGGAAGTACTCGGGACACCTCGCACAATTGATTAACAGTATCAGCCGGGGTACATTCATGAAGTTTGCAATACAAAATCCCCGATACTTTTTACTTTTACCCGTGTACTGAAACCTGACAAGCTATAGGATGCGTTTCAAAGGAGAAATCTTGGGATTTTTCCATACTATTGAATGAACATCGTTTGAACCCTGAGGTATTTACGAATATCAAATAATATGCTGAAAATATCCTGAACAAATATCTTTGGACAGACTTAAGCAATCCCTATTTTTCCTACTAATAAATAACTTTTATTGTCCAATGTCAAGTTTTATCAAAGCATTTTATTCGAGAAAAATGTCAGTGATTTATCATAAAGCTAGCGCATAAAGATTTTAACAACACTAATTTTATCGTTTCTATCACAGTTTGCGTACACAACTGTACTGGTCGTGATGATGGAAACTACCAATCCTGCTACACATGTCATGGATTCATCCAATGTAGCAATAATATTTCATATAATATGAATTGTTCACGGGGTTATGCAAAGAAACCTCTCTTGTGGGACAACATAAAAGGAACATGCGAGGAAACATCCCCTACCTGTGATCCAACATATATATTATATTGAAGAAAACTTTCCCTACTTTTTAAAATTGCTTCAGATTTGTTCTCATCAATTATCTTTGTTCATTATGAATATAAACTGTTAAGACTAATGACTTGCAGAAAAACAAAGATGGCTGTAATGGTATTTTTCAAAATTGTTCAACTTTATATGGTGTGTATCTGCTTTACGCTAAAATCAAAATATTAGTTCACAAGTATTCTATACTAAACTAATACCTTTCACGCTTAATTTATATTGTTAAAACAATTTGTTCACAACGTTAATTATTCTTTTGAAATTTAACTTTCTAACTATAACGTTATGACGATCTAGGTATTAAATGAGAATATCCAAAATTGCTTAATGAAAACTTAAAGATGATTGTTTTTTCCAGAAAGACAAAGCTTGCTAGAAATACTTTTTTCTTGATTCATATGATAACACATACATGGATGGAAGATAACTCCAAAGACTTCTAATATAGTTTTTGTAGGCCTGAGGTGACAATCAATCCTCTTTTTCATAACCTTGGATCCAGAATGACCTTTTTAAAACTGTTCAAAGCAGCTCCTATTCGAAAAGATAGGGATGCGAAACATTAATTTGATAAAACTTAAATGTATTAATAATATATTTATAACTAAATAAGCATATATGTAAATAGTTGTTGAGATAGTTAACTTCCATCAATGTGAACAAAAAGTGTGTTATTAATCGTACGTCAGACTGACAAATATCTTATTGAATGCACTATGTAGTATAATTAGCTTAAGTATCGGACTCAACCAACTGAATAAGAGTGACATTTCCTGATTAATCAGTTTTAGAAAACGAGAGGGTCAGTTTAATTTTTTAAAAAAAAATGTGTACTTATTTGTCTTTTATCATTTGTTTGTCTTTAATACCAATAAAATGGTGAGTATTAACAGGTTTTATTTTTGTAAATTCATTTCTCAAAACACATGCTTTGTAAAAAAAAAATGCAGAGCAAAAAGATATATTTTAAATTGAAATGCCCATATGAATGTAGACTTTTATGTGGGGGGGGGGGGGGGGGGGGGATATTATAAATACACATGAATGCTCTACGATCACAGGTTTATGGGTTAGCAAATGTTATATATTACAACAATGATATATCAAACTATCGTTCTCTAAAAGAAACATAACCAGAAACGACAAATTACAAAAATAACACACGACTTTTTTCAATCCAGAAGTACAGATCAATCAAAACTTAACAGATCCTGGGTACGTCTGAAGTCTACTGTGGCCATGGTAAGTTTGCCGGTTACTACTGGGTGTTTCAATTTTTATCTTAAGTAAATAGAAATGATTTCTCTTCACCATAATCGATTATTTGGATTTTGATTTATCTATCTATCTATCTATCTATCTATCTATCTATCTATCTATCTATCTATCTTTTTTATATCATTTTGTTACTAATTTAAATGAAAGCTGAATGAAAATTTGAAAATAAATCAATAATAAATGCTAAAAAGATAAAATCGTTTTACAGCGTCTATAACATAGAACACGTATTTACAAACGGGAAATGCAGCTCTTTAATTTTGAGTTTAAAATTTTAAAATCTAATATTAAAGCACCAAAAAACCTATACACACAAATTTGTCTTCCAATGCAATCAAAAGCAATATCCTGTGAAATACCGAAAAAGAAGAGCACACGAAAAGAGCTCATGTCTGCATGTCGTGAATGTTTTCAGAGAACATATACATGCATATAAGTACAAAAAACTTCCCAGCAAATCCACTGTAGTAGATACAGTGTATTGTTGTGAAATCTTCCAGATTGAGCGTTTCCCGTTAAAGAGAACTGGATGTTCGTGACCATTTTAAGACTATATTGATCTCCAAAAGTACAAGAGCTTTGTATAAAACTATTATACAATTAAAGCCTTTTGATGAGGTCAATACATGGTTTTATAGACCTGATGAGAGTATATCGACCGAGGACGAAGTAGTAAGCCTGTATAAAACTATAGTAAAATATTTTTTATTCTAAAGCTAAGATTCACAGAATTTGATCACGTGACCAACCAACTTCATATCCCGGTGAACTTTTTAAATTGATGTTTATTTCTTAATTAAAATTGATTAATGCATATGATAGATTTTTGTCCTTAAATTTTCCAGCGACGGTCTCGGTGACTTGATTAATGGTTTCTCATTAGGTGACCCGCGTCCAATTCTATCTTAAGTCGTTTTTTCTTTTAATTTATCTTAAAATTGACGAATTTCAATTTCTTTACGTTTTTATAGTTGAATAGAATTTAAAGAAATTATCTTTAAAACATTATGTAAACTTTATCTCTAAAGAAAAGAAGTGATTTAAACCACTTTTTTTTGCATTTTCCTTGCCGTGCGACAGACCTTCTGTGTTTTCCACGTTTTTTAAAACTTGAAATTTCACGCATAAACAACTTTTTGTAGTAGATGTTTTGTCCTCTGTCACTTCCGAAGTAAGACAAAATTTGACTTTTTTAAAACTTTAGTTTTAAATGATTTAAACTTGTTTACAATATTAGATATTGTATCATATCATATCATATTTTTGATAGATAACTCGTTTATATTTTCATGTGAAAAACTTTATCCAGCTTTATTCTATACTCTGTCCCGAGTTTTTGCTTCCACCAGTTTTTGCTTGATATTTCGATAATCATATATACCTTTGTGCTCAAACTACGTTCATCCACCGATATGAAAAATGCCCAGGTTTTCTGAAACGCCCCTTCTGTCGCTACAGGTTTCAATACACATCCCAAAATAGAAAGTCTACGGGGATTTTGCATTGCATCAGCCATTAATTAGCCCGGATGATAACGTTGAAAAATTGTGCGAGGTATTCCGAGTGAGTTTCGAATGAGAAAAGATGTAAACATTTCCCATTATAAATCTCCGTAAGAAATTTGTTTTCGTTCCTGTGAACTTTTATGAGTGAAAAATGATAATTTTCCAATGAAGATATCTTGGATATATTCCCTTTTATCGATTTCAACAGTATTTCTTTCACAGGTATGTGTATTTTAATTAAAAGTCATCAAAAAGTGATATGGAAGCAATAACTTGGAACAGACTATAGTTTTCCAATCTCCAAACCAGCGTATTTTCAAATGTATTGTGACGTCTTCTTTAAAAAAAATGTTCATGTCATAACGTCCAAACTGCAGATATGCATCGATTATAAGAAAAAGACAAGTTAAGCTTTTTAAAAAAGCTTACCGTCTTCAGAGCAAACTTTAAACAGCATTAAGTTATCAAAGAAAATTCAATTCTTTTTTATATATATAAGGTCGCCTTCCTCTACATGCAATGGCTTGTGAAACCTTTTTTATGTACCTTAAAGGGGCATGGTCACGATTTTGGCCAAATTTTAATTTTCTGTTTTTATTATTTACAATGCTTTAAAAATGCATTTTTAATGATGAAATGAAATTTGAGAGTCATTCATGGAGTTATAAGAAAGATACAGTGCTCACAATTCTTTGTCATGTAAACAAGGCTCGTGCCTTGTTTTTGTTTACATAGGTTCAATATACCAGTTAAATATTTTTCAAGCTGATTTGTCTATCTTTTTATTCATTTTAATCATAGATAAACAGTTCCGAACGTTTAACACATTCATTTTTGTGCTAAAACTGGAATTTTCACTTCAACATTCAAAATGTAAACAAACGCTTTATTTACATAACAAAGAATTTTAAGCTCTGTAACTCGCTTATAACTCGACGAATGACACTCAAATTTTGGTTTACTATTAGAAATGCCTTACTGAAACATTGTAAACATTAAAGTCGGAAAAATAATTTTTGACCAAAATCGTGACCATGCCCCTTTAAGCGTGCGTGCCTAAAATTGAGAAATGCGTACCACGTGCTTGTGAGTTGAGATCGACTATAGTAGGGAAAAAGAGATCTTAGGAAGGGTCGTATTATTTTAATAAAATCAAACTTAATACCACAGCATTCAACACTTGTTTTACTGATATTAGAACCATTTTAACAAGACCTTGGACTTTCAGTAGGACGTAACTATCTATTCTTGCGTCAAAATAAGTTAAAAATGACGCTGGTTTCAAGCGAAATATACACCGGTTGCGTAGTCTTAGCTCCAAAGCCAGACAAATCTAGTTGATTTCAAAGAGCCATGGTTGTATGGCCAGCAATGAAATAGACAGACCTATGTCACAATGCTGTTTGCCGCAACTACCCAAAGTCCAAGCTCCTGTTAAAATGGTTCTAGTTTCACCCGATACCGTATCGTTTTTACTGATATAAGACATACCGTATCAAATTTTCACATTTCACATACTTGCATAAACAATCCAAAAAGAAAAGAACCAAAAAAAATTTCAATAGATATTATAGAACATTGCTTTCAACTTGTTGTACTGAAAATTGAAGCCTGAATTTCATTGATAGCAAATTTTATTGCTTTTTTTGTTTTCTCACTTTTTAAGATTTAAAATCTACGAAAATTGTTAAGTCGTACGTAAAAAAGATCACCAGAAAATTATCTCCCTTGCGCCGAACAGTTTTTCAACCAATGAAATAAATGTAAATTTTCACATCATGTATTTTCTACCAATCACAAAGGAGAGGAAGTGCACAACCCGGAGACTGTAAATTATTTCAACTCTTTCTTTTAAACAGAAAAGAAAAAGATCCGAAGTATTCCGAAATCCGAATAAAAGGTGCAAGGTCTTCCAAAATGGTACAACAAAGGGTGTAATAAAGGGTAATGATACAAAAATGTGATAAAGGCGCGTGACTTTGCTCATATCAGGGGTGAAAAAATATGTATTTTATACTATGTACAATGTGTATTAATAAATGTATTCAATACCTTTTATTATGAGTAATCAATATCATCTCAGATATTGCAAATTCTTGCCACGAATGGTCCGCCATAAACATGACAGGAATGTAACACAGGGGGAAAATCTACTAGTATATAGTAGGTTTTCCGTGGGGGTAATCTGGCTATAAAAAGGGGGAAATCCCACTATATAGTAAGCTTTCCGTGGGAGAAAAACTGCTATATAGCTATTTTTCCGGGGACAAAAAATGCTATATAGCCATCTTTCCGGGGGGAAAGATGGCTAGGGGGAAAAGGCACTATATAACACCGGTATACGAGTATATACCCCAGTGGCAGTTGAGGAGCGATCAAAACTAATATGGCGATCAATTGCTTTTATGAATGCATGTAAGCTTTAAATTTTATTTAGGAGCTAAGCCAAGTCGAGGTTAAAGTTGACAGATTGAAAATGGAAAATGGACAAGATCAATCCACTACAGAAACAGCATTCAGTAACCTTCTATAGCCAAGACAATCTATGAATAAATATCTTATAAAATAAATGTTGACAAAAACTTCTTTGATGAGTTTTCATTAAAGCAATATAATCTGAGGTTATTCAAGATACTAGCACATATGTACTTTGATCTAGTACATGTATATTTTTATCACAGTGATTATATCCTCATTTTTTTGCAATTCAAGATGAAGATTTCGAAAGGACATATCTTAACCATGTATGTGGTTCTGTTTTCTTTCATCCTGGTTGCTGTCGTATTATAAACAATCATTGATATAGTTATGTGAGCACAAAGAGTATAATGGATGTCATCCCGAATCAGATCAATCAGAATATGTGGACGATGCCAGAATGGAGTATTCTTGAATATTTGCCGTCCAATCTTACAGGGATGAAACATGGTTTACAACTTGGTAAAAAAATCATTTGGTTGTGCAATGTTAACTTCAAAAGATCCAACTTTAAATTGATAAGTAATTTAAAGGTCACTTATTGTTAAAGCTAATCTGTATTCGCAATCGTTTAAATTTTTGACAGCGTAAATAGAAAGAATATCAACATGCAGTGAGCTTATCAGTGGAAAAATTTCACAAATGCGAAGGATAGCGATACTTATCTTTACTTTGGTATCGAATACAAGGCCATCGGATCTTTTAATTACGCCACGAAAATCGAGAATCCGGGGTATGATAATTTTGTCATTGTACTTTTGTCTTGCCATTTGCAATATTTGTATTTGGCAATAACGTTTGAATCTACCAGCTCAACTCTTCAAGTTCGGTAGTCTGTCCCAGGTTATCGTTTTCATCACCTTTTGTTGATTTTCTTAATAAATACACATACCTGTCAGTGAAAATCAATTAATCAAATCCAATAAAGCCCGAAGGGCTTTATGATAGATTTGATCACGCCCCGACCGAAATTATCACCTCATAATACTGAAAGAATGATTCTTTATTCCAAATGTGACGGAAACAATAACTTGAGAGAGACTATAACCATTTTATCGATTGATCGAAACCTTCAGCATCCTAAGAAAAATCACGGACTGCACGAGATAATCGTGATGATGCCAGACTCAAATTCCCATATATAAAGACTTGGCTATTTCTTTTGTCTAATGCACTGATATACATTAACAATAATTTACTTACTTTTACCTAGTATTTATAATTAATTCAATAATTTATTACGAGAAAGATATAAATATCAACAATAAAATGCTATCTTCGATGATTCATGCGGGTTATGGAGGTAGCGATGATTGCAGAAAAAAATTACATAACCCGCATTTCTGGAATGACGCTACCTTCATTTCTCGCATGAATCACCAAAGAAAGCATTTTATTGTTTAAGTATCCTCTGGTACAGACTATTACAGCACAACGTGCCTATTCTACAACGAAACACAAGTAAAGACATACAACTGTTATAATTATTTGTTATACTGAACTAATGCAGGTACAATTCATATAAAATGATAATGATAAAGGTTAGGTAAATCATGGCAACTCGTATATTTATCAACAGCTTTGCAGATATCTTGTAGTAAATTTTAGTAGCAATAGCTGGCCCGCATGGTTTACGGTTTATTTTATTTGTTTGTGGTTTGGATGCAACAAATCTGAAAGAGTATCTCTTCTCTAAGTGACAAATTCTCACACACGAACAGAACAGCGTCTGGTGCACACTTTTTTGCGGATTTTGGACATTCTTTGATTGATTTCATCATTTCGCAGCGTCCTCTCTGTACATCAGATATCCTAAATAGAACAACGGATTAGTGTTAATAACATGTCTCTGTCCCGGTACATATAATTGTACTTCAATATCAATTGGGTATATTTGTCTTTCTGGTTTTGTGTACATGGCGTACAAAATCTGTTGTTCTACATTCATTATTCCCTGATTTAGATATCGCATCACAGCTTTTTTTGTATTGATCGTGGAATCTGGATATCACTTCCGGTGTACCCAAGAAAAG
>WFKH01011801.1:28563884-28584569 GCA_016163765.1 Magallana hongkongensis
AAACGGAAAACATTTAAATCCATTGTTTTAAAGATAAAATCGTTAAAAAAACCACAAGTAAGAAAGAAAATACGTTCGACACTCGGGTACCGAACCCGGGTCGCCTGGGCACAAGTCCACCACTTTAACGACTGAGCTACGCGGACTCTCGCTTCAGGACTTTGGAGCCCAAAATCTCGATAATGCGTGGATCGATTTTAAAACGGATTTCATATTCAGAAGTTTTGAACGCGTCTCTATCAAATTCAAACATTAAAAAAATTCAATTCAAAAAAGTTGAAAAATGACTTATTTTTGTTTCCTTCCGGTGACGACCGGAAGTAACGGCGGACGTTCGGATATGCGAAGGGCACTGCGGCCGTTAACTCTCTACCATCTCTGAAAATTTGAAAGTCCTATCATAATTGCTTTTGGAGAAAAACCGTGAACAAGCAAAAACATAAAATCTTTAATATCTCGGGACCGGAAGTAACGACCAAAAATATCTCGTGTAATTTTCTTACAAATTTTGTCATGATTAAGATCTGAAAGTTTTATAAAAATCGGCTGAAGCGTTTTTGAGAAAACGTGACAGAAAAAAAGAATAATAATAATAATAATAATAATAATAGGGGAAAAGAAACAAAGCAATAACAATAAGGTCTTCCGTTGGAAACGGAAGACCTTAATAACATTTTGTTATTACATAACCATAAACAGGAAACTTCAAAAATAACGTATGTTTTTAATTACTAAATATCTTAAATATATATCTTTTGACGATCTGTTGTTTTAACTATACCACCCCATTTGAAATTGTCAGTGCCATGCGGATAGAGACATGGATCTTGAGCGATGTAACAGCATCTCCACGGTTGCCACTCTGCCTGTTGTTTCGACTCCACCGACGGTAAATTGACAGCCATTTTTAATACACCAATTACATATTAAATTTTTATTTACACATCTTTTTCAATACTGAATATTTTAAGGCATTTAAAATCAGAGAATCTGCCTAATTACAGGTACTATTCAAACAAAATTAAACTTTGCCAAGAAAGGACAAAAATCTTACATATCCCCAATACTACATGGCGCTAATACAAATATGCCATTTTAAATAGCATCAGAAAGCAAATACAAATAAGGAAAAAGCACCTTAAAACATATTGATTCCAGATTTAAAACATTTAAACATATATCTATATTGTGATATCAATATCATTATTCTTCTTTTACAAGAACAATAATGCATTGGTAAGCAAAACATTTACAGTTAATAGAATTCTCTTAAATGATATACAACCTTTAACACTCTTGACAAAAACTGCACATTCTCCGTGTATTTAATTTGAATACTTGTTGGATTGTTGGTTGCTATACTTGTATGTAAAAAAGATCCGAGAATAATCCATGAATTTATTTAGATGCGCAAACAGAATAAAGTGGTCGAGAGCTCCGACAGAAGACAAGTAGCAACGCCTATCATAACGACACCCAAGATACATTATGAGGTAAAGTGTCATAAGTAAAGCGATTAACACAATGGTATCAAATAACATTATTGGTAATAAAATACGTATATTTAAGCCTGATTCATTGGAGCTTATATGTCTCTTGTTGTTATTAGTGAGGCTTTTTTTAAATTAAAGATGAATATTCCAAAAGGAAATGAAATGAAGAGGTACGTGATTCTGTTTTGCGTTGTCTTGGTCTTCATCGTACTATCTACCGCCCTTGCCGGATATGTCAGCACAATGAATATCCCCAATGAGGTCGACCAGAAGTTTAAAAAGATGCCACAATGGGATCTTCTGAACAGCTTACCTTCCAATCTAACAGAGATGAAAACCGCTTTTAAGTTAGGTAATTTTGCTTACAAAAACAATGAATTTCACAGATGAGAAAGTTCATTTAAATGTAATTTAGAGTTTCAAATATTTATCATACGGTTTTTTAAAGGTTTGGACAATATTGAGAGGAAGACTATCGACAATGAATTCCACAGATGATAAAGTTCATTTTTATGTAATTCAGAGTTTCAAATATTTATCATATGGTTTTTTAAAGGTTTGGACAATATAGAGAGGAAGACTATCGACAAGGAACAATTTCAAAATTTCACGAAATCGATTGGTAAAAAGACTTACCTCCCATATCCCTAAGTATAAGTAAATTAAGTTATTTGGCTGTGTGTGTGCACGCGTGTGTGTATGTGCGTGTATGAAATACGTTTTAACTAAAAAATCAAAACTATAATATTTTTAAACAAATACTAATTCTGGTAAAGTATATTTAAACAGAATAACCTTCTCCAGTGTGTTGAATAATGCTTGTGAAATAGCATTTTAAGTTACTTTTAATTTCGTTTTAATGATATTCTTTATGAATGAAAACAATATTAGAACAGCATATAACTACATGTAACATATTTTATACTATACCTACAGACTCCAAGAATCAGACGCAGATGATCAGTGAATTAGTTCTGCAGCATTTTCTGAACGAAACTGGTATGTTCTTCACACATGCTAAAGGCACTACGTCCGTTTTGTAGATAGATATTTTTCTAGAGTTAAGTTAGATAATATCAAAAATTTAAAGTAAATTTTTTACCATCTTTCGGGCTTTTGATCAAGTGACAGGCACACATTTATATCTTATAAAAGTGTAAAAATGATTTTTATTACTTACACAAAGAGAAATATAAATCTAAACAACAAAATGTTATCTTGGCTTGTTTATAAGCAACTAATTTTATTTCTTACGTTGCAGGTATAAAATGATCATTCAAAAATGAAAATCTGATGGGTTTTTTAAAATGAATTTTAAAGGAAAGAGCATTAATTGCAACAAACTCTAAGACTTTGTATTGGCATTTTTTAGATTTTCTTTTATGGAAAGAAGAGGTCATAAAAATTATTTATACCATGATCTATTCATCAGGCAAGTACATTTTACAATTTAAATAATTTTTGTTGTAGTCTGTCAAAAGTCATTGTTTCTGTCACTTTTTGACAATTTTTAATGAAAATAAACATACCTGTTGATTAAGTTCAATTAAAATTCATAAAAATAAAAAATTCCAAGATTTCTTCATTGACACGTCAACTGATTTTACCCGGAGAACCTCACAGGAACGAAAACAAAATTCTTACGAAAATTTATAATGGGAAATGTTGACAAAACTTTTCTCAGTTCGGTAGTACTCGGGACACTTCGCAAAATTGTTTAACGTTAGATCATCCGGGATACATTCATGAAGTTTGCAATACAAAATCCCCAATACTTTTTATTTTTAACCGTGTACTGAAACCTGGCAAGCTATAGGGTGCGTTTCCAAGAGAAAATCTTGGGAATTTTTCATACTAATGTATGAACATCGTTTGAACCCTACGAATTTCAAATATTATAAGAAAATATGCTGAATAAACATCTTTGGACAGACTTTAACAATTCCTAGTTTTCCTTCTAATAAATAACTTTTATTGTAAAGTCAATTCCAATGGCAGGTTTTATATACGCATTTTATTTTTAAAAATGTCAGTGGTTTATTATAAAGCTAGCTCTAAAATTGTGACAACACTAATTTTATTGTTTCTATCACAGTTTGTGTTAACAACTGTACTAGTCGTCCTGGTGGAGACTACCAATCCTGCTACACGTGTCATGAATTTGTTAAATGCACCAATGGTTTTTTATATAATATGTCTTGTTCACCGAATAAAGGAGACAAACCTCTGCTGTGGGACAACATTAAAAGAAGATGTGAATTCAACTCCCCTACCTGTGATCCAACATATATATTATATTAAAGAAAACTTTTCTCATTTTTAGCTCACCTGAGCCGAACGCTCAAGTGAACTTTTCTGATCAAGATTTGTCCGTTGTCTGTCGTTGTCGTCGTTGTTTTCGTCGTTGTCGTCGTTGTCGTTGTTGTCGTTATTAATTTTTCACATTTCCATCTTCTTCTCAAGAACCACTGGGCCGATTTCAACGAAACTTGGCACAAAGCATCATTGGGTGAAGGGGTTCAAGTTTGTTTAAATGAAGGATCACGCTCTCTTTAAAGGGGAGATAACTTAGAATAATTGAAAATTTTTGGTATTTTTCAAAAATCTTCCGAAAAAACAATTTAGCAAGAAAAGCTCAAATATGTGTGGTAGCATCCTTAGGTAGTGTAGATTCAAGTTTGTTCAAATCATGGTCCCCGGGAGTTGGGTGGGGCAACAATGGGGGGGGGGGTCAATTTTTACATCGGAATACATAGAAAAAATCTTTACATAACTTCTTTTTAAAAACTATTAGGCCAGAAAAGCTCAAATTTGTGTGCAAGCATCCTCAGGTAGTGTAGTTTGTTCGAAACATGGTCCCCAGGGGTAGGATGGGGCCACATTGGGGGGATTAATTTTTACATCGGATTTTATAGAGAAAATCTTTAAAAATCTTCTACTCAAAAACTACTGTAGATTCCTAATTAAACGCGATAGCCAATCCTCGCGGATTTTAAAATCTCGGTTTTATTTTTCAGACAGTTTTGAACTATAGAAAATTATAACGAAATGTTGGTGATCGCGATTATATATTCTCGCGATTTGAAACAAAACAGCGGAATCGCGGAATTAAGTACTCGCGTAAAATAAGGAATTTACAGTATCAAAACTAGAAAATCTCAAATTTGTGTGCAAGCATTCTTAGGTAGTGTAGATTGTTCAGATCATGGTCCCCGGGGATACGGTGGAGGCACAATAGCGGGATCAAGTTTTACATAGGAATATATAGAGAGAATCTTTAAAAATCTTCTTCTAAAATACTATTAGGCCAGAAAAGCTCAAATTGTGTGCAAGCATCTACAGGTAGTGTAGATTTAAGTTTGTTCAAATCATGGTACCCGGGGGTAGGATAGGGCCACAATTGGGAATCAAGTTTTACATAGGAATATATAGAAAAAATCTTTACATAACTTCTTCTTAAAAACCATTAGGCCAGAGAAGCTCAAATTGTGTGGAAGCATTCTCTGGTAGTGTAGATTCAAGTTTGTTCAAATCATGGTCCCCGGGGGTTGGGTGGGGCCACAATTGGAGGCTGAATTTTTACATTGGATATATAGAGAAAATCTATTAAAAACTTCTCAAAAACCATTAGGCCAGAAAAGCTCAAATTTGTTTGAAAGCATCCTCAGGTAGTGTAGATTCAAGTTTGTTCAAATCATGATCCCCGGGGGTATGGTGGAGCCACAATTGGGAGGGGGTGTTAAATGGGAAGATTTAGAATAACTCCTTAAAAAATCTACTGGAAAAGCATTCAGCCTAAAAAAAATGAAACTTGTGTGAAAGCACAGATTGTGCAGATTGAAGTTTGATCATGATTTCCTGGAGAAAAGTGGGGTCACAAAGGCGGGATTTTTAAATAGAAATAGAAAAAAATTTAATACAACAAAAAGGGCTTGGTAATATGTGGATAAAAATGGACAGATTTTTTTTAAACTTTTTGTGTAAGCTCTACTGTACTGAATTGTAAGATTTGAATTTGATACTTTTATGCTCATTTAATCAGAGTTATTGCTATTGTTGCTCAGGTGAGCGATGTGGCCCCTGGGCCTCTTGTTTAAAATTGCTTTAGATTGAATTATTTGAACAATTATTTCTGTTCATTATAAGTATAAATTGTTAAGATTAATGTTATGCACAAAAACAAAGATGGTTGTAATTGTATTTTTCAAAATTGTTCAACTGTATATAGTGTGTATCTGCTTCACACCAAAATCAAAATGATTAGTTCATAAGTATACTATCGGAATACCTTTCACGCTTAATTCATAACAAAACAATTTGGTAAAACAATATGCTCACTAAGATAATAATTATCATTTTGAAATTTAATTTTCAAACTATAACGCTATGACGATATAGGTGTTAAATGAGATCATTCATTATTGCTATAAGGAAGCTTAAAAACGAATGTTTTATTCTAATGCAAGGTACGTAAAGAGAAATTACTAATATCGTTACCTCAACAGTAAATAATTGAAATATCCGGTGGATAATTGATACATTGAAACAAATGCAATTCGAGGGATCAATTAATTTTATGTTATGCCGTCCGTCCTTTTCTTTTTTTATGGATGTAATGCATTGTCGCCGAACTCAAAGAGGATTTTTTCCAGACAAAGCGCGCTAGAAAGCCAACTTGATATACGTTTATGGATGGGGCAGGATAGAAGATAACTCCAACGACTTCTTATATAATTTTGTAGACCTGAGTTACCATTAGTCCTCTTTTTCATAATTTCGGATTCAGAATGACCTTTTCTAAAATTGTTCAAAGCAGCTCGTATTCCAAAAGATAGGAATGCGAAATATGAATTTGATAAAAACTAAAATGTTTTAATAATATATTTATGACTTAATAAGCTTAATAATGTAAATTGTTGATGACCTAGTTGACTTCCATCAATGTGAACAAAAAGTGTAATTAATCGTAGGGCATACTGACAGATATCTTATTAAATGCACCATGTAGTACATGTATAATTAGCTTAAGTATCGGATTCAACCATCTGAATAACAGTAACTTTTCCTGATTGATCAGTTCTAAAAAACGAGACGGTTAGTTTAATTTAAAAAATATGTACTTTTTAATCTTTAATCATTTGTTTGTCCTTAATACCAATAAAATGGTGACAGAGCATTAACAGGTTTTACTTTTGTAAATTCATTTTTCAAAACACATGCTTTGCAAAAAAAAAAAAAAAAATGCAGAGCAAAAAGATATATTTCAAAATTAGAAGAGCACCCGAAACTTGAATTTAATATTAATTTTTTTTAAAACTATCTTCAGTTTTTGTCATCGATTTTGAATTATTTGCGTGAACTTTTGACGCATACTAGAGTTTTATAACAAGAATGTTTTTGTGCAATGTTCGGCGCATAGCATTCAACATTTATTTTTTAAGTTAATTAAAAGGATATTGTGCTATAGCTATTTTGCATTTGAGAGAAGAAATGCTTGCAGATATCTTTAAAAATACTTTAAAAGTTTTTTGATTATCAAATTTAACCCCCACCCCTAAAACCAAGACAGTGATATGTAGTAACATGTAATATTGAGTATTAAAAAAATATGAGTCATTGTTTATCTGCATTTGACAATAAAATGCCTGAGTCAAGGTATACTTTTGTTTTTGGGGGGTTTTTTTTGTTATTTTGTTTTGTTTTGTTTTGTTTTTATTTTATTTATTTCTTTTTTGGTTAATATAAAACACACATGAACGCACTACGATTATTGGTTTATGAGTTAACGAATGCGATATATTACAACAATTATATATAAAACGACAAATTACTAAAATAACAATATGCAGCATACCCCTTCAATTTCAATAAATTCAGAGATACTAATTGAGTAAAGATGTGTTCTGCACAAAATTTGATTGTGTCCAATTCAATTTAAAAAATGTAAAATCTGAGAATTTTCCCCTCTCAGACAATGAATAAAATGAGTTTAGTTTCTAGTCTCTCAGAAAACGAAAAATTCATTATATAAATCACAAAATAATAAGTGCTCTCGACCTCTCCTTTGATATACATCAAAACGAACCTAATATACTATATGACATTTACAGATTGCAACACAGAACTTAACATCAATAAAATTCACCGGTTGTAAATTTCATGCGAATGAAATATTTGTCAATCGATCGTTACAGTTTTTTCCCAAAATTCACATACGACTTTTTTCAATCCGGAAGTACAGATCAATCAAAACTTAAGATCCTGGGTACATGTACGTCTGGAGTCTACTGTGGCCATGGTGAGTTTACTGGTTACTACTGGGTGTTTCAATTTTATCCAAAGTAAAAATCATGATTTCTCTTCACCTTAATCGATGATTTGGATTTTTATCTTTCTCTCTATCTATCTATCTCTCTATCTACTGTTTCACAGTTTCATACTTTAAGATGAACTTCGTTTGAACCCTGAGATAAAATTAATGTCAATTAATTAAACAAATTGTGAATAGATGATATTTCTATTGTGATTTCTATTAAAATCGTCCAAATGTGACGAACACAATAACGTGGGACAGACTATATCCAATTTATCAATTGGTCAAAACCTTCAGCAACCTAACAAAAATTACGGACAGCACGAAATAGTCATGATGATGGCAGACTCAAATTCCTATATATTAAGACTTGGCTATTTCTTTTGTCAAATGTACTGATATACATTGACAATAATTTACTTACTTTTACCTACTATTTACGATTTATTTAATAATTTATTACGAGAAAGATGTAAATATAAACAATAAAATGCTACCTTCGATGATTCATGCGGGTTGTGAAGGTAGCGATCATTGCAGAAAAATATTACATAACCCGCATTTCTGCAATGTCGCTACCTTCATATCCCGCATGAATCACCAAAGAAAGCATTTTATCATTTAAGTATCCTCTGATATACAGAGTATTACAACACAACGTGCTTATTCTACAACGAAACGCAAGTATAGACATAGAACTGTTAGAATTTTTAGTTATATTGAACCTATGCAGTATGCAGGTACAATTCATAAAAAATGATAATGATAAAGGTTGGGTATATCATGGCAACTGGTATATTTACCAACAACTATGAAACTGATATCTTGTAGTAAATTTTAGTAGTATTAGCTGGCCCGCATGGTTTACGGTTTATTTTATTTGTTAGTGGTTTGGATGCAACAAATCTGAAAGAGTATCTCTTCTATAAGTGACAAATTCTCACACACGAACAGAACAGCGTCTGGTGCACACTTTTTTGCCGATTTTGGACATTCTTTGATTGATTTCATCATTTCGCAGCGTCCTCTCTGTACATCAGATATCCTAAATAGAACCACGGATTAGTGTTAATAACATGTCTCTGTCCCGGTACATATAATTGTACTTCAATATCAATTGGGTATATTTGTCTTTCTGGTTTTGTGTACATGGCGTACAAGATCTGTTGTTCTACATTCATTATTCCCTGATTTAGATATCGCATCACAGCTTTTTTATATTGATCGTGGAATCTGGATATCACTTCCGGTGTACCCAAGAAAAGTCCTCCCCCTATCCAATTCAAGTTCCTTAATATGATTGTTCGTGCACTTGTTCTTTCTAAATCCGTGTAATAAACACGAGTTACCCCGATTCGAGATTTATTAAAATCGTTCGGTACTTCCAACCAGAACTTTTTCTCTCTATGAACGATATCTCTAAAATATCCGGCGTCCAACCAGCAATAGAAGTCGGTATCAAACACTTTCTCTCTAGCAGCTCTGTCGAACACCTGCTGTTTGGAGTGGGTCAGACTGGTATATTCCGGAATAAACGTGTTCGGGTAGTGTCGGGGGTACCCAGGGGTGGAGTAAATTTTTTTGATTTTCGGAATGATTTGAAACGCCCATAATTCAGATCGATTTAAGTGAACGACTTCCGTCAGGAGAGAAGCATTCTTCCGGAGATTCACGAAAAAGTCTGCGTATGTTTTATTATCTGTGTAGAAAACCACCGGGTTTTTCATGAAGAGGAATGTTCTCATCCACACATTATAAGTGTTTGGTTTTCTAACTGTATCTAAATACCCTTTAGGAAAGCTTCCGATGCTAAAAAATGCTGTCACTACTGTTAAACTTCTGTTTGTTCCTTTTATTGAATCAAGAAACGTGTCATTCTGAAAAGAAAAAATGAAAGTTAGTATTAATGTTCATTAAAACGCACAGGGGTGTTATCTTTGGATGAAGTATTTCACTGCAGACTATCCTCACAAAATTCAAAATACCTCATCAAACAACGTGAGTATATATGAGAATTGAGATTTCCTCGGTACCTGTTGGAGATAGTGGTAGCTTCGTATGGCGTTGATAGGCGGGACCCGGAGCAGGGTGGTCCTGATGTCGTGGTATTGGTTGATGTTGATCACCGCGAACAAAAGCACGGCGAAACAGACGGCTTTGGCCGCTACTGGCTTCTTCGTCGTCCCCAGTAAGGAGAGCCTGCAAAACAGATATAGCCCGGTAAGCGGCGGACGTCCTAGTATCCTCTCGAGGAAACTATCATTCCCTGAATGCATGGGGTCACACCCCAGACTTTGTAATATTTTCACTAAGATCAACGCAAAATGTAATATTGCAAAAAGTTATGAATTCTTATTCCTTGTACATGTAATCTAATGTACATACAGTAACAATTTTAAATTTTCACAAAACGAAATTGTCGTAATTCTTTTCTTTTCCGGTTTGTCTTAGTTGATGTAATTATGTTAAATAACATTAATAATGTGTCATGGAGCCAACTAAATGATAACTGAAATGTCGGACAATGTTAGGGGTTACTTAATAGCACAGCTGCGTTTGACTGCACGCACAAATTCCCTGTAAACAGATATATAAAAGATCAATTTTGAAATGAACCAGTCCCTGTAAATCAATCAAAATTATTTACAAACGATGAAGGATAGGAATTTCAACGAAAGAAGTCCCTGAATATTTAATCAGCATGTTATGTTTTGTCTTTAAAATCTTCATTTCATAATTTACCATTCCGTGTTCATCAATCATAACTATCTCAACTAAGCAAAACTTGTTTTTCTTTATAAAATAATAATTTCATAATGCACCGGTTTACCATTCCATGTAAATCAAAAAGATGTAGAGGATAGCCATAGATTTGTTCTGAATTTTTCATATAAATGTTTTATAAAATATTCATCATATATTATAAATATTCATTGATATGTGTATAAAAAATAATGTATCATTACGTGAAAATAAATCAAAATTGGTGCATGCATAATGAAGCATAATTAACATTATCAAAGAAGGTCTTTCAACTTCGAGATCATTGCTAGGCCTAGAAATTTAAATGTTCTAACTGAATATGGGCAAAAAGATTAAAGTTACCATAGAGAGGTTAAACTAAGCTTAAAAAATAGCAATCCACGAGAATTGGCTCACACACTAAACAACATTGTTTAAACCTATGCTTCAAATCTAATCTCCCCAACCCCCCCCCCCCCCCCCCCCCCCCCCCAAAAAAAAGTTCAAATCAAAATCACTGGTATAACCTTTTAATTTTGATATTGGCACACTTTTATGTTGTCTGGTTGTTTAAGAGACTAAATACAGTACTGTGTATAGTTACTTATTTATTACGTATTACGTAATTACGTATTTATTTTAAATTGATACCGCATCTTTTGGTGTGGTTTAGGAACTTACACTATTCGGGTTTTCTGACTACTGAAATTTTTTGTTAAACTTACTTCAAACAAATGAACCGACCGTGTTTAAATAAAGGGATTGTTGTATTTAACTTCAGATTGAAAGCAACTTTGAAACATCGTATTTCTACACATACGGCGTTTTACTGAACACTGGGAAATATGAGTGAAGACTGTGTGCTTTTGAGCTCGTTCAACCAGATATTTTAACAATAACATCAATAGTCATTGCTAAATAATGATAATATTCGTTAGGTCCCAAATTCCTTTTTTTTTTATAATTAAGCAATATCAGGTAATCTGAATAATTTAGCTTTAGTTGTATATGAATATCGATGTGATGTAAAAGAAACAGGTATACCCGTGCACCAAAATTATTAACAATATATTTCCACAACGATTGATCAAAACATAGCCAATATTTAAACTAGCATATTTCAATAAATCTAAACAAAATGAGAGAAAAAACAAAATGAATTTGTCAATATATTTTAAAGAGTTAAAGCAAAAATGCCATAACCCACTTTTCTCATGGGCGCAATTATACCAGTATACATGTACTATATAACACGCTCATTGTGTTCCTTTAGACTGACATGTATAACTGAGTTCTCTGATCCCGGATATTCCTTTATTTAGGGGTTGGGGGTTAGGGTAGGTGGGTGGGTGGTTTGGTTCCAAAACTGAAATAACAATATGGGTACTTTTTTTAATTAGATTTTTCTTTCTACCCAAGGTCACCTCTATACCTTCACATTAATTACATGTATTCTAAAACTCAACTATGCGTGTGAATTAATTTTTTTACATAAAGTTTTTCAAGATCTTCACAATTATTACATGTATTCTAAAACTCAAATATGCGTGTGGAATAATTCGTGGGCATTATTTTTAGTGAGTTTAATAAAATTCAGTTTTAAAGCAGCGTTAATCCGCGGACAATGATCCTATTAATATAATTGTACTTTAATAAATCTTTTAATTTCCTGGATTAACTCAACAACAAAATGAATACAAAAACGAATATTGACGAAACCAAAGTATGTAACTGATGCCGGTCAATTCTTTAGTCCGGCATAGATTTTTCTTACATCCTGCGTCCTAATTCCGGTAATTTATAATATCTCCGGCCCAAAAAATGTCTTCTGTTAATCCTAAAAATAGAAGAAAAAAAGAGAAGACAGTGATGACATTATTTTCAAAACTAAAACTCATACTCGTGGTTTTTACAAGTAAAATATATACTGATTGATGATATTTAGGTTACTGAACTCTACCCGATTCACGGATAATTAAAGGATGACTGCACTTCACGTCGTATTTAGGGTCCTTTTTCGGTTATTATTGATACGTTTATTCCTCATCTAATTAATTTTACTTCAAGTGATTTACTATAGAGTTTGGTCATTTTCCAATAGCAATTTGATGTTATAATGGTTTTAAACTGCGTTGCAATAACAAAACTTCGTGTTTTCTTATCCTAACTGCTCTACAAAAATATGGAATTTAGAGTTGTCTGCCCTTGATTGAAGAGGAACTAATATTGTAATGAGTCGTGTAAAATTAGAATAGTGGTTACTTTAGTTGAACAAATATCTCTCTCTCTCTCTCTCTCTCTCTCTCTCTCTCTCTCTCTCTCTCTCTCAAAACAACTTATTATATACTAGTACCTATTTACTGGTTTTTAGGACAATAGCAAGTTTATTATCCTCCAAGACAGCAACTATTTCACGATGCGAAACCCAGGGAAATAGTTGCTGTTGAGGGGGACAATAAACTTGCTATTGTCCTCATAACCAGTAAATAGGTATTTTATTATACCGAAGAAAACTTAATTTATCGTCGATGCAGATTTTCTCTATGTAAACATTAGATTTATCGGACTTTGAATTAAACGTAGCGGCTCAGATTACACCAGAGGTGGTCCGAGTTTAAAAACGAAGGAAATCGAATGCCGCCGGTAAATAGTTTCGATGACTATTCACCATGGGCAGATAGCACGAAAACTATTGCACGGTTAGATAGAATAGCATGTTTATTCGTTGTAATTTTACATAGAAAATATTCACAGAGGTATAATAATTAATGATATCGGCCGGTAGCAATTAGTGACTGAATGTCAAAATTTACGTGTTCGAACATAACCAACAAGTAGCTCAGTCGGTAACGCATAGAACCGATAATTATAATAATACTGAGGCTCGGAATCGAGTCTCGTAAATCATGATGTATTTACAGATTTTTTTCACGTAAAAATGAGTCTTATTTTCAAAAAGTAAATATCACAACAATTTATTTGGTAAGTTTGTCAATTTATTGAGCGAGTAATCTTTAGTAGTTTTTTGGGGGTTTTTTTTATTGTTTTTGTTTTTGTTTTGGTGGGAGGGGTTTAATTTTTTTTCCTCCATAAATTAGCGTGGTAAGAGTAGTAAGGTTTATTTTTAGTCTACTGGATCCTGTCTTTGTCCTCGGTAATATTAAAGCTTATAAAATTGACATAGTAAAACTACAGAAAATAGGCCTAGGACCCTCCTCCTATTGTGGATCCGCGCATGAATCTCTCTACCAAAACTACAAAAGGAGTAAATTAACCCCGGGTTTAAACTATTGTTGGTGAAATATCCCCGGGTTCAAACGCATCAGGAGGGAATACACACAGGACGAGCAAAATCACTTGGATCCGCGAAATACACTGCATTCTTACTAACTAATTATATATTCTGTGTAAAAATAAATACAAATAAGTATTTAACTAGGGATAAATTAACATTAATTTGTATATAAGAGCATGTACGGATCATCTTCATTTAGGTAGGATACAGGTTTCCAGATCTATGATTTGATTGGTTAATTTAGATATTGAATCTCCAAACTTCCGCCAGAGTTTGTTTGTACCAAACTAGTCTTGTCCCATGATCCCCTGCTCTTCGATGATTCCCTGCTCTTCGACTGGAGATCATGGGACAAGACTAGTACCAAACGAGGCGCAGAGGACTATGGGTAGTTTGATTGAATCTCGAATCTCGCATTTCGAATCTCGAATTTCGAATGAGCCTTCTGGGCTTTCTCAATACACTGCATATCATACGTTTATTGAATCAAAAGTCATAACTACATGTGGTAGTCTTTTATGATCATGTCGGAGACAAACGGAAATGATGTTTCTAATATACCCTCCTTCTGATATAATTTATTTCACCAGTAAAATATATACCATTTTATCAGAAGAAAAATACTTATCAACAACTTATAATTCAACGTCTTTAAAAAAAAATTTCAGAAACTGTTTCAGAAAATAATTGATATGAACAAATTTATTTAAAGGGTCAGAATATATGATTCATGCAACTTTCACCATTTCTATCACAGTTTGCGTTAACAACTGTACTGGTCGTCCTGATGGAGACTACCAATCATGCTACACGTGCGATGGATTCGTTTCATGCAGCCATGGTATTTTAACAAACAGGACCTGTGTATTTGGTACACATCTAATTCATGTAACCCAGACTATCTACCGGGTTAAAACAGGGACCTATATAACTTTGCTCTCCTTCAATCTTTTTTTTATTTTGTATCATTAATTGTATTTGTGTTTTTGGGTTGTTTTTTTTATTTTATGTTTCTTTTGACAATCTTATATAAGGATTTGCAATTAAAACAGAGAGAAGCTTGATAATGTTCAGTATGTTAACTCTCAGGTCAATGCATGTCCTTGTACCGTTTGTGTTTCATACATTCCATAAAGGATAGTACGGATGTTATGATTATTAGCTGGATATCCAATTTTTTTTAAATGCATTTCTTTGACATTCTATGACGGTAAAGCTTACGATGTACCGCTCTATGAGGGCAGGGAGGGTCAAAGTTTTTATCTGATGAAGCTGAAATCATAACTGCATATGACAAACAATGCTTTCAAGAATTGTTTTGACACCTAACTTAAACTCAGACTCTATACATTCCCTTGTATGTCAGCAGGTCTTTATCAAAGACCAAAAGTGTAGGTCTGAGCAGACGCCGGACCATGCAGACATCACTGGACTCGCTCACATGTTTCTTCTTAAACTTTGAATATACATACAAAGGCTGTCCAAGAAGTTCGTGGACAATCGCGTTTTGTTATTTTAAATGGGTTTATATACATATTAGATACCATAAAATAAAATTCCAAATCAAACTAGAGTGGTTTTGGATGTTTTCCCTAAATTTAAACTAAAACTTTACTGTATTAAAGGGTCGAGCAAAGTACGCACGGCCCAGTGTAAAAATTGTCCAACGTTCGTAATTGGGGTTTTAGATATGAATCATTACAGTTTTTTAAAAACGTCAAAACACCATAATCTTCAATTGTGAAATAGTTAGTATTGTGTACGTCAATTGAACCTGATTGAAATGAGCAGGAAATTTTTTTAAAAGATATTACGGCAAGAACATGTGTTTAAAAACGCCAGAAAGAGCGACGTTGGCTGACCGCACGGAACACCGCGCCATCATAAATTTCTGTGTCGACTTGGGTAAAACATCGACTAGAACGAAACAAATGATAGAGGAAACAGTAAAACATCGAAATATTTTGAGATCACTTACCTACAATTGTCACAAGTGATTTTCTGATGAAGTCAGCGATTGAACCCACTGACAAGACGGTGATTGCGGCATATTACTCTCAGGTAAACCAAGGACTACGACGTTATAAAACGTCGTTATAACTCAACGTCAGACTGGGCCTGTTTGATTGATTGTCGAATCCAATTCCCTTGAAGCCAAGACAACATATGTGTAATACTTATATATAAAAATATATAAAAAAACACAGAGTCAAAGGGTCATTCTGTGTACATGTATGTATTTGGCATTGAAAATTTGCTTGATTCAATGAAGACTTGTTTATATAAGATACATACGTGCATGTATGCTCTAATACTACTAGGCTACATGTATCAATACGTTATGAGTTACAGTAACTATATTAAATGGTAAAATTCACTGGTAAGTACATCTTTTTGTAGCTCACACAACTAATCCCTGATGTCAATATGATCCGTATCTCATTTAAACATGAACTGTATCATGTTATGAATTTTGATGTATAATGTCCAGACAATACATATAGAATATCACACTGTTGTTTTGATTTCGGCCCTGGTATCAGCCCGAGCGGTTGGTATCGGCCCAAGCCCGAAGGGCGCGGGCCGATACCATCCGAGGGCTGATACCAGGGACGAGATCAAAACAACAGTGTGATGTTGTTTATATCATATATCTAAAATCAAAGACTTTTATTCCAATTCCAATTCCAAATAAGGAATATAATTAATCATTTAAAAGCTACAGTATAGAATTTTTTTCGGATTTACAAAACTCGTTCGTTTTTTATTCCTTTGTATATGTGTTAAGAACTGTTAGAGTTGTCGGACTTTGTTGACAAACCATCGTCGTTTGAAATACCACAGGAGTCGGCAATTTTATCCATAAAACAATGTAAACACTAAATCAGTGAGCTTAGTGTTTACATTACTTTATGGATAAAATTGCCGACTCCTATGGAAATACTGTAGTACTAGGAGGGAGTCTGTCGTCTGAGATGAAGCACTAGTATCTTGTAGAATTCAAAATTATCGAGAGAGAACTTCCATCCTACGCAACTTCGTAATGAGTCAAATTCTTTCACTGGGATTTCGTAAGTTTCCAGTCAGATTCCATTCATAAAAATTTATACTGTTACAGCAAGTTGTTTGAAAACGTTCATAGGCGCGTCCATTACTTTAACCACTTAATTTTGACAATCTAAACTCTGGTTTTCTACGATTTGGTCTCGTTCCATCCTTCTCTATATCCTCCATAATTTAAATGTTGGTTGATATTAAATAAAGCGTGCTATTGTTCTAAATACACAACCGTAGTGTAGGTTACCTCCCCTTGCTTGGATACGTATCGCTCTTTGGCGCTATTTTTGAATTATTATTTTTCAATTTTCAGCAATAATTAAAAATATTCAGACGTGTAAAATGATGCTTTATATAATTTATTTGTTATTCTATCGTTATTTTCCAAACTAGTTTTAATCAAAGCAGAGATATTTGAGAATAAGCAATTTTAAATTTGAGGGCAATACACCCCCTTGACGACGGGCTGAGACAGAGAAATATCAGCCCCGAGGGCAATACAGCCCTTGCTTTTGGTTGCTGTCTCACCTAGTCCAAAACACGTGTATCAGGGCTGATACACTACTAGGTATATGATATTGCTGTATAGTATACATTTATTACATATCTTCGAGGGCGATATACCAGAATATTTGCCCCGAGGCGACAGGAAAGCCCTGGAGTGTTTTGCCGCCCGATGACGAAAGCAGAGGACGACATAACACTCCGGGGCTTTCCTGTCACCGAGGGACATATGTTCTGGTATGTCGCACTCGAAGCCATGTAATATATGTTATATATGACATTTATGAATAAGTTTGCTCGTTATGTTACAAATGAGATAATTTTAGTACTATGCCCCGAAAACTGCTCAATCACACTGGAAACAGTTTTATCCTGCAACTATCCCTTGCATTGACCTAATAAAGGTAATCCAAAAAACCAATGCTAAATTCGGTCAATGCCCCAATATAGACTCGTGCATTTATCCAACGTTCAAATGCATTGTTTATTTAAAAAATAAAAAGCAAGTTGATAGGTTCGCCGGGATATGAACTTGGTTGGTCACGTGATCAAATCCTGTGAAGCCCGAAGGTCTTCTCAGAAGATTTGATCACAAACAAACCAAGTTCATACCCCCCCCCCCCTTGATGCCTGTACTATACGTATATCTTATAGGGCCGACCACAAATTATCTTTCATCGCCCGTCTTATTCAAGATTTTAAGTTTAAAACCTAAAGGTTTTAAAAACCAAACCTGGCATATATAAATAACACTAAAGAATATGGTGCTGTCAACCTAGCCGGGTTTTCAGACCAATGAAAAAACTACCAGATACAATAGAAGACTAAACAATCTGTACTAGATTTTGTCATTCCTTTTCATTCGAATTATATAAAGGTCCTTTGTTACATAATTCTGTAAGTTTTTTTATTACATATTTATCACTCATGACGTTATCTATCCGGAAGTATAGGTATACGTGGATTTCGAGTCCTTAATTTTTCAGTTTAGAGTTCACCGCGACCATGGTAAGTTTGTATGTGAACAAATTTAAATGGTTTGCCCAGAAAATTTTGAAATATTTCCCTAAAGTTCAAAATAATGTTTTGTACATCTTTAGTTCGGAAAATATTTTTTAAATTTAAGAAAATATTAATGTTCAACCAAATGATGTACACTGTATTATGCTTTCAGTAATGGTTCTGTAATTTATTATCGAATACACTCCAATTCTTGTATTGGAAAATTCAGGACCAACTTTTTTAGATTGTCTGTTTTCCGAAAACATAATGAATGGTTCTATCTTCGCTAGTTAAGAGTTTATGATCCACTCCTCTCCTCTGTAGAGGAGAGAAGCGGATTGTAAACCCTAGGCTTGCGAAGATGGGATGATAGTGGCCATTTTAGGCTATATTAACCTTCTTTAGACGAAGAACTCTGTATAAAGATATAGGAAAATGATTAAACTTTAAAGCTAAGATATTTTGACTTTATCAAAGTTTATTTTATTATAGATATATCATATTTAAAAGTGCAAGGCAGATCTGTGTGATGGGTAATTTGTTGACCATCCAGCTTCCTTTAAAAAATTTAAACGGATTCTTTACCGATTTTAAGCATAGATGCAAATTTTTGCTTAAGATTAATTTCAAGATTGCTTTATTTTATATTTTATTTATTATCTAGCATCTGACAACAAACAAAGTAAAACTAATTAAAAGGGTTGATATTTTTGTATACTTATACATGTATTTATAGATATAAATCAATATCTCTCACAGGACACTCCATCTGGTCCAGAGGCTCGCGAAGATTGCAATAATAACCCAAATACATACGTAGATTTGCTTCCAGAAACGGTAAGGTTAAAATGACAAATATGCAAAATATGCATATCATGATATGCGTAATGTCATGATTTGCATCAAGACATAAGACTGTTTTCGAGTTCCACGAAGAGTTGTACAATGTATAGGGGTTTCACCTAAAAGATATTTTTTAATCATTAATCTTAATGACATGCACATATGCACTCAGTTGCTGGTCGATTACAGATTACACACGGTTACGCAATAAAAGTTTGCAATAAAGTCTATACTTTCGCGATAAGGACTTGTGAATCACTTTGATCATGTCATAAAATTTAAAAGGGACATAGACACGATTTGAGCTTGAAATCGTACAATTTTATTTAATTTTGTTAGTTTTTAATTTCAATAATGATTAACTTAGGCATTTTTAATGATTGATTAAAATTTGGGTTTCAATGTCATGTTACAATTGGGATACAGAGGTCAGGGACCAAAGCATTCGTAAAATAACGGGTCCGATAACTTCCCCGCCATATTTTCCGCAATAATAAACTTCATATTCTTTGTACGTTATGTAAACACAGCTCGTGTCATGTTTTTTTTTAAATAATGCATTGTAAAGATATTTCAATATCTTAAAGAAATTAACTAGTGACAAACAAGATAAACTGTTTCATTGTGTTCATAAATTGAATGAAACGAAAATGAGGGGATAAGATAGCGCAAATACCCATTTGATTTAGTCGTAAAATACAATTTCAAATTTAATTTTTTTTTCAATTAAATCTATTTGATAATGTTATTATACAAGTTTGCAAAAGCACAATTTCTAACTGCATTTAGTTTTGAATATTTTGACTAAGGATAAGAAAAAAAATATTGGCTTAAGTTTCGGTGGTATCGAACCCACAACCTAAAAAGCCTACTTATATAAGGTTACCTAATGTCTGGTGCTCTTACCACTGAGCGATTTCAATCACAACAAAATGCGTTTTTTAAAAGCTGTATGCGACTTTTGCCACGAATTTACGAACGTACTATTTTTATAAAACGTTCAAATATTTTGAATGTATAGTGGGTCATATTTTCACGTTTTTGTTGATTAAAATCAATTTGTTTTACATTAGACCTTATTTAGACTATGACAAAATTATGGAACACAGACCCACTCTATGAAAGAAAAGGCATTGAAGTTCTAAAAAATGACACTATTTGGAGGTTTTGATACGCATACGCCAGTTTAAATCAACATATTCCAAGTATTGAACATATTTAAGGGTTAAAAATCGATGTAATGTTAGATATACATTGTTTTGAATGATTTTTAAAAACGAAAATGATTTTTAAATCCGATTTGTTCATATCTTAATTTTTCAGTATCTTATCCGTCCGTATATAGGCATTTTACACGCCTTCCCCACCAATTTCCTTTACCAATATTACACCTTTGTTAACAAAAAATAAGACGAGTTTTGTTTTCAAAACAATTA
>WFKH01011801.1:28597020-28681881 GCA_016163765.1 Magallana hongkongensis
GATTTTAGAAACGGAGCGTTTTTGTGGAAACCGATGGAAACGATGTTACGTTGTTACTTTCTTGGATTTACTATCATTTATCTACTGTGTTGGATGTAGTGACACAGGGTTTAAAAAAGATGCAGACGTTATGTACTCTGTATGAACGGCACACGTGTTCGATGTGCATGCAAAGTAAGACAGCACTATCTGTGCAAAATAATGCGGAAACCTTCGAAATTCTTTCAAAAAATAAATATATTTTGTGTTTTATTGATTGTAGTTTCCTTTATTCTTTATTACAAACATTTTACTACAATGTGTAGTTCATGCATTTAGAAGTCCGTGCAACCTGAATCCCTCGGTCGGAAAGCAACCGACCGTAACTTTCTCAACCGATATATATACCCAAGTGGCAGTAGAGGAGCGATCGAAACTAATATGGCGACCAAATGCTTTTATGAATTCATGTCAGCTTTAATTTAGGTAAACGAACAAAAGGACATGGTGGACAACTCTGGGAAAAGACAACTGCAAAATACGTGTATACAGGAAGAATCCCTAATGGATATGACTCCAAGAATACATTATGAAGTAAGCTGCCATAATCAATGAAAAGAAAAGTAGTTAGAAAAGGGGCTGGGTAAATCTGCATTTGAAGGATGTATCCTTTAATCCAATCTTTTATTTATTTAACTTTACTTTTTTCCCATTAAAGATGAAGGTTCCTGATAAAAGCAAGGGGATGAAGAAGTACATGGTTCTGTTTTGCATTGTCCTTGTCTCTATCGTTGTATCAACAGTCCTGGCTGGTTACGTCGGTACTAAGGATGTCGTGGAGGATATCCCAAATCAGGTCCTACATCAAGTTCAGGAGATGCCAGAATGGAAGACTCTGGAAACGCTTTCTAATCATACTGAGATTGAAACCCTAATTTTGAATCAAGGTGAACTTTTTTTTTATAGAGGCCGAATATTAAATTGATTAAAATAAATACAGGAAATGAGCTTATAAGGACCTATTTTCCTTTTTTCAGGTTTTGCCAATTTAACCAAAAAACAGCAGACTCTTAACAAACGATTTGAAAATTTAACAAGTCAAATAGGTAAACACCATTTAATCTTACTTGATCGAATTCTATGCTTTAAAGTTAAAGTCATAAAACATAATAATGAATATATGTGGAAGAAAAAAATACATTATTATCTGCATATATAATTGTAAGGTTTCTCGGAAAAATGAATGTAAATTGACCGCGGCAGGGCTTTCGATAAGGAGGATTTGGGGCGTTTTTCATCGCTTCAATGATCAGAATTAGCGTCGAATTTCAAAATTGGACTATCAAACTATTGGAAACAAATTTTTCCACTTCCTCACTTTACAGTTATCGAAGGACTTGTTAATTATCTAGATATATTCACAAATACCGAGACATGATTGATAGAAAATAACACACTATTTCAATCTATATGAATAATGCACGTATTATTCATCTATTGCATGTACCATCAGAATCAGACTTCAGTCATTTCAAAAACGAAACACAGTCAAACATTGAATCAATCCCAAAACGATTCATAAACGAGACAGGTATGTACCTATTCAAATGCCAAAGGGAAACGTTGTTGTCATTTTAAGATATATAATAATAAATTCTTTTTAAGTTTTGTAGGCGATGTATACTATAATTAATTCTTATTCTATATTGAATTGCAATAAAGGACGTTGGATCCTGCGATCAATAGTGTTAAAGTTTTTTTCTATAATATATTTTTTTTTAATTTACACATACAGCTTAACCAAAATTCAAAACAAAAATTTGGGGTCTATATGCTTCTTTCGGCGCTACGGTGTATTTAAGATGGTGTGGGACATCTGTCGATATTAATGTGGATTACAGTACATTATAATTAAAATACTTTCACCGGTTTAGAATTTTAAAATTTTACTATATTTAACCAAAAAATACGTTTTAAAAATTTTTGGAAAGGTAAAAATTTTAAAATCTCCAGCGGGACTCGAACTCATGACTAACAGATCCGTAGTGAACCCTCCAACCCACTGCGCTACGCTGTTAGATAACAATTTTGGGAAAGAAACTATTTATAAAATTATACTTGATTTTATTGTTTATTTCGATAAATAATACGTCATACCACCTTAATATGACCTTTCTGCACTGAAAGTGCAACTTACACATAAATCGCTTTTCCCTCTATAATTTTTTATCGGAATGAACCATGTCATCAAATACAAATTTATTCTGTTTGAAATAAATAAAATTAAAATAATCATAAAGAAAAAGTTCACAATTCCTTCACCTAATTAATATTTTGACCTTTTTGCACTAATAAAACGTTATTTTTAGTCATTATTGACATGCAATAAAATTATTCAAAAGTCTGAAACTTTTTCTCAAATTGTAATAGACTTGTCAGAAAAATCTTATAAAATCAGAAAATAAAACCAAAAATATGGGTCTATTATGTAAAATTTGAGATATGGCATGAAATAAGCTAATTTTAGGCAAAAAATGAAGTTAATTTTTTCTCGACTTTTATGAAATATAAGCTAAATATGCCAATATATATAGAAATATTTAAAAAATGTTCAAATATGTTTTTCGGAACAACATGAAGATATCCCAATGCACAAATTATCTGGAAATTTGAAAACTGAAAATTAGGAGGCTAAAGTTACGGTACTCTTGAACTACTGGGTTATGAAAAATGCTCATTTTCTTCTTGAAAACCTTCCGCCACAAAATATAGTCCCTTACTAAACTCTGTAAATATGTAATTTTCCCTTAATTATTACATTCAATATAGTTTATTTGGCATTGTAAAATATGAATTTACAAGTAGAATTGATATATGATGCAGAATTTACAGACTATATTTAATGCTTTTAAATAGTCTAAGTGTAACCATTTTATGAAGTTTTGTAATAGTATCAGAATTGATGGACCGTTTGCCTTGTGAGGACGATTCCATTAAACGAACTCCATAGAAGCATATTTATGTTCTTGGCGCCTTTTTGTTACGTCTTGTCTGACAATTAGTTTCAATCTGCTTCATTCACAAAATGAACATGCGCCGATCAATCAACTGAAAGTTACCTGAAATGATTGCATGGCTGAGCATTGCCACCCAATCACATTTTAGTTACCATTCAGTCACCTGTAAGTTAGATGAATGACAGAGCATCCTGTAATAATCCTTGGACCAACCTTCGAGTCATATGACAAAGTTCCTGGCCTAGACGACGTACAATTCGCTCTGTTATTCTTTATTATTGTCTTTTGCACTGATGAATAGTTAGCTATGACAAGCTATGTGTGGACCGTGGTCTTTGAAAACACAATGAATAAGATGAGATATAAGATGAGATAATATATACTCAATAACATGTAATGCATCTTATTTGTAATTATCTTCAGCAAATCACTACCCGGAAAGACACGTCGCATGTTTTGTTACCGACGTCCTGCAACAAGAGAATTCCATAGAATAGGAAAACAGGAAGGAATCTTGTGTCATATTGTAAATTTTGTTTTTACACTCCCCCTGTAAATTCAAAATTTACAACATGATACTTGTATCAGGTTGAACACACATTGATAGATGAGTTAAAACATCAGTTCAGACAGAACGTTATTCAGATTTTTTATAATGAACATGTAGATAGGCTGTATGAAATGCAAAGAATATCATTGCTTATGTCGATTCTAATATTTAAAAACTTCAATGGACCATTAGACCTGCTGTGCACTGATTGTCAAATTCAACATGACTTTAAATAGTGAAGATCTTGTTTCGCCGTTTATAGTTTACATGTTTGATACTAGTCTAGCATATGTTATTAGCGTCTGATATTATCGAATAATTTGGATTATACACATTTTATTTGGAAGATGGGGATAAAAAAAATTGAGCAGACATTCAGTATTTCATTTTCAGATTTTTTAGCGTGGAAGGAGGAAGTCAAAAAGGATTTTTACACTACGGTTCATTTGTTAGGTAAGTTTTGCAAGGGATAATTGTGATCCAGTTTGTCACAAATCAGATATTTGTAATTCATTTTTATCGATATTAAATTATTCTATTCTTTCGGACCGTACATGTATACTTAATTATTTTTCCAAACATCATAATATCACATGTAGGGTATTTTCGAAATTTAATCTCACTTAAAAACAATGAAAAAAAAAATAACAACAACAAGAAGGAAATCTTCTCTACTAAGACGATATGGTATATGAGAAATAGATTCAGGAGTTATAAGAGAAGTTGGAGTGATCTACTTTAATTCATTTCTTGTAAAGGAATAGCAAAGGTCACAACTTCGTATCATTTACATTAGAAGTGGTTTAAATTATAGCTATAAAGAATACATGAAGGAGAGTGTAATCCAGTATATATTATTAAAATATCATCATTGTCTATATATGTCACAGTCTGTGTTAACAACTGCACTGGTCGTGCTAATGGAGACTACCAATCCTGCAACACCTGTTATGGATACGTCTCATGCGCCAGCGGGGGGTTATTTGATCGGGACTGTCCAGAGGGCCATCCTGGCAAACCACTTGTCTGGGATGATGTGAAGAAAACGTGCGAAGAGCACTTCCGAACCTGTCACCCATTGCATACATTTGATTCCAAATCGCGCCAATTGAATACATTCGATTAAAAATAGCTTCACTTGTAAACAATAGATTCAATATTGCTTCAATTCATATTGTAAACATTTAATTGAAAATTAATTGCTATTCAAATGTATTCATTTGATTTAAAATAGTTTCATTTGATTGATCTTCACTCATTTACTTGAAAATACATAAAAGAACTTAATTTTTAGTCCTCTTCATTCGGAATGAACCAACTAATTTATGCACAACTCGGCGTGATTCATAATAGATATCGAATATGCGATTTTATTTGGACTTTGCTTTCAACTTATGATAAAATGTTATTAGTATCAAGAGATCAAGCGTGATAAAGTTCAGTAATTGTAACAAGAAGGAACAAGCCGTTGCAATTAATAAGAATAATCAAGATATAGCTAGCAGCATTTAACTTCACTTTTTTTGAAAATTTTGGTAATTAATTTAGAAATTACAATCTCACAATAAAATTTTAGACATGACAATTGCAGCTCATGTTGCTTCAATCATACCTTTGAGCAGGATGTGTTAACTATCAGCTGTAATATAGATACTACATGTACGTTTGGTACAGTTTTATGATCCTGTGTATCATATCATTACTAGAGGTTTTTCGTGTATTGAATGAGGTCTTGAAAACTGTAGAGCAATCATATGCATTTTGTTTTAAGCAGAGACTACATGAATATTGATATACACTTTGTACATTCTAATTATACATTTTGTATTGCTGTGTAGTTACATCAATCTTACCAGTTATTAAATGAGATTTATTAAAGCATCAGCTATCTCGAATACATCTGGTATGAAAAATAGGGAGACTGTCTTAATTGTTTAATTGAAATTAAGCTAGGATCAAACAAGATGGTTGTGAATAACTTGAATTCTCAGACAATTATCTGTTTAATAAACTGTTTCCATCTCATATGTTAGATATCTTATTTCTATTCATTTTAGCTCAAATGAATCGGTCGTTCAAGATAATTTTTCTAACCACTTATTGTCTGCTGTCTGTCAACTTTTGCATATTCGACTTCATCTCTCATCCACTCGGCTAAATTCAACCAATTTTTTCACAGAGTAATTTGGGGTGAAGGGCTTTTAAGGGGAGATAATAATGAAATCGTGAACATACTGTAGGGTGTTTTGGTTGAGTGTTTTAAAAAATCTTTCAAAGAACAAAATAAATATTACGTGTAATATCAAAATATATTTTTTTTTCTACATTGCCGTGAAAAGTTGTTCAACCCAATACCCCTGGGTAGTCAGAAAAAAACATCAAAGAGGACTAAAATGAAGGCTTTTCCTAGAAATGAATTGCAAAAAAAAACTTTAATTACCGGTAAACATATATTACATTCTTGATAAGAAACTAACAGAAGTTGGTAAATTTTTGCTGCATTTATATACGTATTTTGATGACACAATGCATTTCAAGAAATATTTATCCGTTTTCAGATCAAAATTAATTATAAAGATATTTTTTTAAATGAACACAAATCATTTATTACGTGATTATTTCCTTGGGCGCCCAGATTCCTATCAAACCAACCATTTTATGCACCCACCGTCTTTTTACACAAAACAGCATTTTCTCAGCGGTGTGAATGCTCAAGTTTGTGAAATTTTTAAAAATATCATAGCAAACGTGTGCATTAAGATATACAAGTATAGTAAACATAGTTAACAACTTTGAGCAAGTGTTGCGTTGCCTATGTGAGTGATGTGACATATGAACCTCTTAATTAGTATTGTGCATCACAATGCCTTCTGAACAGAAGGTCAAAGAGCACAGTTTTGTGTTATAAGTTTTTAGCTCACCTGAGCTGAAAGCTCAGATGAGCTTTTCTGATCAAAATTTGTCCGTTGTCTGTCGTCGTTGGCGTTGGCGTTGTTGTTGTCGTTGTAAACTTTTCACATTTTCATCTTCTTCTCTAGAACCACTGGGCAGATTTCAACCAAACTTGGCACAAAGCATCACTGGGTGAAGGGGATTCAAGTTTGTTCAAATGAAGGGCCACACCCTCTTTAAAGGGGAGATAATTTAGAATTATTGAAAATTTGTTGGTATTTTCAAAAATCTTCTTCTCAAAAACTATCGGGCAAAATAATTTTACTGATGAGTTTCAAGCAAAACTTCCAGCTGATGTGCCAGTTTGAAATAAATCCAAGATGGCGGGGATGGGTACCTTGTCATTTATTAGGTAAGCGGAGTATTATTTTTATTATTAAATAAATAAAAATAAATAAAATAAATAAAAGCACATCAGCTGGAAGTTTTGCTTGAAACTCATCAGTAAAATTATTTTGCAATCCTCTCCGTCTCCTGATCGGTCATTCAACATCTAAGCTTACAACCAATTCAACCAAAACGGTGCATTACACCTGTCATTAACAAAAATAACCACTCGATCTGCATCTACTGCCTTAGATATGCGATATATGTCTAAAGGGTGGACGGAAGTTGTCACCAATATGTAAATGAGATTTCCCTGTAACGTGTGTTTGTTTCAATATTTCAAAATATATGCATTTATAAACATGTTTATATAAACTTTGTGTAACAAAAGTTATAATTGACTGTTTATAGTATCCCTTTTCTTAATTTTAACTCGTATGTTGATCGAATTCAAAATTGACGCCTTTTGAATATTCGTATCAGTGCTATATTTGGAAGGGATTACCCAAATTATGACGCGATTTATGTCAACTTCCGTCCACCCTTTAGCTTTTTGTCGCAAATCAGCAGCAGTAGATGCAGAATGAGGAGATATTTTTAATAATAAACGATGTTATGGGCCGTTTTGGTTGAATCAGCAGTAAGCTAAGATATTGAATGACTGATCGGACGGCAGAGATGATTGCAGAAAAATGTTACCGCTGAGTTATAAGCGAAAATTCACGGCGATGTGACAGTTTAAAAAAAATCCAAGATGGCGGGGATGGGTACCTTGTCAATTATTAGGTAAGCGGAGTATTTTTTTTTATTATGAGAAAAATATATGACGTCAGGTGCCTGTGGTATTTATTGTGTGGATTAAATCAATTTAACTTAATTAGTCGGTCACTTGTCACATGTATTTTCCCATATGATTATTCCTTAAACATTAAAAAAGCATTTCAGTTTCTAAGAGAAATCAAAAAAAATTCAATGTAAATCTAAGAAAAAGAGAAATAGAGAAACTTAAAAACCTGAGGCCAAAAATTTTTGAAGAGGCCAAATTTGGAGCCAGACCAAAATTTGGGGCCAAAAGTGAGGCCAGGCCAGGCCAGGTTTTAGAGTATGCCTCTATTCTGTGCTATAGAGCCTTTTGAAAGGGCAATTTTTAGAACGCTTTTGAGATACCATTGGACTTCCGTAATAGACATATTAGATCAGTGTCAAAACATAGGGACAAAATCTACAATGTATTTTCATCACAGATTGTCTTTAAAAATGTGATTTACAAACTCCAAATAGATCTCAAATAAAAATTTTAAAAGTTGGTATGCATGTATATTGTTTACAATTCCGGAAACAATAATGTTAAAGAGCAATTTTAGCTCAACTTTCTGTGAACATAGTGGATAGTGTTAAATTAGTTTTAAAAGCACAACAAAAATATTGCACTAGAGATTCATCATTTTATTCTATTCATTCTAAACATCAAAACACATTATGCAGAGTAAAACCTGACATTTAAAATTCTGAGATGAATCAATTATATAATTATTGTTACTTTAAGTAATCACATACCTTATCTTGTCAGTCAACCTTATAAACACTTGGAAAAGATACAGATATAAGATTCATACATTTACAAGTTTGATTTTGTTTACAAGAAAAATTGAATCAAGACAACTCTTGGTCACATACATTTACTAAGACATCCGCTTGTACTGAATTTGATTTCCAAATTTAAAATAACCCTGAACTACAGTGCTGGTATAATAGTAACTTACAAGGCAACAGTTAACAAAACTACTACCTAATAACTAAACCTTAAAGAAAACTTGATGAATTTTTAAAAGCACTGATGTCTAATTAACAACACAGGCTAACATGTTACTGTGTGAGAATACACAACAGAAGATAGGACGATTATTTTGATTATGCTTCCATTATGAGGCACTGATTACTAATCTCAAAAACAAAATGGAGATCTGATTGTATAAATGGTCATGTAATTCTAACGGCTAAAATAAATATATACCAGTATAAAATGTCTGCCTTTATAAATCAATCATGGGGAGAAGGGATGAGAATAGCTCTAAATTCAAACATGGACATAACTTCTTTAAAAAAAATTGGCCGGTTTAATTGCCATTTTTTAAACAGAATATCGGACTTTTGAATTACTTGAACTGAAGAGGATAGGTGTAAAATACATTTTAATATAAAATGCATAAAATACTGTATAGGTAGTGTTAAGTTTGACTAGTCTTAAACCTTTTTTTTCCATTCAAGTTTTAAAATTCAAATACACAAAATGTTGAACAAATGTCCAAAGATGGCTTGATTTGAAGAGGGTATAAAACAATGTATAAGCACAGTACAAAAACTCAAGACTAACTAATGTAAGCCTGGTAAAAAATAAAAATATACAGGTCCTTGAGGGGGGGAAATGTTTCACACCACCACATATTACACACTACCATGGAATATACTGAGTAACAAGTATAACAGCAGAAAATCACAAGCACCGACAGAAATACCCTGTTCTCAAAGGAACACAGATCATTAACCCATTTTTAACACTTGTGGAGGAATTTTTTTTTGGCAGTTTTCATTCAAGATCTTTTATCTTGCAAAGACATATATTTAACAGAGATTCTGCAGAAATACCCAGTGCACAATAAAAAAAATCATCAGAAATCAAAATCCTAGCAATATGCACACCTCTGATATATGTACTATTGATCTGCAAAAGAACAACTTCCTATCTTGAAAACTGTAGGAGGAGTTACCCGTACAATAAGGGTACCCTTTTGGCAGCCACCCGCCCGCCATTTTCACCATTTCAATAACCGGATTTTTCCGTTGGAAAACCCGGTTAAAAAATGTAAATACTTTCCCACATATTCAAACCTGAATTTTCAAGCATTTTCTAACATGATTTTACAGTATGACTTTTTTCACATTTTCAACAGGTTCAAAATTTGCTTTACATGCTACAAAAATTACTATGAATGAAAACTGAGTTTAGAACAAAGATCAACAAAGAAAATGCACCAGTTCGATTACAAAAAAAAAAAAGAAATCAACAAATGTTTACAAGTCTTCATAGTCTATAGACTAATTGCTTACACATTTTCATCATCTACAGACTTGTGTAAAAATTGTTCTAAGTGACTGAGATTAGGGGGTAGACTTTTCCGACGCCAGTTAAGGTTAGCTGGTGGAGAGGCATCGTCTGTGGAAACCTTGTCAAAGTCCAGAGTGAGAGCCAGGACTTGTTCGTCGTCCAACATTGGTCCAGTGCTGACCACACTCTCCGAGTCTGAGCTCTCCCCATCCTCCCCACTCGGAACACTGAGTACACTCGACTGAGGGGACCAGCCTGTGGTACTCTTGGACTTCCTACTGTTACGATTCTTGCCCTGAGATCTTGTTGAACGAGTCGGTTTTAACGGAGCACTATACATTCCAGCTAAGGGGTCCATGTTGGAGTCTATTTTCAGAATCAACCCCCCTGCCTGGAGTTTCTTTCTGGATTCGGCCTTGTTTAGTCTGGAAGGGTCCGAGTTGGACTGACCCTGATCCAGATGAGCTGGTTTTGGTTCAGAATGTCTCATTGACTGGCTTCGCTCTCGCTGGTCATCAGAGAACACATCATCTTCATGTATCGGAGCACTACGAGTTCTAAAAGCTGGTTTGTGGGGATCTGGAAGAGACTTGTACTCACTCTCAAAACTTGGCACAGGAAATTCTTCGTCATTTTCCCCATAATCACCCACTGCTTTCAAATAACTAGGGTTTCGAGCCTTTTCAACAGATGGATAAATAACCGAGGAGGGAACATATTCCTCAGTCTCCACACCAGCATTCTGTCCCTCACCATTAATGTGACCAGAGTCTCTGAAGGGGGGAGGGGAGGGGGTCTCTGACCCTACTCCTGCACCCCTCTCCCCAAGTTCATCATTTCTTTTCTTCTCCATTCTCTGTTGGTGGATTTCATCACTGATTGTCTCCAGATTCCGTAAAGCTTCAGAATACATGGTTTTAGCTGAACTGACATCTTCTTCTAGAATTTTTATTCCTCTCTTCTGTTCCTGTAAGAGACAAGCATTATAAATGGTTAATGTCTTTTATTTGCAATACCAGGTACATGTTATAAATTTCATCTAAAAAAATTGAGGGGGGTGGATGTTCATTATTCTTGCAAACAAAACTTTAAGAAGAATTACAGATCTGTAATTCTATACAATTATTAACTAAAATTAATAATTAAATTAAAAATAATTAATATAAGAATTTTCAGCCAAAAATAAGGTACAAATGATTTCTTACCTCCATTGTTTGATTAAACTTTGCCTTCATTTCAAAATATGGCCTAAACAAAAAAATACAAAAAATTTACTCATATGTATCATGATTCACACTTAAAATGAAAAAATTACTTAAACGAGATTCTGAAAATATTCTTCCTTACTAATAAACATAACTTGTAGGAAGGCTTTGTTCAAGCTGTGTGAGAACTGCATTAGATATCATGACATTGTATTACCGTGAGAGAGTGCAAATGAAAAGCTAGCATCAAAAAGAACCTATTTGACATTCCGAATGGGAATACACGGCCAACAAATACAATTAACATTGAATGAGGCTAGATGGTTGTAGCCATTTTCTTCAAGTGTTTACCTCCAGACAGTACATTGCACTGTACATGTACTCATTTAATCAAAAACTTTATATCCACCTATTATCTCCTTCATGCAAATCTATCAATGACTTGCACTACAAGCACAAACTTACTGCAGATTACGGTCACATTTCTGTTGAATAACATACAAAAGGAACAGTTATTTCTTGAAAGCACTATTCAAGGATTGATTGATAACCTATTCATTTGAAGTACCATATTCTCAACATGATGGTTATTATATGAACCAAGTTACTATTGAAAACATCAAATTGCCATATGTTTTCATTAATAGCAGCATCTGCATTTTTTTGTTACATTATAATAAAAGCAATGTTCCCAAGCAAGGCATTAAAAAAAATCAAATCCTCTTGTTATGTTCTGAGCTGTAACTGTTGCCCACACAGAAAGTCAACCATCTTTGATTACAAAATTCAACACATATAGTGATACGTTAATTACTGAAACTAGAAAATGAGATACAGTGATATATACAAAATACTGTATGTGTGTATAAACAGAAAAATCCATTACCTGAGAACCAGAGTTTTTATATCAAGTCCAACATGTGTCGATGTATATTGATTCACAAAGAAGTAAATAAATAATACATACAAGTAAATGTACTTTTAATGTGTATATTACTGCATTTGTATTAATACCCAGACATAAGGTACTGAAATGAATTTATTTATGATTTCTAAATATAGAATTTGGAGCTTAGCTCAATAAGAATGAAGTGTTGTTATAGAAAATTCAGAAATGTGTACTTTTCCTGGTAACAGGCACATGATTGTAAATGAGCAGAGTAGACAATAAATGCTCGGCTGAAACAAGTCGCAGAGAAATGCTTCCTGTAAATACTCATACCAAAAATAAACATGAAGATGAAATTGAGGCTACGATGCTGATGCCATAAGACTAGAGCAATGCATACCAATTACCCAACCACATCATGCAAAAGAGATTCTTTAGAAGAATTCGGAGAAGAAAAAAATGTTTCAAAAATTAAATTAAGCTTTCAGTAGGTGATAAAATAAGAAATTGAGGAATCACTTTTACAGGCCAATGCAAAGGCTCGAGTAAGGAGACTTGAGAAGGACAAGGTTTGGAACTCATGCCTAGTATTAAACGACTACTTACAACATTGTTAAATGATATCGGTTTACTATATCACTCATCTGGAGGAAACTTCGACGAGTGGAAAAACTATGAGCAGAAATAAGTAAAAAGCATGTTACCGAGGGTTAAAAGCCAAGTAATGAAATTTCCAGGGGAAAAAAAATCCAACACAGACAAAAATCATTCGTTTGACCAGGTCAGAAAACAGGGTTAGTGATAGAACAAAACCTTACAGCCAATAAATATGCATCTTTAATTGACTAGTATCAAAGCATTGGCAAATAAATAGAAATGATCCAAGACCAGAATATAATTGGTCCATATCATTATGCTGAAAAACTTGGATCTTGTCAATATACAATGTAGCTTTAGAGATCACAGCCAAAATACATGCATAGCCATTACCAGATGGTCTGCAACAAACATTCCACTTAAAAATAAACAAAGTCATTCATGTGTGACAATTACACCCAAAATGCACTGGATATAAAGTACTGTGACTATGATGTAAGACAGGTTTTTGTAAAAAAAAAAAATAAAAAATAAAAAAAAAATGAATGGGTTACCCATTGTTAATATAGCTAATGGGAAAAAATAATGTATTTGTGTGATGATTAAAAACCCCCCAAACAGAACAAGAGTAGAGGGTGTTGGTTAACCTACTTAGATTTGGCAATGGCTCTCTTGAGCTCCCTCTGCAGGTGATGTACGACTTCCTCACAGTCCTGAAACTTTATCATCGTGTGCCTGTGATCTTGTTCACTCGCATTCCTCTCCTTTTCTGCCTCATTCACCTGTCAGTAATATCACCCTCAATGTATAAAAACTATCTGTCATAAATTAACGTCTCTCTCCTCTATCCAATTGTAATCAATGCACTTTATTCTAAAACCATCTAGTTTCAAAGAGACTAAATCTTAAAAGTGGCAAGAAATTGAATAGTGCATGGTCAATACTAGTTTGGCTCAAAACATACTTTACATTTCTAACAAATTTCCAAACTAAAAGACATGTAAAGACAATGCAGTAATGGATTTGTAATTTTCAAATGCAGATGAATCAGATGATTCAAGATTAAACCATCTATAAAGAACTAGACTGATGATTGTAGAGGTGTAGGACCTTCATTGTAGCATGGTTCAGCATCTCCTGCCAGGCAGGGTCCGATGGCTCTTCCCTACAGTTGTAGCCCTGCTCTGCTAGCTGCACCATCTCCTTAGCTGCCTCGTGCATACTGCATGCTCGCTCAAACCGCAAAGCTGCCTTCTGGGTCTCAATGTGAGCCTAAAGAAGCAAAAACTAATCTATATGAAAATAGTGCTCAAGTACAAATATGTTATAAGTAGAAGATGTGAATGAAGTATATTGTTTCCTAAAAGGAACTATTATTTTAGGCAATTATATAATCCTAAAGAAGCAAAGGATGATCTACATGAAAATAATGTTTGTGGACTGGCTTGCTTATTCTTTAAAGGGTCGTTGTGATGTAATTATGCAGATATACTTTAATCATTTTATGTAAAATGAATAAGGACTGTATTTCATAATTCGTTTAAGATGTTTATATGTAAGGGTATCCACAAAATCTACAAAAATTGATCCCCTATGAATATCAGTGAAATGAATGCTTCTATCAATGCCCCATCATTCTCCAAATATCTCTGTCTTTACCTCCTTTGCTTTCATCCTGGCATCATAATATGGTCGAGCCTTTTCCACACAGGAGCCAAGTTTTTTGGCTAAAGAATTGAGTTGGTGTGTGGAATCTGTGAGAGCTTGTCTGAAACTGGCTCTAGCATCCTGAAAGATTACAAAGGTACATGAATCAATTTCTTGCTACAAAACTGCATCAGTAGATGCTGACACAGTAAAGATACCTATCTGTTCAATGGCTTAAAGTGCACTACAGACTGATAATATCTATGATTCAGAGAAGTTAAGAACATCACACCATCATCGTTAAAATACATGTGCATGATAAATGTATATGTATTACTGCAAAAGGATATTAATCTATTACTAGTTTAAAACAAAAATAACACCTACATCAAGTTCCAGTTCTAGCTTGTTTATTTCTTCAGACGCCTTGTTCAATCTCTCCAATTCTCCCTAATGAACCAAAATAAGAAAAGATTGACAGATACTCTTGAATGTCTTTATCTATACCAGGCAAATAAATCTTGCAACTTATTCAAATAACCCTGTTGCTATTTATGAATATTAAGAATTAAATAGATCAATCAGATTTGCAGATTGTCCTTTTAATATGCTATTATTCAGGTTCCATAGAACTGCAAACAGTTAAACTAATTAAAAAAGAAAAGACTTGAAGAACTTTACATAATGCATATAGACATTTTTTAAGTAATTATAGAGTAAAAGCAGCCTGTTATCACACAGGAGCTGGCAGCTTTAGCTATAATCACAGTATACATAGCTATGCTTGCAAACTTATGTTATTGAATTTCAGACCAATATCAAATTATCAAAACTGCAGACTTCTGTGCTGTTGATATACACTTGATCAAAATGTACAGTATCCCCTTTCACATTCATTTCTTACTAAAATGAGAGATCTTTGGTCTCGTGGATATTTGTATAGAACAGATTTAATGCCATTAAGTCTTTTATAAAACACATGTAGATCACTTTTTCTTTTTTTATCTGAACGTGATTCTATAAAAATTTCTGAAAATATAAAATAAATTACATAACAGTTCAGACTCAAAGTAGCCAAACAAACCCATTAAATTCGAAAGACAAGAATAACAACAGTCAAATTTATTTCAATACAGAATATAAAGTTAGAGAATTCCAATAAAAATGCGTATCTGTTTGGAATATAGTCCTATTACCTGATTCACAATTAATATGTTCTTTTTCAAAACCTAAACAAATAACTGTCAAATTCAAAACACACGTCGTATAAAATCTTACAGGAACAGCAGAATGCATCTAAAATGATTTATACAAAGTTTAATGCCTATATAATTTCGATCACCACACCTGAATTCTTGGATCCAAAGATTCGTCCTCCAAATCATCAAGACAAGCAGGCGATAGCCGACCATCTCGGTCGGCCATCTTTGTTTTTTTTTAGTCCAGTTTGGGAAAGGATCCACTATTTGACGAAAATAGCTATCATAAATATTGTCTTTACAGTAAACACAAAATCATTTCTAAATAATTATCAAGATTTAATAATTTTTTTACGATTTTCAGTGTAAAATTCTTCACATTCAAAAGATTTTTAGACTTTATGAATGTAGACCTACTCCTTTTTTCGGTAATTAGCCTGAGTGATCAGCGCACTGACTAACCGCGGGAGATTTCAGTTTGTGGAAAAGGTGTGAAATCAGAAAGTTTGTAAGGCATGGAATCGTAGCAAAACCCAATGAGATGTCATTGGCATTTCATTGCCCTTTACACAAAGAAAGTGAGTAAGAAGTAGAGGTTTAAGCATTGTTATTATTAATAGCATTATAGGCTATATAATAAGTATATACTAGTATATATTCGTTAATATTTACTTTTTTCAGTGTCTTTGTCTATGATAATGATTGAAGGTGACCCACAGTCTCTTGTAACTGTGAAAAAGTTTACCCCATAGTATTATAATAACAATATTATTATACTACAGTAACAGGGTAAACTTTTATAACAGAACCAAGCGCCTGTGCAGTGACCCATATATTTGATAACTTGTATCACTGGACAGGCACTCTGTGGAACCAAAAGGTAAAAAACCAAGGGGAAGGCCAAATAACACCTAGCAGAGGAGTGTTAATTTTAACACATCGAAATGGAGAAGAGAGGATACAAGTGGTACCAACTAGAAAAGTACCCCAAGACAGAACGGGGTGGAGGAGTGCTGTCGGTGGCCTATGCTCCTCTCTGGAGTAAGGGTAGTAACTCAGTGTAGTAAGTAATACAACAAGTCCATCACTATGAACTTATATCAGTATATCTAAAATGTTTTTTGGATAGAAGAGGAAGAAACTGATTTTTCCTTCTTTTTTTTTTTCAAGATTTTTTGAAATGATATAATTAACAAAGGAAAGTATTTTTTACAATGAACATATTTCTAAACATGTTCATTGGCAGGATATAATATTTACCGGTAGTTACAATATTTACAGTTACATCATGAAGGTGAAAAAAGGATGATTGAAGTTTGAAGCTACATGTGCTACTTCGAGATTTTACTGTGATGTCATCAGCGTTAATGCTGCTATGAAAATCAAGATGTGGCATATTGAGTAGGTGAGAGCATGTGAGGTCAGCAATCAGGTACTAAGGGATCTGAAACAAAAATGCTTTGGCCCATTCATGAATTGAACCATCAAAGGTTTTAGGTTAGTATTTTATGTATGAAGAAATTTATGACAGCCAGCCAGGATGTATCCATTAATAAAGATAAAAATGAAGGTTTGTCATAAGTTTCAAAACTTTGATACATGTACGTTTGGAATTAATAGACTTGCCCTGATTGCATGTGGAAAGATATATACACAGTATTTGTAAATAAATTAAATTAAATCTGGATTTAGATGCAGAACATCAGAGGAAAGACTCTCCAGAGTTAAAGCAGCATACAAATGTACTTCATTTTAAAGGAAATTGACTACCGGAGTACAAGCTTCTAGCTGTCTCTTTGGATCATTTTAGTTGATTTAGGGAGCATTTTAAATTGATTAATTAATAAATTAGTTCCATATTTGGTTTGATTCAATACTCAGCCTAAATCATACAAACAGAGTTACTCCCCTTGCATCACATCATTTCCTATCTAAATAAGCATTTATATTTTAAATGTGTCTGATTCTAATATAATGATAAAAGAATGGAAACATTGATTTTAAATTGTTTTTTATGAATGAATTTAAAGTGCTTTTGACTCAATTGACTGCTAATTTCATCATTTTTATCTGTTGGCAATGTTGGACAATTTGTCACCATTTGTCATAACTTGATCATTCAGATAATGCATGCAATCATTGTACTGATAAAAAAATTAACTTTTTGCACATAATTTTGCTCAATTCTCAGTAATTCTACTCTGCTAACCCAGAAATATCAAGATGAAGTCAATGATAGAATATAAAAGGGGTATGCATTGCATCAACCCCACTAGTGACACTGATTTTACGACATGATAATCTTTAGTCACGCTTGGCTCATTTTGGATAGATATGAAATCAACAATTTGTATTTATAACTGTTTTTGGGGGGTAAAGAAAATTCTCATGAGACGGCCGTGCATTGTGAGATTTTCTGCTCGACTGGTTTTATTATGACCATAGTTTAATCATTATACATGTATTAGCAGAGTGCAGAGATTTAAATCTTTGTAGGTATAATTTTTGTAGATCCATCGGAGGGCATTGTCGTTTCTGGTCGCATTCTATTGGGGAGGGGACCAGTTGTCAGTGTGAACTCATCTTAGGTTTTTCTTGCCTCTAGAAACATCTCTCTATAGCTGGTAAGTCAAATTCACTGTTTCTCCTTTTAGATGACTTCTCTTTTGAACAGGAATATGTCGTGTAAATTTTATGCTGCTGAAAAGAGCAAAGGTATAAAAAAAAAGAAGAAACCACCCACAACCATTGAGATTGTTAGATAGTTAACAGAAAGTGGCACTTTAAATTGATAGATGGTTAAATAACGTCTGGTTGCATAATGCTCGACTGAATGGATATATTGTTGATTTTTTTTTTCTTCATTGGAACTTTGTTGTTCTTTTGAATGAGGTAGACAGTTGCATGTTTATAATCTGGTTATCTTTATTACAAAATATACATATAAAATGTAGGTGTCCATTTGTCAGAGTTCAACAAATGCTTCTTAGTGTGTCTTAATGATCGATGGTTAATGTTAATCTCCTATACTGGGTAATTTTATTTAAGGATATCTATAGCGTTTTAATTTGGTGCGTCCTTACTGCGTAGATTTTTCATGCAGAATGTTAATGATGCATAAGATTGTAAGATAATCATCGTTCATTGGTTTTCAATGAACCATGCATATATTAAACATTCAATATCAGCAATGTAAAAAGTAAAAGCTTTGTGAAAAATTGAATTTTAAGTAAGTAAAGGTGGAGAAAACTGGTATTTTAAAGAAAATAAATAAATCAGCTGTTATATCTCTCAAATGATCACCTCTCTCTATTGAATGGTTGAATTTTAACCCCCAAAGAGAAAATAATACATTTGAAGGACATCATCGTGTCACTTTTCAAGTACAAAACAAATAAAGCTTGGAGGAGTAAGAGCAATGGTATGCATTGGGGTTCTGTTAGTCACAGCTTTTCTTTATATATATACCGGAGCACTCGGCGTGCCTCTCTAAAAAAGCATTAACAGGTACTTGTGGAGTGTTTCTGGGTACTCCAGAATGTCATAACTATTTATTTGTTGGTTAGCAGAAAGAAAATCGTAGACAAAAAATATGACAGAAATTTATCAGGAGCACTGAAGTATCTGGATTATTCTTGTTTAGGATCGAAATGACACTGTGATAAATAGATAGGCCACGACCATTTGATTTTTTTTTTAAATGTTTTTTTCTTCCTCTCTTTTTACAATGTTGAAGAATTGGTTCATGTCATGCTTTCTAGTGGACTAAGTGGTAGTTGTGTATGAAATATAGATTGTAGATTTTTTTAAAAGTATTTGAGTCATCATTCTTGAATTTCTTGTTTCACTTTGAACTAGTCATACGTATGAATAGAATGGAGGAGCTAGGTGATAGTATTCTGAAACTGATAGTTCATTTTGAATATTTAAATAATACATCAAAAAATGCAATGATTATTATGACCTAAAACAAGCAGAAAACAATTTGATTAATAGATTTTATTGGTTGCATGCACAGATCATTTTTGCAGAGCAGATAGAGCAGAGCTTTAAGAACAAGTGATAAATGGCCCCTAATTCAAATCGGAGACCAATTTGTTCTCCTAATTGTTACGATCTACAATGAGGAAGCTAAGTGGTGTCTGTAAAAAAAATCTTTTTCTTTTGACTTTTTTCCCCCGATGATAATGCACATAGAGGGCGAACAAGTTTGTGTATTTAAATAATTTCCCTACTTTCAGTGAAGTCTTATTTTTTGCTTAGCATGTTTTCCTTTCTGACAGTAATGCATGATGTACAAGCAGATACTATATCAATTTTGTAATGGTTAATCTACATTTCCCTAAGCAACAAAAACGTTTTTAGACTTAATGTCAACTGTGGAAATTTTGTAAATTGTTTAATGTACCGGTATGTAGTACCCAAAACTTGAACACAAGCAGGCATTATCATAGACTTATTAGACTATAGTGTATGTGAATAAAATTTGATCTACCAAATGCAAGCCTTCTTGTAAATTTGATTAAAGAATACAATATATATTTGAATTTATCATACACTTGTGGAAATACAATTGTACCCTGTTTTGTTCTATGCAGTGTTATCAGAGTTGAACAGTTCATAACCTCTATCATCAGTTATGTTTTTTAAGATCTTTTGCTGCGAAGCCATCATCATGCAGGTGTGAATAAATTAGTTGGTACATTTATTGTATGAATCTGTGCATTAATGTTGTCATCCAATGTTATGGGAAGTTCTTCCTTTATCCATCTGCTCTCAATGTTTTCATGCAGGTATTATAAGTCCATGAATGCATACAAGAATTGACTTAAGACTTGGTTGTATCTATACATCTGTGACCGTATGTGTTGTGAAGATGACAAATTGTGAATGCACCCATTCTTGTCCTTCTCCATTATTCCATGATTTAAGGGTCTTTCACATTGATCCAAGCTTCAGTGGTAAATTGCTGCTGTTCAGAGTACTTGATCTGCAATCATAATTTAGAAAAATACAATTATGAGCAAATTTTAAAGGCTATTTTAACGATCTCCGATCCTCAGCAATGTTCGATAACTCTTAATTATCCGGAATTTTTTTATTCGTACCATAAATCTGCCTTTTATATAGACAAATTTAATTAGTCTTGAAGAGTTAATATTACACTAAGCCGTTCAACGAACTGCTTGGCTTAGTGGCTCCACGGAGAACTACTACCTAGAGGGAAAGGTGTTCGAGCCGCCGATGCACCGGTAAAAACTTTTTTTCTAATTTGATCTCAGCTTGCATTCGATATTTATTCCATTATATTCATCGTGGCCAAAATTGCAATAACTTCGTAAAATGCATGGATACCATCAAAAAATTTCTTTTTATTTTATTTCATTTATAAAGTTTGAAGGATAAATAACATTTTTATGATGAAAAAAAATACTTTGAGGCTGAGGATCGGAGAACCTTAAAAAAGATTTTTCTGTTATTGATAGTGAAAAATTGAAAGAATAAACCTCAACTAAAATCTACAGCAAATTAGAATATATTGGTATTTACACATGACCATATTTGAGGATTTAGGCAAGATATGATTTTATTAGCCCATTAAACCTCTTTATGCTCAACCAAGATATCTGAGAGCTCTGTATAAACTACATAGGGATGTTAATTGTTTTTATCCGCCCATTTTCATTGTTTCAAGGCGTAGGATCGGCCTGCCTTCTGTTTTGTTCGTTGCCCACTCGATGACAAAGTTTCCCCTTGGTATGCAATATAAGCTGATTTGATTGTTCTGTACCTGGTGTTATATGTTCAAAGTTTACACATCTTTTCCACACCGATGAATTTCATGACATGGCATAAAACAATATTTTATGTTTGTACATTGATTCCTAGAGTTTTTACGGTCTAGAATTACTGTATCAATCCATTGACTTGTAGGTTTATCGTAGTGAGAAAAGATAATAAAAAATTGGAAGAGCATGTAAACAGGCAATTTATGTCAATGAAATTCTTCAGATTAAAATCATATTACAAAATATCTTTTTTCATAACATATTGCCACATTATTATGCAAAGCTAGCAGAAAAAAATCAACTGCTTGATTATACACAGTTGAACTTCGGAAGTCCCACAACTTTTTCTTTTGATATTTTTACTGCTATTATTTGAAGATATGAAAAAAAAAGCCCCATATATTTCTTTCTAAAATGATGAATTTCTAAACATACATACAGAATATTAATGCCATGCAGATATCTTCTTTGCTTGTATCTGTCTCTTTTAAAGTGACACTTAATCTTCCTCTTGTAACAACAAAGACAAAGCTATGTAAGGCATTAACTTAAAACAAAGGCGATGTGTGGTACAGACTTTGATGCGAAAATTATCTCATAAAGAGGCAATTACACTTGTCAGAATGCCCGATAAATCAGCAAAACAAATGAGAGAGCCAGTTTGTAGTGTATTCCATTATTTATGTAATACACATTTTTTTAAAATTAGCTTGAAAAATGTGGTAATTTGGAAGCAATCATTCTTTTTTTTTATACTATATGTATTACAAGAATAATTATATTGTAGTTTGTCAAATAATTGTCATAAATCAACTAGTTAACCTAAGAGTTCAAGACATACGTATTTTCATGATTTTTATGATTGCAGTAGATTTTTGAATGAAAAATGAAAAGCAATTTTGTCCTCTAATGAAAATGGTCACTTATAACTGGCAATTTATTATGATTCCAAAAATTAAGGTTGTTTGTGTGTTAAATTGGCATTTTGAAATACACAGAGGATTGCCAAGCTTTTATCATGCGAGTCACCAAAGAATTGATTCATTGAGGGTTTGAATTGGAATTTCTTAATGGTAGTTAATTTATTAATTATCCTTCTGATAAATTTGATGATAAGGAAACTTAAACAGTATAAACTTCAAGGACAGACATAGCTGTGATATTAATATACATGCACTTTTGGGCCTCAACGGAATATACCAACGATTCACATTGGGCTAAATTTCATTGTTTTTATTTAATGATGAACTTCTGATAAACTTTGGCATTGTAGACCCATACATTATTTTCTTGAGCATGCCTCTTGTAAATGCCATGTATTAGATTATCTTAGTTAAATATTCATGGTGGGAACAAATGAACTTAGGTTGTCAAATCAATACACATGTACAAGTAGTACATGTATACTAGAGTTATAGACCCATGGCGTTTAAAGCCAGAATATAAAATTTGATGAACTTATTCATGTGGATTTTATTTTCCCAAAGGAGGAGCTTTTTATTATTTTGATCATATGTTTTCTAAAAGAGCATTAACATTGGCCATACTTTTAGACTACACAAGATAGGGACTTCATATTTGGTTGTGGAAGGTCAAGGTTACAGGCTAAGGTCAGTTAGGGTCAATATGATTGATACAGGTAAAAGGTTAAATTTGCTTCATAGTTTTTTCAGTCTAAAGAAAAGTGTTTTTACGCAAGGTTTTCTATAGTGTTGCAAGCACAAGTTTATAGTAGCTAGCTTCCAGAATGTATTATATATGGCAAGAAGTTTATATATACACATGAGTTTGGCCTTTGCCTGAAATTTTCCACACAACACCTTTAAATGATTTAAAGCTGCTTTGTCATGTTATAAATGTACTGAGTATACATATGTCATATTCTACATACAAAATTCTAAGAATAGTTTGATTTCTTACATGTACATGTATATTATTAATGAATGACACAGTAATTTTTGTAATTTGTAAAACTTATATAAATTAGTTTACAAAGCACAAATCAATCAGAGAAAATCATGAATATTTTAAAGGATAATTTGTGGTTTACGCCCTAATAAATATGCCAACATTTTTTTTTAAAAGGGTACTATTTTTATCAGAACTTTAAGATTGTCAATGACATAGGCATAATTGACTTTAAATTGGGGGGGGGGGGGGGGGGGCAAGATTCTTCCTGTTTGCATTGAGCTAACATTTCTAAATTAGTAATCCAGAGAATGTTTTTACATTGAAGTATTTGAAACTAAATTACAAAGTACATGTGTATACTATTTTATACTGTAAATTCCTTATTTTACGCGAGTACTTTATTCCACGATTCTGCTGTTTTGTATCAAATTGCGAGAATATAAAATCGCGATCACCATTTTTTTTGGTTATAATTTCCTATAGTTTAAAACTGTCTTAAAAATAAAAGCGAGATTTTAAAATCCGCGAGGGTTGCCTCTCGCGATTTTACGAGGAAATTAATTCCTCGCGTTTAATTAGGAATCTACAGTAATTGAAAAATCTTGATCCAGTAGTTTTGAAAATATTGAACATATAGCACTTATTTCATTTTGAAGTCAATCAAATTGGATAAGTTTTTGTAAGTTAACATTTATATTTGTGGTTCCTATATTTATGTCTCATTTCTGATTAAATCTGTAAGTTGTTAGACAACAGAAGAATAGGAGGAAAATGTATGAACCAAACCACTCAGACACTGCAGCTCCAGTAGACATGTTTAATATTTTATGGAAGAAGACAATTGTTCTTTACTCCAGTAAAGTAAGGTCATAAATGGGAATGCTAAATAAATGTAAACCCAAAAAATATGATATATGTTACGATATCTTAAGAGCCGAGTTAGACAAATAAAGATAAAAAAAGATCCTGACATTTATGGGATTGTGTTTGGTAAATGTGACCAGTCATTATCAAATTAATTACTTAAATGGGCCTCAAAAATGGGAACCCTTCCCGATTCACAATGCTGTTACATCATCGCAACAATAACGGGGCAGACCAGAGAGTCGCAGGTTAGGGGGGAGAGACAGACGCTTATTTGATGTTTGATAATGGATGTAAAAGAAGTACACAGTACAGGATCAAGTTGCATACCATCCATAGAAATATTGTTTGAAGTCTGTGTCCTTCCTTCAAAACTAAAAAAAAATATCTTTTTGGACTGGGACTTCTTTAATCATCTTGCTCCAGATATGCAATTTGAAACAAATGAATTGTTCTGCATTTTGAATTGTATGCATGTATGACCTACAATTCATATTTATTTCTTTATGAAATAGTATGTTCACTTCGGTATCCCAACCAAGTTAAATGAATAACATACATTCCTATATCTAACTTATGTACATGTATAGGGTTTTTCTGTACCTTATATACTTTCTATATACTTTTTGCAGTTCTTATATTTTCAGTGAAAAGATATATTCCACATGCTTTAGTTTACAAATTTTTACTTGACTTATTAAGCAGAGAATGATTTTGGTACATCAGATTATTCCATAAAAATCTCATTATGCTGTGTGAAAGAAGCCAGGTCATTGAAGAAAACATTGAATGCCCTGCAAACATCCAATTGCAGAGCTCTTCATGGGTAGGAAACTTGCCCTAGCTTTAACTGCTGATATACAAGTGAAAGAATCTTGTTCTGACATTAAAATATTGTTGGTTACAGTTATGGTGTAAAGGCTAATCTCCTGTCAGTGAGTGAGACATGGTGTGGTTTGTTTTTTAAAGGGTAGGGAAGTTAGGCTTTGACTTTGATTAAACTGCAAATTTGCTGCCTCAGTTGAGGTTTGAACCAAAGACCCTTTGGCACTCAAGTATGTAATAGTTCTATGAAATGATAAACCACAGAACAAAAGGAAAATATCACTGGAAGGTGGTCTAGTTGACTAGACTAGACTAATACAGTAGTCAAAATAAAGTTAGTGTAAAGGTCATTGTTGCAGTGCATATTGCTTCGGCAAAAATAGAACTGTCCAAATGCAAGATAAGCCACATGTGCTGGAATATTAATGTTAGTGTAACTTTAATCTTGATCTTCAATTGTTGTTACTTAGCTGCAGATAAATTTTACATTGAAATTTAGGTCTCTGCACACTCTCTTTGCAAATTGCAGAGAGGAAATGCTGATATTTCTAGCTTCGTTAGCCATCAGATAGGGCACCCAAGTAACAAGTCATACATCTTCTAGTCATGACTGACAGATGCCATAACTTCATTTTTCTTGTCATTTCTATCAGTGCATGAGAAAGTGAGAGTACTGAAGTACCTTGAAACTTCAGAATCTTTTACTGATTTTTCTTGATAAGGTAAATTATTGCACTAGTTTATATCTGTAATAACAGGTGTAATTTGGTTAGAATAAAACCTTTCTTTTGTTGTCTCTGAGTTGTTACGCAATTATGAGATGAATTTTAGACCATAATGTGAGATATAAATAACGGCTTATTGCTGATCAGGATGAAGTAATAGGGTGTTGTATGGATAATTCCACTACCAGCAGCAGAATCAATATAATTGAAGTGCATTTAGTCATAATTAGGGTGTGTTCGGCTTTGATATATTTCTCTGGGATCTGCTGTATGTCATATTGCACAGTAGAACTGTGAGCTAGTGCTGAAATCATCTCACTGGTAGCTATAAACATGCTATGTACATGTTTCCATCAATTAAAATATCATAATTACTGTCAAAAAATAAGAAAATGAGAGATATTCAAAGCGTAATTTCAAACAATACAATAGGCAGTTACTGTTAGAAAAAAGAGGATTCATATGAAAAATAGGAAGAAGTAGGAACAATTACCGTAGATAAGTTGTCACAAAATAAACAATGTGAAAAAGCAGAAAAAAATATTTACGTGAAAATAAATTAAATAGTAAGGAGGAATCTATTAAAATTCATTGGGGGAAAAACATACCACTACTGCAAATAGGCCCAGGGTTGGGAGTTAATAGAATAATTAAGAGTTCAAAACTGGTTTTTGTGATTTTTCATGATTGTTTAATAGCAATGGGAATAAGAAAAATGATATTTGATAGATTGAAGAGATACAAGTATCATTTTATGAATATTTCTATTCTCTGGGTATGATAGATATAGTCTTCTCTTGACATTGTACATGTTTTAGCTAATTCCTGTAAAAGTTTTTATCCTATTATGTAAAGTCGCAGATTCTTTGTCCATGCAAATTTCTAGCTGTAAGGACACTCGGTAGATAGAGTTACCATTGCGTGTGGCTAGAATGTCAGAGCAGATACCCTATAGATAAGCTGGGTTTTTTCATTTTGTATACCAGCATACTTAGGTTAATAATGGATATTTAACATGCCAATGTGTATAGCTGAGTGACAGGAATAACCATTTTATTATCGGAGATTGGGTACCTTGAGTATTTGCGGTGTTGATCCGTGCCCATGATGTGTTATTATATTGTGGTTGTACAACGTTTAATGCTGACATAATGTGATCATTGCAAATTCTCCAGGTGTTCAAATAATTTCAGCATCAGGCAAAAACAGACACACTGTTACACCTTTGATAATATCTGTTATGATGGTTGAGACTGAGTATTGTATTGAATGTTTTATATGGTTTTTAATATTGGAACCTCCTGAGGAGGAAAATGAGTTTATACTGACAAAGGACTATATATGATATATAGAGCGATGCTTTGAACAAGAACAAATTTATTGTCACTTATAAGTCTTGGATAAAGATACATCTTTGATGGAAAAAATTTTGTTTGTTCAATGTTTCCTGAAAGAAAAACTGCTTGAAAATGAGCCGTTTTAAAATTATGCTAAAAATGCGAAAATGGTGGGAAAAGGTTAACTTTATGATGTCATACTTCAAAACTGTGGGCATTTGAATCAAAATGAAAATTATGAGAAAACACTTTACATGTATATCCATACAAAGGAAGCAAAGAATTACAGTAAATTGATGATCTTCATTTAAGGGGCTATACTAGGCCCATACCATATACAGTCCTTTAAGGTTAATACACCTGGCAGTTTGTATTACCTGTCAAAGAGATCTTAAAATTGTATACAGGGAAATATTCACCCCTGTTTTATATTCGCCCTTTTCGCCCTCATTGTCATCGAATTTAGGACTGTGTGAATTGTAATGAGACAAATTGTAATGAGACAAATTTATCTCTTTTAACACAACTGTGTCTAGGCAAATTTAAAACAGGGTGTATATAGTATATAAATTACATTAAGTACATGTATTAATATACCGGTAAGTGCTTGATCCTTGAACATGCACAGTGGTCTGGATAAAAAAAATCTCAATAAATGCTTTGCAATTTTAAACTTTACACTGCTAAAAGTTTTTCTATGGATAATCTACAACACTACAGTCTTTAAAAAAATGTACACTTTAGCCTGAAATCAAATTTCATTCATTGAAAAAAAACTGTAACCAAAATATGCCCTGTTATCTGCAATTAATATCTGTTAACACAAACCCAAATAAGCAAATTAACTGGACACATTTAGCTACAGTAGCTTTTCATAAAAACAAAAATGCAATTGCGAAGCAAGTTGTTTAACTCAATACCAGACAATGTTTCTGTTAGTACATGTATGGCATTGCATACTTATAGCTGACAAAACTGCTTGTACACTTTAATCATGCAGGCTTAGAGCACTGAAATATGAAGTACAGTAGTGTATATACACAATAACAAAATCCTTTATTCATTCCACTCTTATTTACTGAGTAGTTTATATTCATTTAGTGTTTTGCATCTCTTTTGAGAATTGTTCATTCTGTATAGTGATGTCACCATTGCATGAGCAACGAAAATTGTTGAAGGGCAGATCTCTTTGAATTTAAAGGATCTCTAAGGGTTGAAATTATACTCCATCCTGCTGATTTAAATGCCCTCAAGTTGGTAAAATGCACTTCAAAATGTAAACTTTGCCTCTTATTACTTTTATGGGTTCTGGTAAATAATTATAATTCAAGTAAGTTCAGCTATCGTAGTTATTAAAAACGATTGTTGAACATTTTACCCATGGTTATGGAAAGGTAATAAAGAAACAGTCCTTTTCCAGTGTTTGTCCTTGGCTAGTACAAGGATTGTCTGTCTGTTTATTATGTGCTAGTCAAATATGTTAAAAATGCTGTCAATTGTATACAGATAAAGGTCCTCGGCCATTCAGTCAAAATGACCACTCTTAGTAAACTGACCATATAATTAGTGGCAAATTTGAAGCTGTGTGGATTTTTATTAAGCCGTTGAGAGTTTTTTGGGTCAATGTATTGACAGTATCATAGGTGGTCAGATCTTATCTTTGTTTTATATCTTTTCTTCTTTTTTTTTTTTTTGGAATGCCTGGCTGCTCCTGCTTAATGATCAGTGTGTCCAGTTTATTGTGACGATGACAAACTCTATTGCTATGTTGTTGGCCTATGAAAATGTTTTAATAAAGGAATTGACTGCATTTGATATTCATAAATGTTAATTATGTTTCTATACAGAAAACCCATGATTTAGTTATGATATACAGGGACAGTTTCAAAAAAGAGTTTCATGAGGGAAAATTTGATATGTTCAAGAAAATAGAGATGAACCAATTAATTTCATCCAAATGACCAAGGGCGTCGGAAGGTATTTCATATTGGGGCGGCGAATTTGATCGAAAAAAAGGTGGTGGTGGTGGGGGGGGGGGGGGGGGGGGGGGGGGGGTAAACCGGATTCCACTTGAAAGAAAGATAATCTCCGATGTGTCCAATTATTCTTTAATTAAATGAATTATATATTCACTTATTTGATGGCACTATAAGGAAAAAGCAAAATTGTACTTAATATTATTTGTTCATTTAGCGTGACGATATAAAATGTGTATCAAGATAACGCAACTCGCATTTAATTAGAAGTTTATAAGCTCGTAGTAGCAACAATTGTGATTCAATTTATCTGTCGTTGTTGCACATCAAAAACGTCCAAAAATGAATACCATTAATCCCGCGCTGACATGTATTTATGTGGCATCTAGGTGAAAGTGTAGGATCAGATCCTGTTTTGTGTCCTGGTAAAACGTAAATTTTCGTACTTCGTTTTGATTATAAAAAAGTACAGTAACAGAAAATTATGATTTTGTGATATTTACCTTGTCAAAATGAACCATAACTAACTATGGTAGAACTTAAGCCACGAAGGATTGAAATATTTTTCTTGCATGCCGAGAGAACACTTTGGAAACTTGAAATATACAGGGCCAGTGATTAATACATGTACATGTCAATCCCTCCAGTACTTTTGATATATTTATTTAGAAATTATACGTTAGTGATAAGTGTAGTAAGTGGTTAAAGATATTTTCACTAGTTACATTACTTTGGACTATGATTTATATGCTCATATATTGTAATATTCTTCGATAGTTTATTATAATGTACAACTTATTATTTATCATCAAACGTAGCATCCACGGAACGTCAGGGGTTCTAACGTTGTGGCAAAGCCGAAGACATTCTTTATATTTTTAACGTCGAACCTATCTAAGTAATGCCCTGTTAATTGTCAACACACGCCGGGGACAGGTATATATACCCCACTTTTGCTTGTGTAAACAATATAGAGTTCACACTATGCCGCTCCATTGAACGCAGATCGCCGTTTTCATCGCCGCTCCAATGAACACAGATCGCCGTTATAAAATTACATTTTAGCCTAATATTTAAAATAAAAAAATTATTTTTTTGGCAAAATTATTGGGGCGGCGACCGCCTCCTCTGCCGCCCCTGTTCCGACGCCCTTGATGACCAGCTATTTTTACTTGTCCACAAGTTATAATGATGACTGGTTTGCATGATGTACTATACATAGTGTTAATAGGAAATGGTGACCTTTTTTGTGACATTGTTTTGGTGAGAACACGAAAAAAATTATTTCAAAGCCCCTGGTATTGGGTAGGCTCCATCTTGTCTTTGTGGTGGGCAGATTTAGAGCTTTTGACTGAATTGATGTAATCCTTAAAACAGGCTGAGAGAAACAGTGAAGGGGGCTAGACATCTCTGGGGTAATTGATTATACAGAAGTATATGTTATAATGGGTAATATGAACAGTTGATAATGTGCTGAAACCGCACTTGCTTCAGACTGTATGTCCTATTTTGGGCGAGAAATGACTTGTGTTAAGTGTTACCACATTTCTAATGGTTACAGATTTGTGGAATGATAAAAAGTAAATTTTTTTTATACATTTGATCAAGATTTTGTTCTCCCTAAGGACTTTTGGGGTTGTTTTTTTTTTTGCATTCTGTAGGATGTTAAAGTTAGATTGGGACTCTAGCTAGGCCAGTAATTGCCAACATGCATGTCTATGATCGCCAATTGGCTCAACTTGGTCTGTCAGTGATGGGTTTGATTGAGGGAGTCAGGGATATTTAAGGGCTTTTTGTAAACATAGAATCTGGATTTGTGGAGCATAGATTAATGACAAGATGACTGGTACATCACATTCCCTGTTTGATCAATTTTTCAAAGTTTCTATAGTAAACCAAGTACACAATGTTTTCATGAGTTTGGGAAAAAAATATCTTATCAGTTCAGAGGGTCTGATTGAACAAAGAAAGCAATGAGATCTAGGATATTGTTTGCAATTTCTTCTTCTGATTAATGATAGCAAATATTTTTTTTTGTTTTTTCTTGTCATCAAGAAAAGAAAGCTAGATTTTTGTTCATCTGTAACATTAAAATAATCCTCTTCTCATTTACCCTTACACAAAAATAATTTGCCAATACTGGAACATGAGTCATGGGGACTGTTTATTTGTACAGGGAGTTACTTAGATCATCAATTAACAATATGGAGACACCTAGTAATCCATTTGCTTTGTGTTTGCAATGATGCTTAGGTATTCAGTTGTATCATGCATCTTTTATTTTCTTATTTGGCATATTATTTCAAAGAGAAAATTACAGGCCTTCTTTTCCATTTGGAGATTTCATTTTTCAAAGACAATTTTTTTTGTATACCAAAAATCAAACCTGATAATTTTTAAATATCAAAAGCACCAAGATGATTTATTTTTTAAGACATATGCCCTGTTATTTAAACATTTTTTTTTTTTTTATGTTTAAAGTTCATAAAGTGAATTCGAAGTTTCCCATGAAATATGGTTTGCTAATTGTCCTATTTAACATTAGTTAGAATTATCTATGGATAACTGTTTACATACATGTAAGAAGGGACAGATCCTCATCACTTCAGTATAGTTGAGATGACAAGTTATGGACATTTTAGCTAGTTTGAATGAGAAGGAATGTATTTTAGCCTCTTTGCTTGTCCTTTTACATATGAATTAGCACTTTTTTTATGCATACAGATTTTATCAATTAATGGCTAGCAATCAGTATAAAGTTCAATCAATTGAAAAAAAATACAAAAACCTACCTTGATAACTGAAATGAATAGCTCTTGCACTTGTAATGAATTTTAAATGAAAATATATATATACCCGGTAGTTATCGTTATAAGGAAAAGTGGAGGGAAGTACAAAAAGGTGATTATAAAATTGTATTTGTGATCTCCATATGTTACATGGTATATATTGACACAAAGTCAGGGCTCTGTAACATTGTTTTGGTACTGAATTGGCCTCGGCTGTTTATTGGTATAATGTAAAAACAATGGAATGTTTGAAAAATCAATATAAATTAAAACTCATCATAGTTTAATTTATGGCGTTTTATTTTTTTTTTTTTAATAAAATATATACAGAAAGAAGAGAGATAATAACATTCATTTAGGTAAAAAGGTACCCAAATATTGAAATTGGGATAGGGGCCTTTTTTTAGCCCTTGTGAGTTGTTGAATATCAAGATCCATGTAGATATAAATTGCCCTGATTTTGAATGTGGTATAAAGAAAGGAGATTATCAGAATAAGAGAGATTGCTACTAATAATAAGTATCCTTTAAAAAAATTATATACACTTTGAGATGATATTGGGGTAAACAAGAAACTGCAATAAGTTTTAACATTTTTATTTCTGGAACACACTTTGTAGAATGAATGAGCTCATTTTTTGCAGCCTCTTCAACAGGTATTTTTGATGGGATTTACAAGTCGGGGAAGTTGTAAATTATTCCGTGTAAAGATTGACACATTGTATGAGGAATCCTATTTATGTGTTTGTATAAGACAATTTGAGCATCCATTTGTTTTTGAGGCATTCTTCATCCTACATTTGTTTTGTAAGTGAAGCCGCTCATGTCATATTCTATAGATCTCCAGAATTCAGCAGCTGGTGTACCTTTGTCTACACAAGCTCAAATACAGACAACTCGTGTCTGGCTCGTGTCATAAGTCAGGGTCATTCACTGTGTATCAATGCAGAAGATTTTTTATTCTTTGATAATAATTTTGGGGGGGGCAGTGGGGGGGGGGGGGATTTCTCCCCTCTTCTGATATCAACAGATACCTGGTTTGTGCAAAATATCAAAAAGAAAACAAAAACAGATATGGTGCAATGACCTTGTGCAACTTTTAAATTACTTCATTAAAAAATAAAAATTCAGGTTACAAGAATTTTTATTTGCAGTGGTAGCTTTAAGAGCAATAGACAGATATTGTTTGGTTGGTTCCTTGAATCAATCGGACTGACAGAAAATTTAATTTGTTTGACAGTATTTCAATAGGTTCCTCAGCTGTCCCGTTTGATTTTTTGTGCATGGCTCACAACATATAGTCTTTTCTTTCTCTGTTATAGATTTTGCGCTTCAGAAACACCAGCTGAGATTTTAGCGAGCGCGGTGGACTGATTGAGTCACATGTAGGTAACTATTAAACTCTTTATTACCTGTAATATATATATTCATGAATTTATAAGTACCAGAAGCATCCAATTGGAAACACTATCCCAATGTTTTCTGAAATGTAAGACAGTGCTGTGCGTTTGCTCCAAGAGTATTGTGGGCTTCCTTTTTTGCTCAATATTACTACAGGGACTGGGGTATGCTAATTTGGGAGCTTTTTTGTGGTTTTCGGTTGATCATTAAAATAACTGAGATAAGAATCTTAATTTTTCTCTGATACAGCCAGTAGTTTTTAAACTGCTGAACAAATCTCTCTTTAGACATTCATATGAAAATGCAGCTAATGAAAAATTCAGCACTTTCTCTCCCCAGATAAAGATCCATTTCATTTTTTTTTTTACATGTGATTTTGTGACAAACTAAAAGGGGTATAGTTCAATATTGATTTTTAAATTGAAAAGATGGGGAGGGGAAGTAAAAAGAATTTAGTAGAGAACAATTTAGGCAATAGTATAAACATGATCTGTTGGTATAGTGTATACTAGACTCAACAGATGCACTTTTCTGCACGTGTGACTGACTTTTAATACGCCTCAATGACTCAGCAGTTGTCATTCATTGATGAAAAATCAAGTTGTTAAATACGGGACTGTGGTAGTGTGTTAAACGTGTTACTGGGAAATTCTGGCCGTTTTGAAAGCAGACCGTGCAAACTGCTAAAAGGTATTCACATTTCAAAATGTTGCTCTTTTTTATAGGGAAACTGTTATTTTGGTTTATGATTGAGGAGACGGCTATGAATTATTGAAACATATTTCTGTACTTTACAGGATTGGCTTCTTTTTTATAATTCATAGACAAAACAGTTTTAATTAGAAATGTCTCGGATACAGAAATCTCTCAAATATGGGAGTATTCTGACATGCACACAACATGCAAAGAAAGTTTAGCATTAGCAATCTTTCTGCAGAGTAATTTTCAGAAGCTCAATTGTCTTTAAGTGGATATTGACATATTTTGAAAGCATTTTATGTACTTCATACTGCTCTCTTCCTGAGTGTTTCGTAATTGTCATGTTAATGAACGATGTTAAATTTCTATGGACATTTGATTAATCGTTATCATTTTGTACCGATACCATTGAACAAAGGCAAAGTTTTATCTCTTTAAGATGAAAACTTTCCTAAAAACATTTAGCGTTCAATTTCCAGCTAACCCGATAAAGTGTTGGAGTTGTAGGGAAAATATAATGGATTAGATGGGTCTTGTTAGATAATTGTGACTCTCAACCACAAGAGACTTTCATAGGGGGAAAACTGGTTTGTTCGTCATGGAGCAGTTTAGTGATTCCAATTGTGGAATGATGAACATATCAAAGCAATCACCCTCCAGTGATTGAAGCTATTGTCTCCTGATAGAATTTAGCTTAATTTTTTTTTTCATTTGCGGGATGTTTTTACTTTAATCAGTTGAGTCATGTAAGTAGTTCCAGTGTTATCTGATGGAGCAAAGTAGAACTTTTCATTAGCATTGCACTATGTTGACTCTCTGTTGACAATTCAAAGTAGTTTCACCATCATCACCCTTTTTGCCGCTAGGCACAGTGCTCGATTAGGCTTCCAATATTCTTTTTTTCAACCCTCAGTATTTGAGCGCACTGTGCTATTTCGACTATTGAATGTTCTGAGGAACCTGCTTTTTCCATTATAGATTAGCCATCATAACCACCATGAAAATATTTAATACAGATCATGTTCAAGGGTTGTTATTGATTGAATTTACAGTCATCTTTCAGCCACTTTAGGCAAGTAGAGAGTTCCCCCACAAAGTTAATCAGATTGGTATCCGCGTGAATTCCATTCCTACATAGATGACATCCCCCTTCAGACCTGTCACTGAGATTCCAAGTTTATCCAGATGCAAGGTGAAAGGTCAGATCGCAAGGACATGCAGTGATATTGTGCAGGGTATACCCTTTGAGGTTAGGTTAGGTTAAGGACACACAGTGAGGGGCATATCAACTGGGACTGGGGAGAGATTGTCAGAGATTGTCAGGAATTCATCATCCCTTATGTCATGTTTGCTCTCTCTATGTCTTGTGCATTGTAGGAGACATCAAGTCAATACAGTGTAATATTGAGAAGATTAGATAACTTAATTTCAAGGAGTAACAAAGAATATTGTATGAAATTCACTGCATAAAGAGGCGCTTTAAAGATAAACACTTTTTCAAGCTACAACATTTGTACTACTGAGTTTATATAATCAGACAAATTTCCTGAATCTAAATAATACTTTGAATCATGAAATGCGGATGAATAATTTATGAATTTGTGTAGTGAGTAGCAGTAGACAGTGCTGAAACAGTCAGCATCATCTTACTGCAGACTTGTTTTTGGTCAGTGTAATATTTCAAATCTCTGGGTTGGTCGTCTTACAGTCTTTTCATTAAAAACTATTGATGTTTTTAAAATTTGAAATATTGTAATGTTTAAAATGTCATTTCAAAAATTGAATGATTTTAATTCAGTTTAACATTTTACAATTTTTTTCCCTTTTTCCATTGGGGATTGAGGAATTTTTCAATTCATGCTTTCATGAACATTTCAGTAATTGGATTACCACACAATGGGTAGCTCAAGAGTACACTTGATTTTTAAAAGTAAGACCTCCCCCTTGTATATAGAGGAGGTGTTATTTCTCTGTACTTTGACCTTGTGGCAGAAAAGAAATCTAGACTTTTCCTGGGCATTATCTGTGTAGTATTTGCAATCCATTTAGAAAGGTGTTTACTTCTGATCAAGATTTGAAAAATGTGCAAAAATCCATTTGCAGCCAAACAAAAGCTATGTAATTCAATGTTTCTCCTTTCATTTTAACCCCAGTGAAATTCAGAGTTGTTTACATGGCGAAATATTCCTTTGTTGGCCCATTTTGAACCTTGTGAGTGTGTTTACATGTGAAATTTAATCTTTTGAGATTTTTAAATTTCCTTGATCTGGAAATCTGGTCTGGTTAATTGAATATGATTGCAATGACAATTGGTTTGTAATTAATGTTGCACTTTCATGATGATTGCTTGGATGTTCTATACCGGTTTCACTGTCTTCAGGAATTTATACATTATGTTCAAAATTGGTTGAGATGAAAGACTTGGGAAAATATTGGTTGAAAAGAAAAGTATGTGATCTTTCTGAATTTGTTTTTTAAGCAAACAGGAATTCTTGTTGTAATGCCACTGTTGGTTTGGCTGAAATATTGTATAACCTGTTAATCTATTAACTTCATTCCTTAATTTCAAAATTGACAATTCTTTGAGGTATTGAACATTAGATATAATGGTGCTCTCTCCTCTCTCTCTTTCTCTCTCTCTCTCTCTCATATATTTACTTCCTGTTGTAAACGAAAATTTGGTGCACTCAAATATGATTTTGAATGAAATTGAAGGCAACAATAAATATATTATTTTGACTTTTGGCAAAAAGTTATTGCATTAGGCTCTCTTTGCAAATCCTTTTTTTTAAAAGCTGCATTTACAGGTACATGTACTAGTATTTGTAGTTTATTGAAGAAGTCTTCTAGATCCATTCTTTATTGGTGAAAACTTCTTGGTGAACTGCACAGTGATGCAGTTTAAGATTCAAGGATTATGCTGCAGATTTGATTGTTTTGTGATTTACAACTCTAAGGGTGTAGAAATGCTGGTTTTTTTTTTACTTGCACTTGCACAAAATACCACCAATTATTATTGCAAGATTCTACAGCTGTTCGAGTGGTTTGAGAAAACCCAGACCCTTTTTCAGTTTTAGTTAGTTGTTCAGTGTTTAAAATTAGAATTGCATCTTTTAATTACATAATCATCTGTACTATTACAAAATCATGGCTGCATGAACCATTTCGAAATGTATGTCTTAAATTTAGAATTACAAATGGGCTCTGATTTAATTGCTGCATAGAAAAATGGAATGTACCATATTGTCTAAATTGATATAAAGTATATTTATTTTTTATAACATTATGATTTAATATTATTATGGGTATGCACATGTACACAATTGAAATGTTATATGGATAGAATAACTTTAGAAATTTTTATCTTTTGGTTGAAGATCCAGGACATTGATTTTGTTCCTTGGGTTTCTTACAGCTGAAATATTAGACAGCTGTATTATTGACACTTTCTTATTTTGGTCTACTGGAAAAAGAATGTCGAAAAACAATGTCAGCTAATGCTTTAGGTCATTGCAAGTGGGCTGCTGTCAAAGGTCAATTTTGCAATCTTTTAAAAATTGGAACTTTAATTAATTTAAGAAGTATTTTATTCAAGTATACAGATACATTGAAATGGATTGAACAGCAGGCATAATGCCTATTTATGTTCTCTCCTGTAGTAAATTGGAACTTTGTTTTGGGGGGGGGGGGGGGTGTATTACTGCTTTAAACACTGTCATTGTAATGTTTTGTTTTATGTTTTTGTTGATATCCAAAATGCATCTTTTTTGAATCAGAAAAAAACATTATTGTAATGTTCGAGCATGATTTGGGTACAGTTTTAGGTTAATGGTAAGATATCAAAGGCTTGAAGAACTTGGATTCCTCAGTGCCCAGACATTGGAAGCACTACTGACTCCACCATCAAACCAATGTCTCACCCTGCTACTGGCAGTAATTATCAAATGTCTGCTCATCTTCAATCTTTCTTAATCTTATTGGTCAAGTTAAGAACTATTCAGATTTGAATGTTGTAGGAATATTGAAATCAAGATATCTAGCCAGAAATTTTATGGCATTTAATTAATATGTATATTTGATTGAAAAAATCTACTATTTTGCTTGCTATGAACTGGCAGAAAGATGTTATGGTTATTTGATTAAACTAAATAACAGTGCAAAAACTCTTGCTATTTGGGAGCATTTTCACTTTCCTTTAATCAGCCTAGCTTTCGTGCAATATTGATAGTACCATAATATATAGAACATTTCATTGATACGTAGAGCATGCAGGCGGTAAAGGGAAGATGATTTATCTCTTTCTATTGATTGGCGCTTAATGTGGAACCAAGGGAGTTAATTCAGCACAAATTCGGGTAATTTGTTGTAGGAAGGGGTTGAATGTGTGATATATCCTCGGGCAAAACATGGTATGGAGGGATAAAACGACAGAAGGAAAAAAATGCACATTGATTTTTTCATTGAAGTTGTCTGTTGAATTAACGTCCTCCTTATCATTATCTAACAGATGAAAAGCTTTCAATACAAGTTGTTAGCCCGGAATTAACTGGCCACTTACCGGTTATTGCATATCATTACATGTTAGATTGAGTTTTTGTTAATCTTTCTGGTTCCGTGTTTTGATCAAAGGATGGTAATCAGGTATTGAAATAAAATCTAATTTTTGGATGCATCTGGTCAGTAATCAGACAAAGTATGGAGTATTTTTTTAATGTTCTGTTAATCGCTAGTGGTTATTGGTGTCTGATTCAGAAAACAAAGTCATTCTGGGATATGTACCAAGAATTTTATATTGTCATAACTATATATGCACGTCGGAAAATAAAATGGTCTTATTGCTCTTTTATATATCTGTTCTTAATGTAACAGAATGTTATATTTTTACCACATATCATAAGATTTTATCAAGGCAGTGAACTGTGCAGAGGTTTTATTTTCGGAGCATGAAGGAAATCATTGGTGGTCGTTAAAATTGTGTGGTGATGAAATTCTGATACTTCTTCACACACTTTTAAAGTGATGTATTGAAAATTTGCAGAATAATGCTGCAAGTCTAGCTGCACAGGTCTCTCATTATTGTTTCTGGGAATGAATAATGCATGCTGAAAAGCAGGAGAACTAGGAGCAAGACTTGTTGTATTGTTTTCCCTTAGTTGTTAATGGTTTGGTGAAGACCTAACTTTTCATGTATCCACATTGACTATTAATTACTGTCTTTTAAATGTTATTTATATATTGATATAGTATCTTTGAAGGTGTGAATTAAACAATTGTAGAGAGATTGCAGAGTTTCTGTTTTCATGTTGAAACGTTAACAATTTACCGGTAACATGTTTTATTTCACTAAAATTTTACAGTAGAACATGTGTCCAGCACATACTTTCTACAGAGGATTTCTGTTTGTAGTGAATAGAGGGTTTAAAGGCAGAAGTTATGAGATTATCAGTAACTAGAGTAGCTTGAATAGTTTGGAATTATTATTATTATATAGGCTCTTCCATATAAAGAAAACATATCTTACTATCTAAATAATTTCAATTCCTTTAAGCTATTAGTTAATCATTATGAATTCTTCAAGTCTGTTTAATTTACTGTAGCAGTGGGGTTTTGGTGTTTTTTTTTTGTTGGGTGGGGGTAAATGGGGGCTGAGTTGGTTGGAGGTGCAGAAAAGTCTTGATATACATTAAGATTGTTGTTTCTATTATGAGACTTGTTAAGTATAGGTTTCATAAACTAAGTTCGAGTGAAGAGATTTCCAAATATTTTATGTAACATCATAACTGCAGACTTGCTGACATTTTAAGGGAAAAAAGTTATATGGTTTTCAAATGAGAGAAAAATGCCTTTTAATGTCAAAATAAGAATTCTGATTGCCTGATGTTATGTCATGAAAGTCCTTCGCAAAAAATAATGTTTAAATGGTCATTATTGCCCTATATTTCCCCATCTGGTTTAAGTATCTATTTGAGTAAAGTCTGATGTTTGAAATGATCATTATTATTATCCCCATCTGGTTTTCCTGTCCAAATTGATAAATCTTTGATAGCTGGGTCAAATGCTAGACCTTTTATTCTCTCTATGAAACATTAAGTTCAGGTTATCTTTTTGTTGGTGTAAGTTGTTTTAGTTTTATAGCTGATACTGAAAAGAATTAGGCCACATAAAATTAATATTTAGATTCTTGTCCTGATTTGCAAAAAATATGGGGCGGGTGGGGGGATTTTATTTATTATTTTTTATTTTTTTTAAAAACACCTTTTTCACCGTCCATGTTCTAGAAATAACAACTGCTCTATTCTTTTAAATTGTTAATGCTAATATGAGTACACAAACCCACTTTTAATCTTTTAATTACATTTTATTTCAACTTAACTGTTAATGCACAAAGACATTTGTATTCTTATGATAAAAACATGACCGGAATCAAACGGTAATCCACATGTTTAGGCAGCCATTAAAATGTTTTGAATTTTTTGTAAACCGAGCCCGATTTTTTTTCCCGAATTTTTTTTTTTCAAAATAAAATAAAATGCATCGGGGCGGGCCATTTTCAGAGGGGTGGGCGGGGATGAGAATCTAAAAATTAATTTTATGTGGCCTTAAGTGTAATTTTTTACCAGCACTTGAAGAAGTGGGTTGTTTTCTTTTATTATTTAGTCATAAAGAATCTGTCCTTTTGTTTTCTCATCTCAATTTATGAGATATTTATTTAAGCAGAAATTTTATGTCACTACTGAACGGTATATAGATCGATCCATACATAGGAAGAAGAACTGTCCACAGGATATGTTAAAAATATTTTACAGTTGCATGGCATTGATTTATTATTTGAATTGAGAAAAAAATCATATAAAACATTAAATTTGAAGGTAAAAGAAAAAAACTGATTTTGTCCCAGATTGATTTTTTTTTGGGGGGGGGGGGTAAAATGTGCTTTGTTTAAGTTTTGAACCCAGGCAGACCTATAGACAAAGCAAAAATAACAACACCACTCAAGATGGTGATGTTATTTCAACAATATTTACACTTGGTTAATACTTTGTCAAAATAACTCTCAACAGATGTATAAATTCTGTATTCAGGGGCTTAGTGTGGTAGGAGAGGGGATTGATACAGATTGTATAATGTTTCATTTCATTGTAAACACCTTTCCATTTTTATTGGTCTGAAGTGTGAATGGCAAATTTGCTGGGCAATTAACAGTGATTGAAGATCAATTTAGAGTAGCAGGTAATATACTTCAGGTGAGTAATTTGAGTTCAAAATGTTTAGTAATATTTTTAGATCATTGGGGAAATTCAGATTTTTCATTTATATGGAGTAACATTATTGATATTACTACTTGAGATTTCATTATTTATATGTATTATTAAAAAATGCATCACTGAAAATTCTTTAAATGAAAACTCCAGTGACTTTTAAAGAACTTTTGTGGATATGTCTTCAATTCTACAATTTAATCTCAAAAATATTCATACAGATAAAAAGTTTTAACATAATAATGAAAATTGTGTCAAAGAATTCTTTGTTGTTGATTGGATTTTTAATTAAACTTGCAATAATCCTTCAGAGACAATTAATCTTCAAATTAATTGGAACCTCAATTCATTGATATTGAAAGTTTAAATATGAACAGGATTTCGTAGCTATAAATATTGTGTAAACTGTGAGTGTCAATCGGTCAAGGATACTTGAATAATTTTCTGTCGGTGCTCAAGCTTTCAAGTTTCAATATTTTGGAGTAGATACATTAAACACACACAGAGAGAGACTTGTAAAAGGCTGCCACATCCAATGCTTTCTCTGCCAGGGATTACTTAATCTTTGTTGACCCCTAGCTAACATTTCTTAATTCTCCTAATGACCAAATATAGTGTATTTGGTGCTAATGGATTTAGTTTTACCACACAGTAGGGACCATGGATCATTTAAAAAAAAAAAAAAGAAAGAAAGAAAGGAAAAAGGAACAATTGTTCAGTTTCTCCTTCCTTAATATATGCTAAAGAAAATCCTAAGACCCTTACAAATGACAAAGGAATTTCTTTTTGTTGTTCTGGTGTATGGATGTTAATTCTGTGTGGTACAATAAACTCATTTTATTGTTGTTTTTCACCTCCTGGACCAAACAGCTCATCGGGCAGGAATTGTATGGGGGTAGATAGGTGGGTATATGTATAAGTATGCACTTCATTCTCATTCTTTTATTTTGTTAAGCTTTTTAAGTACTTAATGCTGTTACAATTGAATTTGAATGTACTTTAGGTGAATTAATTTGACACACCCACCCAGGGGTCTGTGAACAGTGGACAGTATTGTCTTGAGGGGGTGTTATGGCAAGAATTGGTTGTAATGGCCAGAGTGCTTAGTGGATTATACAGCTATGGTGTATAGGTTTTTCAAGTAGAGTTGTGTAAGAAGTGGCGAGTGAAGTAGATTCCCGGGGTCCAGTTAATGAGAATATCGCACCTTACTTGATAGTCTTTGTCAGTAAGATGTTTCATATTAAATGGGCAATTTGTGATCTATAGTCCTTCACATAATCAATACAGGCGGGCGATTTCAGGTAGCCCAATGTTATGGTCTGTGGAAGCTTGAGTATATATACTGAAGTGGATTTTAAAACTTAAGAATCTTGGAAGGGGAAAAAGTAGGTAAGTTTTTAATTCTTTTTCACTCTACATTATCAAAACTGTAGCATTTTTTTCTTCAGAGGTATATTTAGATTGGTAACATTAGAAATATCGAAGTATTCACTTTTGAAATTAAATAATTCATTGTCAACTGTAGTAGAAAGCCAAAGATTTTTTCTGACTGAAACAAAATTGAAACAAAATTGAAAAATTTGTTCTTGAAAACTTTTTCTTTCTTTGAAACTGAACAATTAAAAGTGATTTATAATGTTTTTTGCCATGATTAAGTAATTGTCATCTTTGTGGCTCGTTAATGCCAGTCAATTATGTTAATATTTTCCCACTTAACTGCTAGTTGTCTTCAAATCATAACCTGAGTAAAGGTCAAAACAGATATTTCTGAATGAATTGACATCGCATCTGTTAATCACTTTTCTATTAAAGTTTTCCCATTCAATTACTTTACAAACCTGTGAATAATACACAGATCATTGGGAGTTGCCTCTTTAAAAAGACTTTGTGGTTTTAGTATCATCTTGAAGATGAATGAGTGCAAAAAATTCTTTGACTTGCAGGTAAAATCCATTTTGCAAGGTTAAAACTTACTTTTAAAAATATTATTTTTCACTGTGTCAAATTATTCCTGATTAATTTGATCTGTGCTACAATATCCTCTAATTTCTATAAACTTTGCACAAACCAAATAATTGGTGCCTTACAAACAAGGTTGCATATTTCCTATGGAGCCCTGAATAGGCCAATGAACATTGTGTTAATGTATAAAGATTTCACCAAGAGAAAAAGTTGGTCCCTCAATGGGAGAATGTAATTGGGATGGAGGATTTTGATTTCATTAATCACTGTCTGCTCTTCTCTGCTGTTTGCTTTTGGAAATTGCTTTGGTACTCACATGCGGGTTTGTTTAATAAGTACTTCATTTGCGATCTAGATTCAGTGCCGAATGCAATATTAGTGGTATGATTTGGGGATTGGAGTCTCCAAGTCAAAAGCGATTTGTGAATTAATGTATAGAAGGAAAAAGGCGTTGTGTACATGATTCAGAGGAATTGACTTATGATGAAAAATTTATTTGATTGATTTGGTGTCAAGTTCTAATTTAATAGGAAACTGGTGAAAAACGATGACTTGTCACAAATTTGTCCATGAAATATGTCAAAACAGAAATGTAAGTTAAATAAAATTATTTCTTTAGAGCAACACACCTCCAGATATTCAAATAAATAATTTAATTTTTGGATGCATCAAAAATGCAATAAAATTATAATTACCCACCTACTGCAGATTTGCCCGAATAAATAGACTCAGGAGAAAAACAGCACTGAAAATCTTTTTTTTCCATTGCAACAGAGGTGCACAATCAATGTTATCTGATCCTTGCCCATTGTCCCCTTGTCTATCTTTCTGTAACCTAATGGCTTTTACAATCAATCAAATTGATTGACAGGGGACCGATTTCTAATTAAGGAGGATGAACTTTAGTGTTGTAAAAGTTGACATGAAGACATTACGGAATTTGAAGAAAATGTTATATTGTGAATGTATGTGTTCCGGAAAAGTGGCAGATAAAATGTGTGAAGATCAATAACCCATTTATGACTGTAAACAAGGCAAATAAAAAGCTCAAGTTGATATATTGAGTGACTGTGAGTTAAATCAGTAACAGGGGTGTTAATAAAGGGAGCCAACTCTGTGATTCACTATGCAGAGGTAAGTCGATGTTTAGTTTATGAAGGTAAAAATCATTGTGTCTTGAAAGTTGGAAAAATTTTCCATCTAGGAATTTGGTGTTTAATTCATAAAGGTGTGCTGTGGGATTTCGTGATGTATTGGAGAAGGATAAATGATACTGCAACAGCAGGGAAAAGAAAATCAAGATGTCTGGAGTTAGAATGTGTGATGTAAGAGATAATTGAGAACTGTATTCTCCCGGATGGGGAGATTTATAAAGTATTTTAGTTAATTTGTTTGGTAATTTGGAGGGATATCCTCAGTTATTTCTAGACAGCTTTTTTCATGGATGCATTGGGAAATTTCTTCACCTTAAGCAGCACTGTGGAGATTATTGCTGATTGCTTTGTTTATTTTTCATTTCACCTCAAATAAGCTATGCATGGGTTATCACACGGCTCATCTACGAGATTGCTGCTGATCATGTAACAGTGTAATACACAAATATTAATATGAAGGAAGATAGGATGTTTTCTTCATTGCTGTTCAATTTGTTTTTATATCTGTATCTTTAGAGGCTTTTCCCCAAGTTACAAAACAAAATATATTTTTTTGTATGAATTGATTTTTTATTTTTTTTTCTTCGGGGGGGGGGGGGGGGGGGGGGGGGGGGGATGGGGGGGTACAGAAGGAAGAATTTGTAGGACCTATAAAGTGTTAGAAATAATAGTTTTTCAAGCAAAAATATTTTCTTCTTTTCACCATCTGTGAGAATTGTATGAAGTGTTTGACAATAGAATTTATTTTATTGACAATCAATTAGTACAAGAAGTGCTTTTGCAAACAACTATTTGAAAGAGAGTTGGTGTTGAATGCCTTGTTTTGATAAGTAATTTTGCTAAGTGTCTCTTTCAGTGGACATTAGTTTACCACTTGGAGGTGTTACTAATGGGAGAAGAATACTCTCACTCCCTTTGTTGTCAGTTCAAAAATCTGAGCTCTTCATTTCATTTATTCCAAAAATTAGTACCGCAAGAGAGAAATATTTAAGTTTGACTTTAATTGTAATGGCTTCTAGCTAGTTGAAAAAGGTATTTTTAATTGCAAGTCATTGAATATCTCTAGTTTTTTTTTAATCAGTAGAAATTTATAATATAATTATCAAATATTTAATAAAAAAGGTGTTCAATTATACAGAATTTTGCATTGACAAGATAACATAAAGGACTAACAGTATTTTTGTAAAATGTAAAGTATGTACAATATTTTTTTTGTATTAATTATTGTTTTAACATTTAGTTTATGCAAATGAAAAAAGAATTCATAATTTGATAAAAGATAATATCTAAGGAATTTAACAAATTACAATGATCACATAAATTAGTTGCAATGAAATGACCTATTTCTGTGATCCCAAGATCAATATTAATTAGTCTGAAAAGAATTTCTGAAAACGATTTGTGTCCATTAAGTCATGTAAATTCCGTAGATTTTTTCTTAATTATTTTAAATACTTCTATCTAATTTTTCACAATAAACTGCAAGGCAAAAAAGCAAAGATTACTAATAGGAATAGAAAGAAGTTCCTTGATACAGGCATTTTTACGTCCCTTGATACAGGCATTTTTACGTAAAGAAATATAAAAGAAAGAATTATCTAAAAGTATTGTAGTACGTCAGCAAGCTTTATTGCATTAAGGTAAACTGAAACTCTGCTGCAGCCAGTTGGTATAAGCAATGAGACGTAATTAATGGGTCGACTTATACCAGGTAAAATAGGCAAATTCTCCGCATCTCTTTGTTTTATGTGATGGCTAATTTCACTGTAATGTTATTTTCTAATTTCTTGTTGGCATCATCTTTTTTTATTCCTCCGTTTTGTTTTGGGTTTTTTTTTTTTTTTTTTTGCTAATATCAGGTTATGATATCATAGAACATGTATCAAAATTGTGCGGTGAATTAGGTTTCTGAAGTAGTTCATGCAGTTATATAATGAGAAAAATGCATTATTATTTTTTCATTTAAATCAGAATTATTTGGGTCAGAATACTGTGCATTTTATATCTAATTATGTTGGTTTCATTTGTCATTTTTATTTGCATTATTGAATGTCTTGATTTCTGCTGAAAATTAATCATTGGGTTTTGTTTCGGTTAATTCATTCTGATCATTTTTCATCCATGGACAATTAGAAATCTTTTGTTCAGTTAATCTCCCCCGGAACAGGGTGCAACATGTGCTGATGTAAATTCATGGGCATCAATTTTTGCTTCCCTGTAATAAGGATTTCATAACTGCATTTCCAATATGAAGATCTATATTTGCGTTACAAGGCACACATTAAAATTCATTTCAAATGCCATCTCCCTTCTGAATATCAGAAGCTGAAGGGAGTGTATGTCTACTAAGCAAAAACAATTAATCACTGATAAATTACTCAGTATCTTGTTAGTAAATGTCACCTATGCATTAGAGGCATTAATTATCAACACAGATATCAGTTGAATTCTTAATGTTTTGGAATCAGAACTTGGACAACTCCAATCCTGGGAGGTTTCTTGCAAAGTGAAGTGCTGAGCGATAAGAACTCCATAATCCCTATGAACAATGTAAATCTTAATCCTTTAATCTTATTTAAACTGTAAAACAGAATGTTATTTCCATCTCATTTGCAGGTAAATATTTCAGTGTTTATCGAAGTACAAGGGACAACTTGAAATTAACAGATTCTTGATGGCTTAGCCGAGTTTTTACATTGATATTTCATTTGGGAGCCAGTGTGATCAAAGAGAAGGCCATTTAGAACATTTCATTTCAAGGTTTGTTTTATAGTTGTAGATTTTCAGTAAATCTCCATTATGCAAAATTCGATCATGCAGAATCTTCAACTGACTTATTCCATTTCTTGGCTGTTTCATGTTAGAGTGAAATACAAGACTTTAATTCATTTTAAGGTTTTAAAATAATTGTTGATAATTTGAATTTATCTTTTTCACAAAAAAAAATTGATGAAACAAAACAATTGTGCATACTGGTATAATTATGATACAACATTATTATTTTTTAAAGAATTCCATATTGTCTCAAATTTTCTCGGAACACTTGCTAACCTTTATCCATCATCATAGCAAAAAATTGCAGGTTTCTTCTAGGACAAAAATTATGACTGACGGAGGACCTTATTGTGTTCTGTAGGAAATGCAATAATCACCAAAATGTTTCATGGTTGTCTTGTTTAGTTTGTAAGACTTGTCCTCATTGGCATAGGTACAACTAAGTTGTATCCTGGCATAAAATGGCAGACATGGAAGAGACAATAAAAGCAATCTCTAAGTTGTACATTATGGTTGGAGAGAGAGAGAGAGAGAAGGAGAGAGGCTGTTGTGAATGATTTTCAAGTTAATTTCTGTCTGATTTATAAAAACAGCTTGATAAAGGATGTTAAGTCGTAGGGGGTGTTTGCACGTGAAATTTAAAATCTTCTGTCTATACAGTCATGTCTTAGCAATGCATAAAGCATCAGATTAATAGAATGAAAAATCAAAGTGTGACGCTGATTAACACTGCATTTTTAAACAGATCGAATGCTGGAATCCATTAGTTTGGTGGATGAGTTGAGGGTTTCATTTTAAAGTTAAGAGATGATCGAGTTACTTAATGCAAGGTGGGAAACACTAAACATGCGTAGGTGATTTTTGCTGGGGTTTTTTTGTGAATTTTTTTATGAATGATAGTTCCTTCTGTTTCTATAGCATTTATGAAAGATAAAGTACCAGTACTGAAATGCACTTTTCCTTCTTCGATCATTTATTTCTTAAAATGGATGTAAAATGAGCTATTGGACAATATTCGGTAAGAATACACCGGAAGAAAATGTAAATTTCTCAAGAAAAGGACCTATTTCTGTTATTAAATAGTTGATCTATTCCATATTTATTGTGATATAATTCTGTTGAAATGGATCTGCAAATACCAACAGAGCGGCATTTCTGCAATTTTCTGAGGAGATGAGCCATTTTCATGTGCTTTGCATTGAAAGAATAAGATGCATTTTGATAAGCATCTGTAAAGGAATGGCATTTAACAGTCATTTCTGAACATTACTGCTGGTTTTGTAGGCTTTGTTTTATGGGTGTTTTTGAATGAGGTGGTAAAAGATATAGGTTTGATTGAATTATTATTGGAGAAAATGGCTTTAAAAGATATGGTTCTGACCAATTTCCAACACGTGGTTTCTTTTTTATGTACAAGTATGATATATATAAGACATGCGAAGTGGAAATAATCACGATTCTGACACATATGTGAATTTAGTCGCATATACCATTACATTTTACTTAGAAATTAATACTAAGAACTTTGAAGTAAATTTAGACCAAAAGTACACCACTTTGGAACCGATAAACACAGGAAAATTGTTGGAGTGGTGTTAAATAAGGTGTGATAACAGGGAAGGAATGGTTTCTGTGAGAGGGAGAGAACAACAAGAAGAAGAAGACATCTCCTCTTTACATGTGTATGTAATTATGCCCCCACAGTTCCCTGTGCAGTAATCAGAACTGGCAGATGACTTGCTGTACTTACTCTCAGCCCTACCTAGGATATTGTGTGCAGTCACTTCATGTGTTGGGTGCCTGAAGAGAGGGCAAAGTCAGACGCAGATATTGTGTGCAATTTTAAGACAAACTTATCAAAGGATTTTAAAATTGGTACCATTCTCAAAGAGGTTTTTTCTTTTGAATACAAATTGATATTATATATATAGTGTGTGTCGAGGTTGCTTTTCTAATTTTGTGCTTCTGGATTGACAAATTTTTGGAGTTCTTTATAAAGTGATGACCAGTATTTAACAGAGGGAAATATTAATTCATCAAAAAGGTAATTTATGCATGTGATTGAATCATTTTGAAATAATGCGTATATTTTAGAAAACGTTTCAAAATCCAGTTTTTCTGTTGCCGTACCAACTTATCGAGTTATGTTGTGCAACACATGACTAAAAAGTGTTATGCATTATAATGCCATTATAACACCTTATTTTTGGAACATATACTAGATGAATTTCAGATAAGGGATGCACAGGTGCTACTAAATATAAAGATCTTATTTTTATTTTTACCATAGGTTGGTTTCCTTTGCTGTAAATGTCAGAATCTCTTCATACATTCTCAGTTGTTTTACTTTCTCGAGCAGTAGAAACATGCAGCAGTTGGGTTGCATGGGTTTTTTTTATGGATCAAGTGTTTCATCAAAGCAAGATAACACTGATTTTTATCATCTGAGTCTATGATACAGGGGAATGTGGTGGTTGTACACTTATATAATTGGAATGGGTTATTTGCATTCAATGTCAAGGCTTCAATGGTTAGACCTTTAGTGTGTTTGGTTTTTGATCTCGAGATTATTTCTTTTTACATGGGAGACCTTTTCTTCGAGGCATGAAACTCAAATTAACTGAGACTTTACAGTGGAGAATGTTTCCAGGATCATTTTAATTTGCAGCCAATTAGCAGAAATAATCCCCAAAGCCTTAGACATGTTAGATTTCCTAATGAATTTTTTATTTTGTTAAATTGAGCAATGGATGTGATATAATGTCAGGTCAAGCAAGCCATTTTCCCACAGCTGTGAATTTATTTCCATATATGATATATGCTGTATGACCGGGCATCTAGAACATTAGAGCCAGGTCATTGATTCAATGGTACCATGATATCTTGGTCTCCAGAGGGGTACTAACCCAGAGAACTACTAAAGCCAATGTAGTCAGATACCTGCTGATAAGGCGATTTATTTAAAACATCAATTCATCATTGTAGGCATTTCAAAACATGAGCCAGTAAGTGTGCGACACTTCTTTGATTTCTTTCATATAAGGCTTGGATATAATGCTTGTCAATACCTAAATTACACAAAAATGAAGTTTTTGTATAATTGTGGAAGGTTTTCTACAGCTGCTTATAAGGTTCATAGGATACTGAATTTTAAATTAGGATATATGATGCCATTTATTTGAAATCTTTTATTTCTTTATTGATATTATTTAATATTCATTTTTTTGATAGAAGACAGCTGGGGGAGGTACAATGGGAATGTTTACAGATTTTTGTGAAGAATTAATGGGTTCTGTGTGATAACAAGAGTGTGCCATTGAACGTGCACGGACATGCTGTAAAGACACGTAAAAAGAAAAGATGTTTGATATTCAATGATCTTGCAGTCTAAGCCAAAAACGGGTTTTTTTCTGCATTGTTGTGACAATATGAAACTCTGCAAAAGTTGATAACTTGGTCAAAGATTGCAAAACACATTTTGTAGCATTAATTCACTTGAATTTTTAACTTCCCTGGAGTTTTAATCTTTTTATAAAAGTATTAAGCAGATGCAATAATAGTGGAGATCAAGGATGTCTGGCAGTGGTATGGGGAGAAGCTGAATGACCAGTGGGGAGTGGAATGGTCGGAGCTTTTGTTTTGGCTGTGTGTCTGTTACCTCTGTGTATAGGGTGAGTCTGAGAGACCAGCAGCTGGTAAATGCTCGCTAACACTGAGATCTCTGCTGTAGTACCAGGTACTTGTTCTGTAGTTACATAGTCTGTTCACTGGTAGTGTTTGCAAACCTTCTGGCTGAGTGCCATCAGTGTCTGCTTTTGTTCTGGAATCTTGTGACTGTTATCATGCACTAACAGTGATACTAAGAGGCTGGTTAGATACCATGGATGGTCAACTGATAAATCTATTAAAGTTAGAGATTTCAAAATTATAGAGATTTCAGAAGCATCTCATTTTTGTGTGAAGAATGTTGTTCAGAGACTGTGTATGTTGGACTACTTGATGCATAGTCTAATGAGTCTGGTGTCCCTAAATTATTGATTTGATTTAATAATTTCAAGGTCACATGATCTTAAGAGATCAAAGTTGACTTACAAAATTATCAATAAATAAGAACTTTACCTACATGTATATAAGCCGGTTTAAGTACTAGAAGTTCAGAAGTTTCCATTGTAAGTTGTTGCAAAATCTTAAACAGCTTTCAAAGGTGTTTCCTATTTAATATTTTTCAGATGTTATATATCTTGCTGCATATCCCATTGATAGATGGGTGGTATATTTTTGATCTGTTGGTAAGAGAAGATAATGTCAGATGCAAGCCAATGTTTACATATTATCAATACATTAATACACGCATATAATGTAAGACACAAAAAAAAAAGAATGATAAATGTTCCATGCAAAGAGTAAGCAGTTTACTGAATACCTTGTCTAAGGCAATGAAATTATTGAATTTTTGTGCAGACAATATAATAATTCGTTAATGTAATCCTGAATGAAGACAGTCTGTGAAACTCTGTAATGAATACTGTATACCGGTAATTATTTGTTTGATTATTCAGTCTATATATGAAACCCTGTCATGAAAACAATATAAAAGTAACTATTGTAAATTCCTAATTAAACGCGAGGATTTAATATCCGCGTAAAATCGTGAGATGCACATCTCGCGGATTTTAAAATCTCGCTTTTATTTTTCTGATAGATGTAAGCTAAATGAAACTATGATAAAACTTGATAAAAAAAAAAAAAATGATGCAAAAAAGTTGAATCGCGGAATTAAGTATCACGAAAAATAAGGAATCTGCAGTATTCAGTGTATGAAGAGATTGAACATACTGATTAAGACTATGTATACCTGTAGGGAAGACATCCAGTCATTCAGTTTACCGGGTATGTAAACATTAAATGAAGACATTGCAACTGTTCAATTTATGTAACCTGGTAAAAGAGACATTGTAATTGAACAAGACATAATGATTATACAGTCAATGAAACCTGTATTGAAGATAATGTAATGGAGTCTGTAAATATATATGTAAATATTTAAAGAAGAAAGTGTAATTACGTAGTTTGTGTTACTTTGTAAGGAAGACACAGTACAGCAAAACTCGTTTATAACGAATTTCAAGGGACCATAGAAAAAACTTCGTTATAGCCGTAATTCGCTATGGGTTTATAACGAATTCGTAAAAAATATTATAGCGAATTCGTTATGAAATAATCGGCTAACAGTTTTCCACACTATCGTAAGTTATAAAATTAGTATTACTGTCATTTACAAAAAATGTTAATATAACCATTTCATTTCAATTTTTAAAAAAATTCCGTATACTATTTGAATTTGAGTATTTTATATATGCATCTTAAAATTGCATATATCTTCAATGAAATTTGAAATGGAAAAAATTCGTTATAAAAATGACAAAATACGTTAAAATTTTGCCAGCGGGGGTCTTAAAATTACTTCGCTATAGCCGTAAATTCGTTATAGGCGTGTTCGTTATATACATCAATTTTCTATAGGTTTATATAAGAAATTTGCCGGGACATGAATAATAATTCGTTATAGCCGTAAATTCGCTATATCCGTGTTCGTTATATTCGAGTTTTGCTGTAATTATCTAGTACATGTATGTGCAACTCTGTTATGAAGACTGTGTAATTATACAGTCTATGTAACCCTGTAGTAAAGACATTGTAATTTTACATCTGTGTAACCCTGTAATGAAGACATTGTAATTATACAGTATGTGTAACGCTTTCATGAAGACAGTGTAATTATTAAGTCTATACGTGTAATCATGAAAGGAAAACATTGTAATCGTACAGTCTATGTAACCCTGTAAAGAAGACAAAGTGATCATACAGTCTGTGTAACCTTGAAATGAAAACATAATTATACAAGACACAGTAATTATACAATCTGTGTAACCTTGAAAGGGAATCGTAATTATATAGTCTATGTAACCTTGTAATGAAGACAGTGTAATTATTCAGTCTGTGTAACTCTGACAGTCTGTAATGAAGTCTGTCCTGTTGACAGACAGCCTAAGAGAGATGCTGGGAAGAGTTGTCAGTTTTTAGATCACCTTGGCTGCACCAGGACATTGTGATGAGAGCAACATATGTAATGCAAAAAACACAATTGTTGCAATGGCAGTCAAGTCATTTGGTGTATGAATCTTCCAGAGCATACATACCTCCCATTTCGACCACATGTGCTCTTCATAAACTTGCATACTGGCCAAATGAGATGATCAACACACATTGTCTGTTATTTCTTATGATTAGTTTGCATTTAAAAATCATAGATTATGCAATAGTTATTATGCATTAATGCATTGTATACAAAAGGGCAGATTATGTTAAGCTTTTAATCCCTAGGCGACACAGTTACCTCAGTACCATGACGGTGCATTGTCAAATAAGCAAATATAGTCACACTCATAAATTTTCTATTTTTAACAATTCAAACAGCATTACAGATAATAATTTTTTTCTTCATTAATATTTGAAAACCTCAGGGATTATATGTCTTGTAAGGAAATCCTGTGTTTTTATTCCATCAATATTGCTATTTATTCTATCCAAACATCGTGATCATGATACTGCCTAATTACGTTGTGGATTCTGCAGGTATTGGAGCTAATTTGTAGGACTATAAATGGGTTTATTAGTGTGAGAAACTATTGATTGTACATGTAATAAATTATTGATTCAAAGTATAAAATTATGAAGAGAAATACATCAAGTTATGACAAAATTTTCAGTTGTGTATTAAAAACAATGTATTAATACATTGAAGTTTGCATACTTATTGTTTCAACCTTTAGAGTTACAATTTACAAAATTTCCATTCATCATTAGTAAGTCAATTAGAATTTTAAGACTGGTAGTATAGAATGTCTTAACAAAAGCTTAATAAAGACACAAAACTGTGTGCAATGCCCCTTTGAAGTTAATGTCACAGATTGACGGAAGTGAATAATTGATTAATTCCAATATGAATTGATTTATTCCCAAGGACTAGACTAACGATTGTACGGTTAGTCACACACTACTTTTGACCTCGTATCTGTCAAAGACACTTAAGTATTAGACTTTCCAATATCGAAGACATCACTTTCCAATTTTTCATGCTTAACCTCTCAATAATTTAGCTATTATGCGATTTTCTGTTATTTTTCATAATCCTTCAAATCTAGATTGTCTGCTGATCAAGTTCTGTTGCTTGTGGAATGCTGTGGGTATATAAAGTTTAAGGTGTTTGCACATGATATGAAAATATCAGTTATAGTTGGAAAGAGTTTATAAAGTGAACTTGTTGCAAAAAAACTGATGTTCAATGCTTAAATATGTGAAAAGATAGAGACTCACTGATGTAAAACAGTTTACTTAATTTTTTTGTAGAGCAGAGAACAACAGTAGGAGACATATCTTCTGATCCTGGATTATCTGGTGTTTTAGTTATGGGAGTTCTGATTGAGGAATTTTAAAAATTCATTCATTAAATGGTAAGTGACAGCGTGCTTTCTGTACTAGACTGTAAGGATCTATAAAAGTCCAATATTCAATGTGAATATCAGCTATAAATAGGTAAGACCTTAATTCTGTGAGAGGTGACAAGTTGCAGTAAACAGCTGATGAAAACACCCCCACCCCCCAAAAAATTCCCCACCAATGAAATTGCAAAACGCAAATAGGGATAAAAAGGTCTTTTTGAAAAAAACTTATCCCCCCCCCCCCCAAAAAAAAAAAGACAAAATAATTCATCTTTACCTCTAATCAATAAGACATGTATATGTATACCGTAATTGCAAAGAAATTTGATTTAATAGGTCATTTTCTATTTGATTTGTTAATCTGGCTTAAGGACATGGGATTAACTTTATTTTGAAATCTAATTTAGCAATCTGTCAAGTAAAGATATTCTGAAATTTGAATTTCCTGTGTTCAGCATTAATTGTGGGAGCTATACTGATGGAGTAGAGGAAAACTTGAAATTTGTCATAATATTTCACAATATTTAGCAGCCAATTTCTTCAATTATCAAGCACTTGTTTAGAGAGATATACCATTCTATTCAGTCTGCACCAGGATTACGTACTTCAGAATTAACCTTCCAAATGCCATTAGGAATCAAAGAAGCTGCCTGATGCAAAATGTTCAAGGTTGCTTTAATAGTTAGTATACACCAGTTAATCACACCCCTCTACTCTGTACAACCGCGAGTTCACAAAACACAGAGACCCAGAGAGGAGACAGATTTTATAAACTGTTTGAAGAAAATTCACAAGACCAAAGATACAGATACATTGCATGTTTCTCATATGAACCAACTAAAAGTTAAAAAAAAAAAGAGGGCTTTAGGAGATTACGTGTCCTAATGTGAAAACATTGTGATGGGTAGTGTTTTTTGAGAGCTAGGAACCAATTTATTGCAGGCTGTAAAAGAGTATTGTTTTGTATCTTGCAAGATTTTGGAGACTATAAATTCACAAGTTTTTGATGGTTTTAGCACCCATTTTTCAGCAGAATGAAAATAGTGAAATTAAGATAATCTATCATGCATTTGGATGATTCATGATGTTATGATGAGCAATATATTGATATGATCCCTGGGAAACACAGTGATGTAATGATGATCGAGAATTGAATAGATAGGATAACTTTGTTAGACAGTTTCTAATGAGAAGCTGTACAGAAATATGAATGAAGTGTTGAGTCCTTTAACAGCAGTAAATTATGTTACACTAAAAGATTGAATCTTTCACTGATATGTAGCAAGATTGTACCATAAAATGGTGAAATTTATTGAGAAAAAACTCTCTCTCTCTCTCTCTCTCTCTCTCTCTCTCTCTCTCATTTGGTTAACCAATTAGCAAAATTTGGTCTTTCTTACTGTTTACCTTGCTCCCTAAATTGGAATGATGCGTTCACCCCTAATGACTTCATTTAAGTGACAGTTTGTTATATTGTATCAGTAAAGAAATTATTTTTACCACAGATGATAAGTTGTTCCCACTCAATTACCCCCAGCATGATTATTCTTTGCCTTTGAGTTCATCCCAACTTCAAACGCGGTTGACATCAGCATCTGTAACAGTTATGAATATCAATACACTGTACTACACGGACACTTGGCAATCATTAGATACACAAGAGACTTTCATAGATTTAGCTATAAAATGTCTAATTTACATAACCCCAAATTACAAAAATTGATAGTGGTTCTGTGGTAATGTTGTCTTGAGATGACATCACTGTATGGTTTTTTGGGGCTGGATTCTTTATAGATCAGATATGTAACAATGTTATGTTATGACACTGCACAGCAGATAGTTGCCAGAAACCAACTTTGCCAAGAAATAATAGAAAAGATGGAAATTATTTGGGACATTGTATAAAAGTTTGTCTTTTCTTGTTTATGTTTTGTGGACAAGGTTGAACGATCCTTTTTCCTCCCCCAAAATGTCTTTGTGCAGCCTTTGAAGTTTTTTGTGTTTGTACTTTTACAAGAGAATTTTGTTTGGCTGTTTTGTGAAGTTGGGACGTAGAATGCATGGGAAGTTTGGAATTTGAGGCATTTGTGTCTTGCACAAGTAGGCTTGCTAGATTTCAGTTCTTTTGTTGAACTGTTTTTTTCTTCATATTGGACCTCCAGCAGACTTTACACGTTTTTCAGAGATACAACAGTGAGGGTTTATTGTTGCTCTGAGCTTCCGCTTCAGAGGAAACATCAGACTTCATGCCCTGAACAAAATGAACAGTGTCTGGTATTGAACAGTGTTCAAGGTCATGCGTGGCAGACTTTGTTTAATGTTCATTAAGATCATGTGGTGTTGTACATACTCTGTGTGAACATGGATCACATTTTTTCCCCGAAAGACCAAAGCAATTGAATTTCCTTTTGAAAGTTTGATATTACAATATTTTCCTTGTTATCTCTCAATGCATTGTCTTTTAATAATAAATATAAAGAGCGTAAACACAATTATTTATGATAAATTATTAAGTTCTGAAAAATACCAGTAGTGTTCAAAAACATTTGTAGGATTTTATAAGATTTTTTCAGAATTTGAAAAATTAATGTTTTTAATTAATGCTATTTTTAGAATGTCTGCTTTTTCGAAGGATGTCTTAGAATCAGTTTGGTGATATAACAATAAGATAATTGATATGCTTATAAATAGACAGTAAATTTCAAGATGAGCTGGGAGAAATCATATGCATAATTATAAATATATACAGGATTAGTTAATAGTGGAGGGCAGAGACCTCTCTGTGTAGATCATACACATAGATAACATCTGGAGATGATCTGTTTTGTCCTTACCCATAGCACACTAATTACACCCTAAAATCAACACTCATTACCATCAACATATAGCGTCTCTGTATCTGTAATTGTCAAAGTTGTTGGGCGATGAAAATTTCTGTCAGCCGCTTCATTTTTGTGCACCACAACAGGCACAGAAAAAAATATGCCTGGGTCTAAAAAAAGAAGAAAATACAGCATTTTTATGTGGTAAAGTAAAGTAACAGAGGTTGACAATTTGTGTTATTTTTTTTTCGTCGTTCAAGAAAAATCTGTTCAGAAACTTAAACTAGGAAAGTTAGTATTAAAAGACTAGTGTGCAGATGATTTTTTCAGCTTTTATTCATGGCAGTCTTATTTTCAAACAGTTCTCAACTGTTTCTCAACCACTTCTGATTACAATTATGAAAAACTAAAATTGCACCAATAATGAACTACCACAAAATGTTGTAGAAATTTTCCCTTTTAATAACATGACTGAAAAAAATTTGCTCTGATTTATCATTATTGCCTTCCTTTATCATATGCCAACACAAGACAGGAATATTTATGTTTGTCTATCAGACTGGCATATTTATTGTATTACAATGGGTGCAAGAACCGTCTATCAAACCAGATTCCATTTATAAGAGGCAAGGAAATATGTAATTGAGAATTACTAAGATAATAATGACAAAGATATTTTGAAGCTTCAATAGAGTGCAGCTTAGAAAAGTTCATGTTGTAAACAAATTTGTAAAATTAAGTTAATGTTTCTGTAACAATCAATTCCATATAATCATTGATGTTTTGAGTTGCAGTCTACACCTGGAATTGTGAATGTACTTTGAATTCTAAATTCTTGATGAAGTGCACCACTGCATGGTGAGCTGCGTTTGATTTGAGTTGTGAGATATCAGTGGTCAAGCCATGTGTTTGCCGCTAGAAACAGGAAGTCACTGTAGATTTCTGTCAGAAAAGATCAAGCGGGTCATTACTGTGATGTACTATGGTAAAGCACCTTGAAACTTCACCATGACTAAGTATTGTCTTTGTAAGTATTTGCAGTTGCCCAAATCTGCTCACTAAGGGTTTTTTCTCCAGATTTTCCCCTTTTGAAAAATATTTGTTGAATGAAAATGTATGAAAAAATTAAAGAGATAACTTTAATGTTCATGGGTCTTCCAAATGATATCATCAGTTTGTCACTTTGAAAAATAAGATATTCACATGATTTCTGAAGTCACATCCTTAAAAACTGATTCTTTGCTTTATATTAATGAAGATTAAATTCTACTGTAAGAGGTCAATCTTATGGCAAAGGTCCCTTGTCCCATTTTCTTTTCTATTGGTAGCTCTATTATAAAGATATCTCAGATTTCAATAGCCAAACAAAACTCTTTTAGTTTGAAGCTCTTTCAATTTAACTATAGGGTCATCTCAATGTAAGTGACATTTTTGACAGTAATGTTGAAAAAGAAAATATATCTTAATGCTATATACAATGTCCAGAAATGTTACGATTATGATATGTTTTTCAGGATAATTGGTTTTTTGACTACTGAGACAAATACATGTAGTTATCTCATATTGTTACCATGTTACTAGGTGGAATTGGAAAGATGAAAGAAATCCCAATTATTAACCTTTTGACCTATGATAGTTCTCTTATGTATATTAACTTTTAATTCATACATAAGTTGCAGTCTTCTGTAATTCCACCAGGGGGTTCATAGCAGTTCTACATTTTCTTTCCTTATTGTTGAGCAGTGATCCGAAATCTCAACTATTAAAGTTTTGTTGATTCCACTCTGTTTTTGGTTTATCCTACATTATACAAATGTATTTAGATATATCAATGAAAGTCTAATGTAAGCCAGTTTAACTGTGCAAGGCCTAAAAAACATTTGGAAGAGAGGCAAAGAAGGGTCATGATAATCTTTTATAAATGTTTTGGTTTAAAGTTTTCTATGTACCCAGCAGATTATTTGGCAGATTGATTTTAGTTCAGGTCATTTATACATTCCAAGACCTCTCCTTTCTTTTTGAACATTTCATGTTTTTATGTTTTACATTTACATATATGGTTTGTTATTTATTTTACTATAAATTACAGTAGTAGGATTTTAACCTGTAACTTACATTAGTATTTGATGAATTTAAAAAAAAACGTAATTGTATCAGCTATAAGGCATGAACTCTTTACTCAGCTTATGTATCTTTCATATGAAAGCAGAAAATATCAACAAATCAATGTAAACTAGGTCCATTGGGTCATATGTTGTGTTAATTGCACCCTTTCCAACCGAAAATGCTCAAAAAGTCAGCATCCCAGTGAGATATGCTGTTTTTCAGTGGCTACCTACAGGTTTGACTGCTTGTTTAAAAGCAGAGCTGGCAAGCCATCGAGCACAGAACCTTGTTATAGACAACACACAGTGCTGGCATTGGAGATTAATAAGTTTAACCAAATAACAGTTTTATTTTTTCACTTGGGAACCTCTTATTGATAATGATGTAATTCAGGTATCCCAGGAACATAGGCAGGTGCTTTTAGGTATAGACCACATGCAAATTACAAATGGCTCTAAAAACAGATGTAGCTGATTGGAATCAAAAGTTAATCAGGATAATTAGTGATAAATATGGGGATTTTTTTTAGGAGTCCTGAATAATCAAAAAGAGAAAACCTGGACAAATTTTCCATTAAAAAAATCTTTATCAGATGATGCGAGAGAGTCTGAAAGCTGGTATGTGGGTATAATGAATTTTATGTTCAGACATCAATGAAACAGGCAAGGTTTTTTACTGTGTGTAGTAATTGTAGCAAATGGGAGGTTTTCTTCCCTATATTGTCAAATGTATATCCCACCTAAGATGAAATCGACAATTCAAAAAGATTAGGTAAATAGATATTGGCAGCTAATGACTTCAAACTGGCTCGTTATTTTGTATTCCCTTGCAGGAATTCTTTGTCAAGCATGTTAATAAATGGGTTTCTTGAGACATAAACAGGCAGATTATAGTTTTTACGTATTATGATGTTTGCTGTCCTGAAAACAACACAAGTAATACGTGTATTTTGCCATGATAACGCATTGCACTAATTCTCAATTTTAAAATGTAAATGTTTTTTTAATGATACATATTTTCAGTTTTATTTTTAAACAAGACAGAATGGGGAAAGAAAAAAAAGTATGAAATATTAAACAGTGCATGTATTATCATATTTTTTAAATTTTGCTTTTTCTCTGGTTACCCAGGCTTTGCATTGATGAGGTATACTCAGGTTGATGAAAGCAATTGAAATTATTGCTTAAATTCGGAATGTTAATTGTTCCTGAGTGTATCACATGTTACTGTTGAGAGTCATCTCCTGCCATGAAATATACAACAACCATGCACAATTTCACTTGCTTGCTTTCTTCCTAAAGCTTGAATGAATGCTTCCAAGTAGTTTGTATTCCCTAATTGTAACACCTTGTCTGTTTGGGTTTTCTTTTCCTTCGTCTTTAATGATTTTGAAGTATCATCCTGATCATAAGACTCGTAGAATTGGGTTAAGAAAGAACTTTGGTTTTAATTGCGATTGTAATGCTTAGAAGCGAAAAAAAACATAGGGAGTTTGAAAGTGTTGAGAATGTTTTGGTAATTGATTATTAAGTGTGAGTAGCAAAAATAAAAGAATTGTGTGGGTCCGTTTGAACTAGTTGTTAATGTGACTTTGAGAAGGTGCTTCATTAAACTATATCAATAATGTATTGTATCCATTTCCTTGGCTTAACATAGGAGAGCCCCCCAAAAAGGTATTTCTTTCATCTTTCTTGAATTAATGATTGCATGGATAAAATTATGTTTTTAAGAGATAGAAAATGCTAAAATCAGTTAGTTCAATACCAATTTGTATGAAGGACAAAAGAGAAATTTTCTGTATCAGTATTAATTGTATTCTTGTTGCACATCTTAACCTTCTACATCATTAGAAACCCCAAGAAAAAAGGATCAAAAAGAGGAAAGGGATGATTCACAAAAACTATAAAGCTTTTATTGTGGAAAACAAGACAAACAACTTGAATGTATAGAGCAATTAAACTTTATTATTGAGACCACATGGAAACCTGACTGACATGATGGCATCTGGATTTCAGCCCCCACCCCCAACCTTGTTTTTTGGACAGTTTATTTCTGGTGTGAGAACTTCTGCTGATAGCCTAGCAGCCCTCAATCTTTGCCCTCCTGTCTTAGCTCAACTATGATGGATTCTGTAATGACTTGCTGCAACATTTGTTCTTTAATCTAACCTGGCTTTTTCCTTTGTGTTTATCAATAGCAGTCAATATGTTTGCATGTTCATGACATGTGTAATTCATCATAAGCAGTACACATGGAGTAAATCAGGTCTTTATGGCTGTAATTTCTAGTGAGAGAAATTTGAAGTGCTCAAAGGATTAAAAAGAAAAAAAAAGAAGACATTTAGAGGTTTTTGAATATTATGAGCAAGAGTTCCCCTGAAATATATCTGAATGATATTTTGATTCATGTATCCTACATTCATTTGCCCATGGAATTCCTGGAATAATTATCGGGGATAGGTGAGGCTGGTGAAGCACTGTGTGATATGATTTGAAAATCACTCATTTTTTCCCCTAGTTATTAGGACCAATAATTACCAAATAATTCCTGCTGAACAGATTTAATGAACTGGAATACCATGAATTTGAGAGGATGGCACGGAGTGCAAACACAGGTTTCTATCTTGTCTGTAGATCAGACAAGTGCTGCTACAATTGCAATTACCAAGCACAAAATGACATTGCACATTTGACCAGTTCGGGCTGAACTATCTCCCTTGACATGCATTGGTCATGTGATTTATTGAAATATCTTATCTTTTATAGCTGATGGTCTCTTAACTTAGTGGAGGCAATGTCAGAAAGAGTTGAAGTGCTTGTCATGATGTTTGTATAGCCACAGACCTGTTTCATTATAAGGAAGCATTTTTGAGGGGGAAGTCTTTTGATTGCTAGCAGAGCATGGTGCTAATAGTGTTGCACTGACCACTGAATCCTTGTTGCCTTGAAACGTTTATCCTTGAGAAACAAACAAATGGGCAGCAAAGAAAACAGAGAAAGTACAGAAAATAATCTCAGCAAGCAGGAACACATGCAGGAATTGATTAGAATGGAATTATTTCTTTGTTCTTCAGGATAATTAGATCTTAACGATTAGATAATCCAATTTTTGCAATAAATGCTCTTTAGAGTTGGAATTCCCAGAGTACAAGTAGTAACTTTCTGCTTTTAAAACCTCCCCAGAGGGTTGTTTCGTTTTCTTGCATTTAGCAGGACTCCCCTGAGAATGTTTAAAACCAGCATGATGTTTACGAAGGGGTTAATATGTTTACTGAAAAGAAGATCTCCCTACGAGCAAAACATCATCACCTGTTAATTCCCAATAAAAGACAACAAATTTGATGGATGGTTATCTAATAAGCCCATGCATCGGTTTATTGATTCGAATCCTGCGTTTTGTAGACTCTTTTCTTTTTTCCTCTTTTTTGGCAGCAATTTCACGCATTTTCTTGGACATGGTTTATCATATGAGCAGATATACATATTGTATCAATTATCGGGTCCTTGATATTCATCAAGATGGCCATTAATGGATTAATATCAGTAAATAGTCCACACTGGATGGGGTACAGTCATGCATAGCAAATTCAGGAAGAGTTATATGTTCGATTTCTTTTGCCTCAGCAATGTATGATATACCAGTTGGCAAGTGATGACTTCAATAGATGATTGAAACACATATTATTGAGCTGACTTTTGAAACTAATTGTAATTCTGTCAGCAGCCAGTGGAAAAATAAATTTAACGCTGTCTGATTTTTGTAGTGTTTTACAGCATGCATGTAGATTTAAGTTGTTCAGAGATAAGATTGCAACTGCAAGACCAAAATTTGTTTTTCTGAAGTTCTTGATGCTAATGAATGACAGATGATTAACTTGCTCCTTTATTTATTATGGATAACTGCGATTGCTCAAGTTGCTTTAAAATGGTTAATTGTAAAGTAATGCTTTATAGAAACACTTCTTTCTTTATTTTTTTTTTTTTAAGAATATATTTCTGATTTTGACTTTTTATGCCAAATGAATAAAGATGTAAATTATTTGTGTACCAAAACATAAGAGATCTGCCCGAAGGAAAATCTTAAACAAAGCATAGGAAAAGTCACTGTACATTAAAAATGTGACAACAATGATGTTCTTTTACCCAATATCACCTTTTTCTTAAACATTGTTCTTTGTAAATAAAGCTGTACTGATGCTGTGGATATAAAGATCTCCAGTACATACACACAGTTGAAGTCTGCCAGTATGAATGCAATTAAGAAACATTTGTTGCAGTTATATCAGGTATTTGATATATTTTTTCGGAGTTGCGTCAGCTTCGAGATCATAGTCATGTGGAAGCGTTTACCTAATTTGTTGAGTTTTTATTTCGTGGTTTTGTTCACTTTCATCTGATCTAGGTTGACTAGCAATGATATGTGGTAGTAAGCAAATTATTCCAAGCTGTATACAATTCCTATAAAATGTCAATGAATTCTTGAATTCAGGAACAACCGAGATTCTATCCTGCGATGAAGGAAGTCTTATTAATGAGGCCAGACCGAATTAACTCATGTGGTAACAGTTATGGTTAATTGGGCTGTTATACATTGGTATATTTTCTCAATCACAATCGGGTCTTCCTCTCAAGGAATGCTGTAGGGAACTTTATGAAACTTGAAAGAAATTACTTGAAGACAGTGTAAATTAAGGCCCTTCCTGGCAGGGTACTAGAAAGATCTACCAAGTGGGGAAGCACTGTGCTCAATCGTATGAGATCCAAACAGTGCTTTTTTCCTACCATGAATTCAAAGACAAATATAATTTTCCAACATAATGATAGATTATCAGGCAATAAATGATCTGGCTAAATTGGGATTTAATTCAGTCATGACAAATGGGATGTTATAAAAATTTAATAGATACAGAGGTGTTAAATATGAGATGTGTGCACATTTTTTCTATATGTTTTATATAGAAGTTGCAGTTTTCAAGAGAATTAAGTCAGTATTCAAATAAGATAAAATTTACAAGGGGCTTATATTTTAACAAAACAATATTGCAAGAAAAATGAGTGATGTTTTGTCAGAGGGACATGATTATTACAACACATATTCCCAAGTCAGTGACTCCCAAAGTATTTGGACAAAGCCAGAAAGCCTTGGTTTTGCCATTAAGCCTGGGAATTATTTCATTATGTTGTGGCATACCTGAAGTTGTTAGTTCATCAGGGATGAGGATTGGTGAATGAGGGAGGGTGTTCTCAGTGGCTATTATTCCTCTGACAGGTTGAGATACACCAGACCTGGATTGGTCAGTGAGTGGACAGTTTCTTGCAATGTGATTGGTTAGCTCATAGTTGCTGCCACGTGGGTTTGAGGAGTGCAAGTTTTGTAGGGGGAATTAATTCAGAGGAGAATTGTTTCATAGAACACATTAACCTTAATATTTTGAGAATGTTAAGGTTTTATTTTATTTTGACAGTTGATGTATGATGCTGCTTGACCGGTACCCTGTGTGACTATACAGACCATCCATGTAACAATCTCAGGAGATGGGCTATGGGAAGCCACAAATGACATCACTGATTGTACATTCCTTTCTTTTCCTATCATTCCTCACCTTGCTGACACATTCAGTGAATGCAGAGTACAGATGGAGGGCAGGTAAGCCAGCAGTGATCATATTATCCAAAAACAGTATACGTGTACTGTAGAATCGTAAAATTTCATTGGGGACAGTTTTCATTGATTGTCAATTCTGTAAAAGTTTGCATGGTTTTGCTGGGATGTAATTTCATGGATTTACTTCTTAGACAGTTTCATACCAGTAATTTGTGGTTATTTTGATATGTTGGTAAGGTGTACCCTCAAAATCCATGAAAATTGAGTCCTAGCAAATATAAATAATTCCAGAGTACCTTTAAGAATATGATGTATATGTGTCCAGCTTATGATCTGAACTAGGCATCATGAACAAGAAAGTTAAAGGAAATTGATGTCAGATTTTTTTTTTTATTGGTTTTGTGGTATGTCTTTTACCACAAGCCAGTCTTTCCTCTGAACCATAAATGACGATTTATACTGTACAGTAATTGTTTAGAAATAGTTTTATCATAAGTTTTGGTGAACCACTAAAGAAAATTCAAATCCCACAGTCTGCTGTTAATTGCAGTAACTGTCAGTTACATCACTAGACATAATGACCAAACTGAAATGCCATGTATGGAGATACAATAATAGCAGCATGTCTACAAAACATGCAAAAATATTATATAATTTGAAGGGAAAATCGTTCAGAAGATAGAACTTTAATATGTTAATCTGCCATTCTTATAGCTAGCAGGTATATTATTTGATTACTGTAAAAAAAAAAAAAACCCTGACCAGACTGTAATTTTTCATTTGCAATGTCTTGATAAAACAATTTGCATGTTGCTTTAGAAACACTTAGGTAGATAAGTGTGTATCAATATTCAAAATGTAAGGTTCAAACCTCTAATCTGTAGTGTATTCTCATCATATGACATTGAGTGCAGTGAAAAATTTCGTATTTGATAAAACATTGCTCAAATTTTTGAATCGGTGTATTATGGAAGTTGTATTACTACTAGGATGAACGCTAGAGTAACCCTATAGAGCGGAGATCTGTTGGAGTGACATTGATAAAACCTAATCAATGATTAAGCATCAGCTATGATACACATCTCTTTGGTTTACTCAGTTCAAACGGCTAAGGGATTAAAGGGATAGCAGGATATTTAGCAACAAAAATGCTAAGATTTATTATAAGCACAGTTCAACTCTTGCAGCAGTAAGCAGTTTTGAAGTTTTAATGGTAATTTTATAATTTTTAGTGGGGGATACTTGAGAAACATTTGTTTTTCTATCGGATCATTATCATCTGCGAGTTATGATGAAAGACATAAACATAAACTTGTTAACAGAACTTTTTTCCGGAAATTTTAATGGAAATTTTATAGAATTAAAGTGCACAACTTTGTTTTTTCAGGGAAAAACAAAAAAAAAAAAACCAGAAGAGCTGTTTATCAGTTTCATGTTGTTTGTTTTGATGGAAATGGTTGAGCTTGAGTAGGATTCTCACCTGAAAAAATTCAAATCCCATTGTGTCAAGAAATGACACTAAACAATTGAAATTATGAACTGATTCAGAAACAAAAAAGAAGTGGATTCCAAATTGTCAATTTTTATGATAGAAGTTCCACTTTTTTTGTTATCTTTGTGTTATCAGTCTTTTTCCATTACAGTGTATATTGTTTTCAAGGAGGTGATAAGAGTGTACTTGTCCTGCTGTGTATTTGGTTACTTAATTTTCTTATTAATTTTGATGATGCAAATATGTTAAATAATGCATCAAATTGAATTATGCATCAAGTACAAAGATATTTCAATTTGAGTTTTATAATTTAAACAATATTAATTGTGAAATGCCCATCTTACATTTCACCCAAATTTAGCAAAAATGAGACTTGATTAAAAAAAATGTTTCCAAGTAGTGGATGTATGGCTTACATTGACATCATTGTATTGCTATCAGCTATCAGTTGATTTTAAAACTAATTATATAAAATAAAGATTTTTTTTTAAATTTTCTCTTGCTTTTGACCTGTTTCTTCTTCTTTTTTTTGGGGGGGGGGGGGGGGGGGGGGGAAGATATTTTTGTTTTGACTCATGAATTTTTATTCAAGAGTCAAAGGTACATGAATCTAAAAGCTATAAACTAAAACAGTTATATTCCAAAATGAAATGTCGTCAACTGAAATTTTTTTCATGTTTGCATACTTCATAAGAATTGAAAAATCTTATTTATTGCAAATTGTATCGAAATAATATGCATGAACATTATATTTTCCCTTTATGGTTTCTTCAACATATTTTTTTATTTCTTTGATAGATTCATGGTCTGATTGTGAGACACCCTATAGGACCTGTGGACGAGATGGCAAACAGCGGCGTGAAGTGTGGTGTGAGAAATCCTTTCCAGTCCAACATGTTGTTCACCGCTCTTGGTGTGAGAACATGGGATATCCCGAACCTCTGCGGGAGCAGACCTGTTACAAACAGTGTGATTCTGAGGGTAGCTACCGAGTGAAGTGGGTGGAAGGACGATGGTCCGAGTGTCAAGTAGAGTCGGAGGGGGTGGACTGTGCAAGGAATCTTGGTTACCAAACGCGGGACGTTTACTGTGCATATCTGAATACAGGAGAACGGACAGAGGATTCAGTGTGTGCATCGTTTAATCAGGAGAAGCCCCCCATGCGGCAATCTTGCGAGTACAACTGTCCGCAAAACTGTGTTGTGGGAGAATTCTCCGAGTGGAGCTCTTGTGATGATTGTCGGTTTCTAAACCGGAGTAGGACTAGAGATATAATTGTGCCAAATAATCGCGGAGGCAAGCCTTGCCCCGCTTTTTCTGAAATGTCTCCCTGCAGCAATTGTAGTGATAAATATTTCCTGAATTTCACTCCCTGGTCCTATTGTCAGGTGTTTCCAGATTCATTTAACCCGCGCATTCCATACAATCCTTACATTGGTAATCAAGAACGCTCCTTTGACTGTTTCAATATTCGAGGCCAGAAAGAAGAACTATCGTGAGTAGATGCCATTATCTATTGTTTTTTTTCATGGTTTAGTTACAATGCACAGAAATCTTAAATGGACCATTAACACATTTATCCTTCATATAGAAACATTTATGAACATCCATTTTTTGCCGTTTCATGTATGATTTCATGACTGAAGGTTGAGAGCACATTGTTGGCCTGTGTACTTTATTGCTGGTACTTAGAGTCTAAATGAAAGCTTTTTTACATAATGAAATTCAAGCTAGAGGACAAAATGACCAGAATTGTTTAAGGTCAATGTGTAATTATTAGAAATAGTTTGTCTTTCAATGTAGGCATGAAAGACTTTAACAATTACAAGTAATACATGGATAAAGGAACCAGCAGACAAAACATTGATGGGATTTTTCTAAGTTTCTTAACAAGTCTAAGTTCTTGCATTTAAAACCATAAGATTTTTAATATATTTTGGGTATCTGACTCAAAAATATTTTTTTTTTTAATTTCTGGGTTATAGAGTCAATTGAAGTTCTTTATCATCAGACTCCTTCTGAGGCTCAGTTACCGTATGTCCTTTAATTCACACTGTACGTGTTTGATCCGTTACTTACAGGAAGTGTACAGGGAAGTTCCAGCCGATCTCCTACAGACAGTCGTGCATCATCAGCCAGGACTGTGTTCTGGGGCCATGGCAGGGACTGACCACCATCAACCAGACCTGTGTGTCCGAGAACAACATCGTCAAGTCTGGCTATCTCTACAGGAAGAGGGACGTCATTCAGATCCCGCTGGGCGACGGCAAGCCATGCGGTCCATTAGAGGAGTACACCCCCATAAAGTCTAGTCAGAAAATCAACTGTCCAAGGTGATGATCCCAGATACTGTGGAATTATTTAAGAGGGCTGGGTTATCATGGCCATTTTTAGACTATATTAATATCCTTTAAACAAAGAGTTCTGTATAAAGATAAAGGAAAATCTTCATTACCGGTAAAACTAAAATACATTTATTCTGATTTTTTCTATACTTAACACAGTATATTACAATCAGATGGGTAATTTGATAACCATCCAGCCTCGTAATTCTGATCACATTGGTCAATTTTCTTCTTGTAATTCCAGTTTAAATGGTTCTTTGGGACGCGTATATTCAATGAGAATGTAAATTTGTTGGTGAGGGGTACCCACAAAATCCATGAATATTGGGCAACCACCAGTAACCAGTATTAATGATTTCACTGGAAAATTTTGTATGAATTCATAAAGATGTGATTTTATGATGTGATGTGATTTTACAAAGACCTTTAAAGTGCAATTCACCTGATGTAAATGGTTGTTGCAATAAATAACAACATAAATTTATGATAAAGTGGTTGTTATTGAGAAAGCGAGGTTATATTTTTCACATTATGTATGGTTTATTTGTCTGTTCTTTGCAGAACCCAATGGATTATGTCTGATTGGTCAGAATGTAAGCCAATCCAAGGCCACCAGCAGTGTAACACAGGAATACAGGACCGACACATCATCTGTGTTCAAATAGATCGTAAGTTATACCTATGTCAAAATGAATCTAAGGTATAATTTATTTTGGAGAGTAGAACATAATTATGTTAACAAAATGATTACAGGTTACGTTTGTTATAGAATATAATTTACTAGTTGAGTGTCTTAACCAATCACAAATTTAAATGACTACAAATTGCATTTGTTAACTAATAGATTACAATTAACATTTGTTAACCAATTGATCGCGATTTATGAATTTGTTAAACAATGGTTCACAGTTGAGTCTCTTAGCCAATAGATCACAAGTTGCATTTGTTAATCAGTGGATCACAATTAACATTTGTAAACCAAATGATCTTAAATCACATTTGGATAACAAAATGTTTAATCAAATATCCACAAATTGAGTTTGTTAACCAGTATATCACAAGTTACATTTGTTAACCAAAAGATGTAATGGAGAGTTATTTTCAATAACCAGTAATTGGCAAGTAATAATTGGTAACAAAATGATTAAAAATTTTTGTGGCAAAATTTAAATAAATTATAATGGAATAGTGCAAGTTGCAATACATTATTATTTCAGATTCTAAATCAGCATTTGCAAACATTGTAAGCCATTTGCACTAAGACGGGTAAATTTACCTGTTGACACCCATCATAAGTTTACAAGAATTGATTTCCTTAAATCCTCCAGAACATTTCTATTAGTATTTTGTTGATAAAAAGGGTGTATAGCAATTCTGATTTCCTAAGTTATTGCTGATGAAATTGCTGATTTTTAAAACACAAAACATTATCAGGGAGGTATAAGAAAACAATGAAGTATAGCAAACTCATCCTATAGTTCTCCATTAGGTTCCCTATCTCAAGGTGAAATTCCATAATGTATATCAAAGAACCTGGGTTGCTGTTTTTGAATCCATATGGGAAAAAGTTAATTCAATGATTTCAATCACAAAATAGTTTTGAGTGCATGTACTTTTCCACAGATGTTTGTCTTTGTGTTTTTGTTTTGAGATACACCAGATGAGCATTGATGTAGGGAGGGAGTAAGGATGATAAATTGGATCCAAAAGATTTTAAAATCAAATATTCTACTCTTTCAGTGGTCTGGTCCGCAGAGACCCTGATACATCCGCCCTTCTTTCATGGATGATTTATGCCCAATGACAGGCCGATAATTTTTTGATCAATTTTGTACTTGATGCCTATAAGATCAGAGGCATATATGGCTTTTTTCTCAATTTTTTTTGAACACTAATGAGGCATATATTATAAAAAAAAATTAATGTTTCTTCATATTCCTTTTTCATGCATAATTATTTATTTTACAGTATTATAATATCCCACCATATTTTATGTATGTAGGCCTGAGTGAGAACTGATACTTTTTTCTATATAGCTTGTACTGGATACATGTTTGATCCTTATATATTTCTCTTATTAATTTGGATAATTATACTTTATGTACATGAATGTTGAATACCTGCAAAAATTTTAATAATAATTCCTTTTCTAAATAACATAAATTTATATATTTTCAAATTATTCAGCACAAATTCGCTAGCCATTTGAAATACCTTCATATTTCAGCTAAGGGGTAATGGGGGGAGGGGTATAAAATTTGTAAATAATTTTTTGACATACCGGTAAGATAATATAATAAAAATCTTTAAAAATTATATTGGTAGAAAATATAAAGATCTTTAATAAATTTTTTTAACAGAAGATGGCCGACAGACTCCTGTGGAGGAATCGGAGTGTAGCTCGGAGAAAAGACCTCTGTCTTCACGAACGTGTCCCACCCAGTGTAAGACGGACTGTACGGTGTCCATATGGAGTCAGTGGTCCCAGTGTAAAGTCACCGACTGTGAAATGTACGCTAGACGGCGCAGAAATAACAAGAAAACCGGTGTGTACATAGAAAATATAGCTGTGTCAGAATGGAGAGGATGTTTAATGTTTCAGTGTATTTTTTCATTCCATCTTATTTCCCCAATCCCTTTTACTGAAAAAATGTTTTAAGGGACATAACTTTTTTTAATTTTTGAAATTGTCCCAACAACACTATGGGCTTTATTTTAAGAAGTAAAAGACATAACTGCTACTAGCTCATTTTTTATTCACTTTCTGACAGTGAAGGCTCTGGGGCAATAATGAAACCTGCTTTGGTTAATCATGTCCCGTTTGGTTACTTTCTTTGACTCTCAATGATGTGAAAAATTTGCCTATAATGAAATGAACTCCTAGTTTTGATATTCTTATTTTTATAGGACAGCGATACAGAACACGTACAACAACCACTGAGCCTGCACAGGGAGGTCAGATGTGTCCCCACCTGAGTGAGACCCAGAACTGTGACCCCGAGCCCTGTTACACCTGGGATGTGAAACGGGAAAAGTGTATCCCACAGCAGCCTCCCTGTGGGGTGGGCATCGCCACTCAAACTGTCTACTGCTTCAATCGTAACATGGTAAGAAAATTCACTTTAAAAGTAATATTTTATTATTACATTATTTTAGAAAATAGTTTGTTAGCCCCCCTGCTGACTTTTGTTGGGCAGGTACATTTAGGAAATTATTTTAGGAAAAAGATGATCCTCAAAATGTTATACAAATCTGAAAGTTTTATCAATTGTTTACAGAATGAATATCTCTTTTGTAATTACATGTACTTTTAGTTTGAGCCCCAGTCAAATTTATTTTATGAGATGTAAAGTTTGTCATGTCTCTAAGGCTGGTCAAGTTTGATTACATTTTGTTGTACTTTGACCTTGACAGACGAGCGTGAGTGACAGCAGGTGCTTGGAGCTGAAGGAGCAGCCCCCCCTCCAGGTACAGTGTGTGGTGTCCTGTGAGGATGACTGCGTGCTGTCCGAGTGGACGGAGTGGTCCGAGTGTCCCAGGATCTGTCAGAACAACATCTTCCCTGGACCCACTCTCAAACACCGCACCAGGACTATACTGGCCAAGGCCGCCGGGCAAGGTCCATGTTCTTCTTATTCAGTTGTTAAATGGCTTAAACAGTTTTTGATCTAGAACAGAATGATATTGACAATTTATGTGTAAAATGTTAGTTGCTTTTTTAAATGTAACAGGTACTCTAAACAAATTTTATTCATGACCACTTTGGGGGGGGGGGGGATTTACCACTGATAAACTTCTTCAGAGCAATTCACTTTCCAAAATGAGCCTTTTACAGGAGTAGGCGATGCTGAATTTTTCCAATGATGAATTCTGTGTTTTACAGTGGGTAACTGTCAGGCCACACTGAGGGAACAAGGAGAGTGCCCGACTGTGATCGAGTGTGACACCTACATGTGGCAGCCCGAGCCCTGGGGGCCCTGTTTGCTGGACATCCCCATCCGGGGTTGTGGTAGGGGGGAGAGGAACAGGATCGTGCACTGTTACAGCAACCGGACATCAGTGTCTGAGGTCAAGTGAGTGCATTACTTGGGAATATGGAAGACTGGTGTAAAATTGGGATATTTTGGAAAGTGTTATTTTCACCACATCACATTCGTAACAAGATTTTACCTGTTTTCAGCTTTGCCCCCAAAAGATTATATTTATTTAGAAGTAGTCTTGTCATAAAATTGTTGACTCACTTACCTTAAAGTGGTATGGGATGAGGAAAAATGAGGTTGAAAATAATTACAGTAACTCCATTTCAGAACAATTATAAGTATTTCAAAAATGCAACATTCTAAAATAGTCTTTTCAACGACCCTTTTATTTTTGAATGAACACTGTCACTGTTTTAGAGTTTTTTTAATTTTCTTCTACCTTTATAAGGTGTGCGTTTGAGGTGAAGCCTCCAGTCAAAGATGTGTGCACGGAGCCTTGTCCTGAGGATTGTAAAGTCTCTATATGGTCAGCTTGGTCCGAATGTTCTGCCACCTGTACTTCAGGTAAGTCAGTCCAGACTTTAAATGAGGTTTTCCAGAAATATTAGTACATGTTTAGCATTCCCAAATAAAACCTTAGATATAAACAAAACTTATGTTCGAGATTTCAAACTGAACCTCAAATATGTAATCTCAAAATAGAATCAAATATATCTAAGGTAATTAAGCAATCCCTGAATAAACCTCGGGTTGGTGCTTTCAGATTTTATTAGGAAGCCAAAAAATATATCAAACCATGCAGAAACATAATATGTCAAATTCACATCCACTTTTTTTGACCACTAAAAGATTGGTAAAAACATTTGCTTGTTTACTCTGATGGTATGAAGGCTTGCAATTTAATTTAGCCAACACGGTTTCCAATCCATCAAAGAGCCGCCGTCGTTACATCCTGGTACACCCTAAGAACGGTGGGGCGCTATGTCCCAGCCTGCTGAAGGAGATCAAGGTGTGCTTTGACCTGCCGGTCTGTAACCAATACCAGTGGAATGTGACCGACTGGAGCGAGTGTATCATACACAGGGAAGAGAAGTGTGGACGAGGGCTGAAGGCCAGGAGTAAGCATTCATTCTCATTGTAAAGAGTCTTAATACTGAAGATTCATCATTTTTATGTAGATGATTTTTATTTCAATGATTTTCTAGAACCTTTTTTCTACAAATTTACACCTCTTAGAAATGTTGGCATATAGTTTATACTTAAGGATTATGTTTACTCAGGGTTTGAGATTTCAAAAAATATTTTTACAAAGTTCAATACCTAATTTCAAAAATTGTTTTAAAAACACAAAATAATAATGTTATAAACAAATATCGATACTGATATCCATGTTTTGTTTATTTGAGGAAGATATGCTATGACAAAGGTAGATTAATATTGAAACAGAGGAAATTCGGACTAATTTTTTCATTTTCTTTTTTTATCTTAAAAACTTTCTGTAGCAATGTAATTGCGAAAGTTAAGTTTCTATATGTTTTTTCGTATCATTTTACATATTTTATGGTTGTATTATCTCATATATAATTTTATATCACTGGGTGGCATGCGAATGGAAAAATCTAAAAAATACATAAAATTTTAATTCCAGATAAAATATCTCGAAAATTTGATCATTGACCTTATATAATGTTAATGTAATCAGAATACAGACAACAAAAATAGTTTTAGGCAATCAATGGTTTGGAGCTCCTATTAGTCAGTTTTTTGAAATACTCTATCAAAAATTGGTAGAATTTTGAAAATTGATAGAGGAAATTCGGACTAAATTAAATTCAAACTATGACCTTAAACAATTCATTGAAATATGAAATTAGTAAAGCTATTTGTATTTCATCATTTTCAAACCACCAAATTGTTTTATTGTTTCTATAATTAAAAATAAAGAAAACCTTGGTCTGGGTGGACAATTTTGACAAATTTTTCAATAAACATTCAGAGGTCACTAACATAAAAAGTAGGTCATTGACCTAGTTATTTGAAAGTGAAAAACAGCACCACAATAGTATGGCTACAATGTACAATAAGTAGTTTTTCGTTCCTATTAGTGAAATTTTTTCGCCCCCTGAGTAAACATAATCCTTAATAAATGATTTTTTGTCTTTAAAAGTTGCCATTTAAAATTCATATTCTCTAAATTTTGGATGATTCACAAGAATTAGGTTTCTTAAATATATGTAATTTTAAGTACTTTTTTGTAATCATGATATTTTGATATAGAAATCTCCTCTCTCTATGTAAGTGGGGGGGGGGGGGAATGGAATATTTCATGAATGATTGATAATAACTGTATTTCCCTTTAGATGTGACCTGCCTGCTGAATGACGGCTCAGTGAGTCCTATAAACAACTGTCTGACCAGTGTGGGACAGATGCCGGTGGTCGCCGAGCCCTGCTACATCGCCTGTGAGGACGAGTGTCTGTTCACTGATTGGACGCCCTGGTCAAAGTGCTTGCAGGGGTGTGGCAGTAAACGATTCCGGCAAAGAAGTTCAAAAAGTAGGTCAAATTTCAAGAGAAACTTGCAAAAAGAGAACTGCAAAGCTGTGCATTCTCTTATATACATCGGAGCAAATAAGAAGTCCAAACTCAGTTGCACACAGCTCAATATATTAAATCATCAAACTTGTGTAGCTATTGAATCATATAACAGTAGAGGGTAATATGAAAATTATTCAGTTTTAATTACAGGTAAACATCGGTATCTCGAACTTGGGGGGACTTCAACAAAACTTCGAGATATCCGGGGGTTCAAGATATCCGAAGTGGCTTTCCAATTTTAATTCTGTGATGTTCTTATATCAACAAGTGTTTTAGTACCGGTACATACTGAACTCTTCTACTACTCATAAACGAATAATCAAATATTTGATTAAATATTTCTAGTTTGTGTATTTTTATTTGTGAAATACAAATTAATATTTGTAAAAGCAATCAAATTATAAAATCAATATTTTGTTAATAATACGACTTCACATCCTCTTCACTCTCGACGGTTCACAACTTTGAATAGGAAGAAGCACTTGCCAAGTAATTTCTAAAATTTATCACATAGGAAACAAAAAATACAGATTTGAAAATAAAAAAATACCCACACATAAATAATCTAGAATCACAATTCACAAAACATATTTTTGTATCAATTGTGTTTGTGAACTAACGTATCTTATAATACGACTTCACATCCTCTTCACTCTCGACGGTTCACAACTTTGAATAGGAAGAAGCACTTGCCATGTAATTTCTAAAATTTATCACGTAGGAAACAAAAAATACGGATTTGAAAATAAAAAAATACCACACACAAAAATAATCAAGAATCACAATTCACATAACATATTTTTGTATCAATTGTGTTTGTGAACTAACGTATCTTATATGAATTCATTACGCTCATAGCTATAGTACTCATATTGGAAACAACCCATGTACGATGAACCGGAGGTCACTTTTCATGCTGCGTACATGAACCGTACTAAATATTCCAAAACACCCAAGCTACCATCCTAATTAACTTACATCGTGCAGTTTGAGGTACCACTAGTTTTGAAAGGTGTGAAATTGCCGCAGGCAGAAATGTGGGAAGTAATGACACCAATTATGTTCAGCTGACCGGAAAAATGGCTCCACTTCAAGATAAACCAGGTAAAATTAGGGCTTCGGCCTTTCAAAATACTTCGACATAAGCGGGGTATTCGAGATACCAGGAGTTTTTAAAATCATTTATGTAGAGAAAACGGATGGAACCAGCAGTAGACTTCGACATAAGCGGGGTATTCGAGATATCCTATCTTCGAGATACCGATATTTACCTGTATGTATAAATAATACTTCTTCAAAGCATGTGGACAACCATATATCAAATTGATGGGGTTTTTTTTAGAGCTTTGAAATGTATTTAAAAAGTTGTGAATTTTCTGTTTATAGTTGGTAGCAATCCACCCCCAGAATGCAGTGACATGATCAAGTACCCCCGATACGAGCCAGATGTTTGCCACTGTGACCTGATTAAGGAGGAGCTGGGAGGGGAATTCTCCCAGTGTATCCTGGACCCACCAAAACAATCGTCTGGACTCCTCAGACCAATATCCACCTCATCGTATGTATTCTTTTTATCTCTATATTAAATTAATTCATTGTCTTTTGATTCATATAGAATACTCTATATGACATTTGAAAAAAAAAAAAAGATTTGCAAAGAATTTTAATAACTTCAGTGTGTACTCTATGACACTGCTCTAAATTATCTGAGTTTATATTGTCTTTGATAAGAATTGATGTTAACATTTCTATTCAATTTTGATCATTTAGAAAACAATTTGAGAATTCATAATGCATACTAAATGCTCTTTTAAGAGCCTGGCTCAGTATTTTGAAGATTCTTTGATGTTTTCTTTGATTTGATGATTTGAATATCCTAGAAATAAACAAGATGTCTGAATGAGATATTACATGTATTTTGATCATTCTCAATGTTTTATTATTTACAAAAAGGTCAGTGTAATTCTTTGAAATAAGATATAATGAGTCATCAATTTTTTCATTATAGAAAGAGAGATAATCCACAGCCATCTGAAGATTGGAAAGTGTGTGGGTGGGGACAGAAGATCCGTTACGTGGCGTGTCAGTCTAGCTCAGCTGCCAGCAGTCTCAGGCGGTGCTCAGAAGCAGGTAACTATCGATCTTCTTTATTCTATTCATGCGAAAAACTTCTTTTTGTATTACCCGGTTGGTTTCTGAACTTGACATATATTGGAAGACAAAGTTTCTGCTACGTTCAGTGACCTTGCCACTTTCTGTCCTACAGTTTAGAAATTAAGCAGAGTAGATAAAAAGAGAAAATTAAGCAGAGTTAATTGTGTGTATTTATTTTCAGTGAGTTTGGAAGTCATGCATTGCAATATACCTTGTCCTAACGACTGTAAAATGGCACAGTGGAGTGAATGGTCAAAGTGTCCATCAAAATGTCGACCAGGCATCCAAAAAAGATCTCGCTACGTCGAGCAGCTCAACTCCGCCGGAGGCCGGCAATGTCCAAGTCCAGACAGCACCCAGACTCAAACTCGACTCTGCCATCCCGAATGCTCTCAATACATATGGAAGGCCTACGAGTGGAGCATGTGTGACAGCAGCAGTCACTCGTGTGGGGACGGGACCCAGAGGAGAGTGGTCAACTGTGTGATTGTCAATGTCAATGGGGACACCACTGGAATCACTACAGAAGACAACTGTGCTGGGCAGGTCAAACCTCACAGTGAGCAGCAGTGTCGGTTGGCGTGTGTCGGGGAGTGCGTGATGTCAGATTGGACTGAATGGACGGAATGTCCAAGGGTAAGCCCTTCTTACCTAAGCTTGTTTTATCAAGATCATTACACTTACTGTATCATCATTTAATGTGTTAAGCTGAAGAGTATATAAACCAACAGATTTCATGTGTTGGTCTGTGTTGGCAAGAATTGTGTCTTTCAAAGCCAAATTATCAAAATCTTAGATTTAGATATCGTTTTATTTCTCCACACAGCCATGCTCAAACAGATTCCAAAATCAGACTCGAACTCGTAAAATCATGCGGCATGCTAGCAGGTACCACCCTCGCTGTGGGGAGACTGAGGACTACAGGGACTGTATCAAGGACATCAACTGTGTGGACTACGAGTGGGTCTGGATGCCCTGGACCTCGTGTCTGATCAACAATGGTAACGAGGAGTGTGGGCGGGGCCTCCAGGAGAGGTTCCGTGTGTGTCGGACTCACAACAAGGTGGATGTGGACGACCGCATCTGTACTCGGGTATAACATTACAGGCAGTCAATGCTATAAGTGTGTCGAATTTGGATGTACAGTCAAACTTGTATTAAGCAGTCACCTGCGGGAGGCACCCAAAGTGACCTCTTAACAGAGGTGACCTTTGAATAGAGACTTGTGAATTTGCCAACATCAAATACCTTATTAAAACAATTATTCAATTTTATTTTAATTATATACTTGATATTTAGCATAATGTATCAAAATGATAGATAAAGTAATTGATTCAAATTGATGTTTTTTATAGTATCTATTATATTTACAAATAAGTACAAATACAACACAATGCATTGTGCATGCAATTGTTATATTTTTTTAAATTATTGAAAAAAGTCATTACGTGGTAAAACCTTGTCGCTGACATTTTCACAATTATAACACTAACTATTTTCATGAGTACCGTATATATATAGAAAACACTTGCTTTTATTACAAATCAACAAGTAAGTTTTTAACCGAGCGTATCTGATCTCAAAATCATATTATTAAATTGAGCAATTTTCTCTTGCCTCGCCGCGGACATTTTTGACACCTATTTCATTCATGTTTATAAAACAAAAATTGTTAATACATGTTTAAACAATTCACTTGATTCCCATTCGTTTCTGATCTGCCAATTATGTATTATAAATACATCGATTAATTTGGTTTCTCTCGCCTCAGGCGTATAATTATTGTTTACATTTATTACCCGACATTCGGAAGCCATGTTTAAAAAACCCGGGTGTAAATCATGAGACCGGCCAAAATGGCCGCCTAATGCATGTCGACTGTACAGTTTCTGATCAAAATATAATGACCGCTGACCGCGTTAGACAGGTGACCGCTCTTTAGAGGGCAATTATATAGGATTTTTCATCGGGAGGAAATAAAATGACCGCATACGAAAGGTGACTGCTCAGTAGGGGTGGCCGCTTCGGCAGTTTTGACTGTATATTCCTTAGTCTTTTTTTCGGCAGAAAACAGCTTCCGTTAAATCAAATACATTGCTTGTGCGTATGAATATATACATTAAGAAATGTGCTTACTCAGATTTACCCTAACTTGTTGGAAATTCAGTTTATTGTTTCATTTAAACAGAAAATATGCTAAGTGAATTGTTTTTGTTCTGAGGCATTGGCCTTTCCTACAACACAGTTTAACTTGTCTAAGCTAAGATATTATTTTAACGCCAGTGAATGTGATTGTGTATAAATCCACTGTAGATCATCGTTCCCCCTGAGCAGGGTAAGAGGACGAACGACTGTGAGGTGCCATGTGATGTAGACTGCCTGGTCTCTGATTGGACAGAATGGTCCTCATGTAGTCAGACTTGTGGAATAGGTTTGTAGTTGTTTCCCTTACTACTTGGTGATAGTTTTTTAAAGACAAATTATCATACACTCTTGTCAGTAGTGACTTCTGGAAAATATTTAGAGAGTATATTTAAAACACAGTTTAACTCAGTGATGAGCACAGTAAAACATGCTAAGTTCATACATGTAATAAGTTTTAAGAATAGGAAGAATGAAACTGACTTACCTTTAAGTGTGAAATTTTTTAAGCTTGTTTGCTTTAACAAAGTTTTACTGTACAGGTATTGGTTTTGATTTTTATAGGAGAGAGTACCAGGGAACGAGTGGTTGTGGAACAGTACACAGGAAATGGCCGTAAATGTCCTTCAGATCTGGTCCAGACAAAGCCCTGCTACCCCAAGGGATGCTACCGCTGGACCATCTCTGACTGGTCCCCCTGTATGCCCCAGGTCAGTCTATGATTCAGCGTGCTAGGGGAAATCTGTGCAATTTTTCAAGACCCATAAAGCAAATATCCAATCATAAATCTAGCCTGAGACAGTGACATTGATAGTGTGTTTATTTTGGGGGTTTTTTTGTGGTGGAAAGAAGCTTTGTTCTGAACACAATTTTAAACCCTACATTTTCTTAATATATTGACATCTTGATGAAAAAACTTGTACTGCTCAAATATAAGATCTGTTATTTTATTTTTGATGTCTTTTTTAAAAGAAAAACATGTGTGGAGCTGGCATTCAGACAAGAAATGTTTCCTGTTTGGGGGATGATGGACTCCCCGCAGACCCCGAAAAGTGTCCTCCCGACCTTGACATACTTGTCCTGAAGGTAAATATATTCATCTCGATACAAGCATCAATGTAAAACCATATAATGAATGTTTTTCCTTCCTGGTAGTAAGCATTACTGTGTAGTCATTATTTTGGGGGGTGGCTTAATTTTTGTGGGTACCACTTACCCATGAATTTCAATCTTTTAAAACCACATGGCCACAAAATTTTTGAGACTCATTTAATGAATAAAGATAATGCCCATGAACCAAGACTGGCAATCAGTGAAAATTGGCCGCCACAAATTTGAATTATCTTCAGTATATTATATTCTATTGTTCAAAGTATAATATGGTGGTTTTTTCATTACTTGATAGACAGAACAGAAATGTGCAGTTCTCTGCCCCTGGAACTGTGTCCTGACTGAGTGGTCCGAGTGGAGCAAGTGTTTTGTCAACTGTGCTGATTTTGCTATAGGTCAGTATATTAAGGCAATTCAAAATTCAGGGTTTTTTTAATAAGAAGTCCATAGAAAATGTTTAATGATGAATTTTAGTTATTTCCCTTCTCAATTTTTTTTTCACAATTAAAAGAGAGATAATTATTGAAATGGAAATATAATCCCTATATTTCCTTTTTTTTGGCTAATACATGTACCTTTTTTAACATCTTGGGGAAACAAATGGATATAATCAACATTCATTCTTACAGGGGCAACCCAGGGTAAAACCAGCAGGTCCCGAGCCATCATTTCCCAAGGTCTGACTCCTTGTGATGACAAACTATGGGAATCCAAGATCTGCCCAGCCACAGATTGTACCAGTTTTTCTTGGGTGGCCTCCCCTTGGACCAATGGCAAAAGAGAGGTATCCTGTAAGACCTCAGACGGATTAAGAGTAAACGAAGGTAAGACTGATGTGAACTTATGAGTCTCAGTAAAAGTCTACATAAGGCAAAAAAAAAAAAGAAATACAATGTATGTTGGTTCTTAGGCACTGCATTTAGTTAATGCTGCTCCACTGATTACTTCTATTGACTTATTGAATGGGAGTACCATAATTTTAAGTTAAGATATGAAAATTGAGTTATTCCCCTTTGCAAATCTTGCAATAAAAATTTAAAAAAAACTTGCCTAGCTGTTGCATTATATTTTGAAATTTTTGGCCTGAGAACCAATACATTAAATGTTTTTGCCCTAAGTATATATACCTGTAATAATAACAGTAATGTTGCTGTACCCACTTTATACAAATAATAAGTTGAGTCTTGTTGATAAGGAATCCAATAAGCACTTTGTTCAATGGAATTTTTGTAGACAGAGTTGTTTCCCTTTTGTGTAGTGAGGGTATCAATAATGCATGGTATTGGTATGGTATCCAGTTTTTATATACTGCGGTCGTAATTCTGATTCCATAATGCATCACAAGTGTCATTTTATTGGACTTCTGGTTGCCATTTGATGGCCGTGGGTCAATTTTTTTTGTTTCCCAGATGACAAATGATAACTTATTTTGCGCGAGAAAATGTACTTGAGCCATATGCCTACACATTTAGGGAAATAACATCCATTATGGTAAAGAATGAGAAAATGCCTGTCTGCAAATCTCGACATATGAGATTTTAAAATTGGGGGGTGTTTTTCTCTATAAATTTTTTATTGCTACTGTTAATTTTAAGAGAAACTAAAATTGAAGCTCTTAAAGCTAAAAAAGCTTTATTATTTTTTTTCTTTCATAGAAACATTTGAAGTTCTATTGATTTTTGGTTCCAAGTTCTTTCAGTAACAATGCAGAACTGTTAATGGACTGAAATCTGTTAACCGTTCTCTTGGATACTTTTTTAGCTGGCTTAAAAATAATTTACAGGAAGGAAGTCTTAAGCATGCAGTGAAATTAATGATTCAGAAGGTCATCATTTATCTTGAACATCTAGGGAAAGTAGAAGCACTGCTCATGCTCATGCAAAACCTGGAGTAAAGAACCGGAGTATAAAAAAGGCACTATTAAAAAAGAATTATTGTCAGCTTCTGGTCCTTTTTTTGTGCAGGTTTTAACACTTGAATTCGTTTGATGCCATAATTGGTAGTGATCAAATAAGTTCCCTATTTCAACTTGTCCCTGATTTGATTAACCTCGTAGTAGATTGAATCCAGAGCTCATCTTGTCAGAGACATTTTTCACCCACTTAGTGACAAGTTAACAGAGACAGTGGGGTTTGCTTTTCTCAGTCTCTTTTTTTTTTTTTTTTGTGGGGGGGGGGGGGGTCATGTATGTTTAACATTGTACAAGCTTAAATTACTATGGGAGTTTGAATGCCACAGTCTATCAATTTTCCACAGAGTATGAAGTTGGATTATTTGACTGTTTAGATCTTCATATCATATTGATCAGTTAAATACATATTCACATGTATGAATTTTCTTTTTATTTCTCTTTTATATAATGTGCAGATGTTGCAGCTGACAATTTACTGGTATATTTGATCAATATGGATACATGACATCCATCTTTAAATTTTCAAATGTCTGAAATAAGTGTCATTTGATTCTAAGGATAATTACTGCCCAAAGAAGGATGGTAAACCTCTTTGAATATTTTCCTTCAAGATTTTATCAGAGAATTTTTTTTAGTGTTGGGAGTTGATGAAGGAGGTGGATGTTCACCCAAAGGAGTTCACTTGATTAATCAATTGTGGCAGTCCAACAGATGGTTCATCTGATATTATTTAGATACACCACAGTTTAATTATGTTTCCACCCAAGACAGTCAGATTGCAGCCACCACTTCCCTGCTTCCCTTGGAGTGAAGACAATATAGTTAATGGCTTGTTTTCATTGATCTGTCAAGAAGGTGGTTTCTCTTCTTTATATGGAATTTCCAGCTCTCGTTGAATATCACTACGTTTGTTGGATGGTTCGTTCATTACATGTTTGATACGGAAACAACATAAAACCTAGGTATCTGACTGCGGTTCTGTTAGGCTGCGGGGTTTTATTAGTTGGTTTGACTAATGGTGTTCCGAGACTTGAGTGTCCCAGTGATTAGCTTGTATAAAAGGGTTATGACTATGTAGCTTCAAGGATTGTAGCCATAATGAGTAAGGGTAAGAATGCTTTTTTATTATTATTGCTTCTTTTTTTTTCTCAAGATTTATTTATGAAAATTACCGACAATGTGAAAATACCTTTCTGACTTAATGTCTCTGGAGTTAGAAGAAATTTTTGCAATCATAATATTTTTTCTGTATTGGATGAAAAAATGGAATCAAACCTTTCTATGAGGAATGTCATTTTTTACTTAGAAAGCTTAGACGAAAAATCTGGAGTAACAGTAGCGCAGTAGTCACTTAATGAATATTTTGAAAAAATTTGTCCTTTTTGTATAAGATAAGGACACATGAAAACATATATACTATAGTACCCTTTATTAAATGCTTCACATGGTTTTTCATAGACTAGAACTGGAATAGTAATTAAAAACTCTACTTGCTATATACCCTATACATGTATCTGGGTTTAGCATGTCACAAAATTTGCGAATACATGTATAGGGAAAATGCGTAACTTTTTTTATTTGCTCAGTTATTTTTGGCGATTTTAAAAGTTTCTTATAGCAAACAATACCACCTATAATTTCTGCGTATTGAATATTTTGTGATGTACATGTAAAAGTGATCGCAAAAATTAGATAATTGCAAAATTTACCGGATATACAGTAGTTTTTAGAAATCTCTATACACTGGTAAATCGTTGGGTATTTTCACTTATCTTAGGAAACATAAATTAAAGATTCAAGTATTTTTAAAATTGATTTTGAACAAGTATACATACTTTTTCAGTTACATGTACATGTAACTATACCAATATCTATTTATTCATAAATCATCAAAACTTGTGAGTTGCATCATGAAACTTATTTTACAGAGGCCTGCCATGGTTCGGTCCACCCCTCATCAGTTCTGTCCTGTGACCCCCCATGTAATGGGGACCACATGGTCTGTAATGACACCAATACCTGTGGGTGTGAGGCGGACTTTGTGGCGCTGACCGATTTCCTGGGGCAGGTGGTGGGATGTGTAGAACAGAACAGCACGCTGAGTGTAGGGGCACAGAAAAAGAACTCGGAGGCGGAAATAGGTAAAAAAGCATGAGACA
>WFKH01011801.1:28714761-28717261 GCA_016163765.1 Magallana hongkongensis
CCTCCCACTCTTTCAAAAACGATGCTACGTGCCTGGGGAAACGTGGATTCGAGTTTGTTTAAATGAAGGACAAGACATTATTCATTTATAAGATAATATAATTTTAAAAATAATGAAAATAGAGTGGTGTGCTAAAAAATCTTCTCATTTCTCATGAACCAAATGGCAAGAAATGTGATTTTTTGCTCCATCTGGTAAACGGAATCTATAATACAATAAAACAATTTTTATTCATTTGCTAAAAAAAATGACTGGATTGAATCGGGTTTAATCCCACAGAAATGTTTAGAAATATGTTCTTCCGTCAAAATTTGCGAAATTACATTGTTAGAGATTAAGCCTCTTTTAATAAGTTTTAAATCTATCTTATATTTATGGCATTGACAGGCTTCCGTATTTTCCAATGTATTTGTTAACCTGAATAAAATACTTCTTAGATAAAATTGCTATTCATAAAAAAATTTACATTATACATGCACGTAGATATGTTTTAGGGTGTGTGGGTTTTTTTAAATTGTTGTCTTGCTTTGATTTTCTTTCTTTTTCATAACCTTTTTAAAGAAAATATCTGTGTTAAAAGATTATAAACAGTAAAGAAGGGAGTGAGACGAGAAATGTTTTAAGCAGACCATTGTTTAATTGCCCGGGAAATTGTACGCAATCGTATAAATTACACCTCCTCCTTAAAACGTTTTTAAGTTTGGCAGTTAGTGTAATATATAACGTATGTATTAAGGAGAAGACAATCTAAGTTATTAGAACTTGTGTTCCATTTTTTTTGACATATTTGGTTAATACAATATGCTCAATTCAATTCCTTAAAAACCGGCTTCTTGACTGAAAGAAACCATGGCTTCTCTTATTAACCGAAATAACTCCTGTCTTCGGGTCAATCCCATGTCTTACATCTCTTTTGATTAAAAGTTCACGGACCGATGAAAAAATACCGATAGTTAGTTTGTTAGCCATACTGTACGGAGAACCGTGATTCGGGATGGGAATTCCAATCTAGATTGAAAACACGAAAGAACCAGAATACCCAATATATCCCACGGTATATTAATGCTACAGTCAAAATTATGACATATCCACTTTCTTAATCCCCAATTTAAGGTTTGGAATTTAGAAAGGGAGAGGAAAAGCTCTGACAATTAAACAGTTATTTTCTTAGTAATATACTTCATCCCCACCCGATCTCAGAAACTTCCCAAGCCAAGCCCCACAAACCTTACCAGTTCCTGGAAACTCAGACAAACAGAATGTAATTTTTCTTCTTCTTTATTTTGAAAGCAGACAGTGCTCTATTCAGTAAGAAATTCCTTATTACAATGTTATGATGTGTGTAATGTTTGGTTTTGTGAGAATTTGATTTTTGTGAATTATAACGGCATTAATTTTATCTCAACACCGCATGCACGGCTGTTTCAAGCTTAAGCATGTCATATTCATCACTAGAATGGGTTGTTATAACGAAGAAAACAAGGAAAAGTTATGACGCAAATTCTCCAGTATTTTGTTTGGTTTTTTTTTTTTAAGTTCTTTTTGGGGGTTAATTTTTAAGGGGTTAATTGTTGTTAGCCAGATGCCTTGTAAAAATGACCACTTTATATAATACATGATGTAATACACATGCTTTTGAAATGGATTAAAAAGTGTCAGATAATTATTAAAAGTAAAATATTAGGGGGAAAAAGCAAAGTGTATTTATAACTTAGATAATGATGATGACGATGATGATGATGATGATGATGACGACGACGATGATCAACATGGTGACAGAAGAAGAATCCTGTATCAACTAACATTGGCTTGAGTATTGAAATGTCGTCGAAATTCACCGTTAACATTCTTTGGTACAACATTCACATTGTATATGTCCCTAGCCGTTCTTATTTATAAATACGAGGGTTGTCCCAAAATAGCGTAGACAAGTGGCGTTATTCAGTTAATCGAAGACACAGGAAGATGAAACTTGTGCCACAAAAGGTTTAAGTAATGTGCATTCAAATTATGTTTTGAAATCAAATATTGTTTGAGATTAAATAAGTGAAAACAAAGAATGTTAGATCATAAATTCGACATGCGGCGCAATGTCAAAAACAAAAAGTTAAAATCAACATAATGAAATGAAAATTGCGAGGTAAAGGACTTTGCGAATAAAAAACTTCAAATGAAAAATTCATTTATATTTGTTAATAATTCTATTATTTACTCAGAAAATGTTTTGGCTATAACAAAACTTTTAAAGATTTTATAGCGCATTTTGTGAAAAGTAGAAGTGGTAACTCGTAATAAAATGACGACGTCAGCGTTTAAGGCGGCGCAGCGGTAACATACCGATAAAATTTGTGAAGACCTTGAAACAAATCCTAAGCGGCTTTTGAAGTAAATAAAATTTAAAAAACCGCTCAGAATATTGCATTTTCTGAATTAGTAGTCCAACAACATTGAAAATATTCGGACGAGTCTGATGACAATAAATGAAAAAAGAAACCCCGAC
>WFKH01011801.1:28722261-28739010 GCA_016163765.1 Magallana hongkongensis
ATATTTATTTCGTTTTCAATTATTTATATTTAAGTATGGTCCAACTAAGTAAATTGTTTATAGTACGGGGAAATATCTTTATTTCATATCTTTGATTTACTCTATAAACACCGACTGTTGTTTTAATAATAACTTATATAAGAATCCACCCGACCAAACAGCACAAACAATGAAAACAATCATAGCGACCACAGGGAAGCCCTAGCGGTTTATGCCCCCCCCCCCTTTCCCCAATCTTTGTTTCGGTATGTCTCAGTATTACAATACGTAAATAAACATAAAAGTTTAATTTGAATATTCAAGAGGGCAATAAATTTCATTTCTGTTGACACACATATACACACATACACACACACAGTGGCAAAGACAATACACGTGTAATGACAGATGTCATAAACATGGTACATCTGTGTAATGTCAGGACCATTATACGTTGTATATACTGCGTCATTTTTCATTTCACTGCATATTAGAAAATACATGGCAAAAAGGACAGTTTTTAACAAAGATGGCAATAAGATATAGAATTTTTCCTAGTTATGCTTCTAGTTATATAAATATAAGTTTTTGTGACAGCAAGTCGAACTGTTTAATTGCGTCCAGTTATGACAAAGAATTTTGTAAAACTTCGAATTATTTTCTAAACCAAGAATAACAATTTTACAAACAGGTAGAAAAATGAGATCCTACAATTTATATATACATGTACACTCATTATTATTATTTTCAGTAACATCAACATTATGATAATTTATTTTCATATGTTAAAATATTTTTGTACGTTGACCTCTCTTTGTTTCTTGTCCCTGCATTTTGGATTTTTGAGTCATGTGGGGTGTTGAAAACTGTAGCCATTGGTCTGTTTGTTCTTGTTCGGGCTTCATTGTTTGTCGGTAAACAACAGTTGACATACCCGCCTATAAATGCTTTAGTTTATGGGAACCCGAGGACTCTAGCCAAGTCTCCCCCGAACTCAAACTGTTATAAATCTGTCGCACTCGCAAAACGCCCCAGTTTGTTGAAAAATGGAATAATCAATCTATAAGTCGTTTACTGGTTATTAATTGTTCCAAAACCCCTTGACTCCGAAGGGTCATAAAATAATAAAAACCGCATGGAGTACAACTTTTGGGCATAATCTAGATTATGTAACCGTCCGTCCGATGAGGACCCTAAAACCCATGATATTTTAATACATTGTTAGGGTTTTTGAAATATTTTTTGATTTAGAAAGATTTATAATGTTTCTTCTGTACTTAGTAATAACGTAACAGTTGTATTTTATCATAATTCATATATATACATGTAGTACAGTTAGTAAATAAATGTAAATTAAAACATACATTACAATATATCAAAAGTACCATTATCTTTTAAATAAAATTATAAACAATCCACAATTTGCATAAGTTTTTGGCGCATTTATTTTTCGTTATTCTTTTTTTTTTCTTTTTCTCTCTTAAAAGGGTCAAATATATTGTGCTAGTTAAAATTGTTTTTTGGTTTTTTTTTGGAAACCTCCTTCAAAGTTTCGCACTAAGGGTTTTTTCTCTGTCCCTGACTTTTTCATAGAAACAGTAATATTTCCTCAGTAAGAATCTCGTCTCCACAGAGCCGAAGCTTTTTTCCACCCAAGTTTTTAGCTGTGGTCTTTGCAAGGAAGTAGCAATCCTCCGTTTGAACTTGTTTATCTGGGTTAAAACTCTGACAACCAAGGAATCTCTCACAACAACATTCTAAATGTACACTTTTTATTGATTAAAACCTCAGCTCTGCTACGCTTTTTAACATTTGAATTAGTTAATTTTGCAGCAGTGAACGTATTTTTCGTTGCCTTTAAAATCACAATTAAAATATATTTTAATTGTTAAAAATTAAATATATTGTTATGTTATTATTTCTCTGTTTATGATTGGGCGACTCAAGAGATACAGATAAAAAATTATACGTTTATCTGATACTGTATCTTACTCAGTTTTGTAATCTGATAAATAAACAAAAAAGTTTTAATCCCCCGATTGGCTTATCAGAGAATAGCAGGAGAAGCAGAAAGCTCTTGGACATTCAAAGTCTAAAGGACGAGTATGTTTGCACTGATTATCCAACTTCTCCAAGTTCAAGTACTTTTGAAAGTAGAATATGTCATGTGATATACCTGCGTAGGTACTTCAAGTATACAGGGGTAGTTGTGTGGCACATTTTTAGCTACAGGTTTTTACTCTTGCAGAAACATCCCCCTCTTTTTTTTTTTACGTATTTTGTTGTAAATTTTATTGAATAGATTCAATTAATTTAGGAATATAATTACACCCTTTCTTTATAATACACGAAGGTAAAAAAAAAAATTTAAAAAATAGGGAAGCTTGCTAAATTGCTACTAATCTGCTTTTTAGTTTAACTGTTTAAAATTCAAGCCTAATAAAGAAGTTTATTAGAGGAGATGTATAAAGATGGTGAGTCTTAACATGATTAACTTCAGGCTCTACTCTTCAATTTTAAAAGAAAGAAAACTGAATGGACGAAATGTCATCAGTTTCCCTGGCGATTTGGTTTATGATCGCAACTACATTTGTAAATAAGAGACACCAAATCTTCGATTAATGGGAGTATGCAATGTCATATCAAGCAAACAAATAATATCATAAAAATAGGATTTTTTTAAAAAATAAAGCACCCCTTATGAAATAGCATAGTAACATAACTTATATTTCAGTTGTAACAAAATTATATTAAAAAAAAACTTGACATCTAAGTACATGAAGTCGTAATGATAAATATTATAAACGAGAACGATATAAAAAAAAATGATTATTTCCAAACAACAACCACATTAACCTAAACATAGAAAACAACAACAACAACAACCCCAATTAAAAAAATTTACAAATGTTGAATTTCATTTTAGTTATTGTGACATTTACAATATATGAAGTACTAATATAATCACATCCAGACATGTTTGTACACACGGTGTCAACATTAGTGATAAGTTGGGGGGGGACTATACACACACAGAGTGCAGCCCAGTGTGACACGCTGACCCACGTACCCGGATCCCGAGAGGATCAAAGATTTGTGTACACTATGACTGCTATTTGTGACTGGTGTACTCAGATAAGATAACATCTCAACATGAAACAAAGATGTTGTGAAATATGGGTGTTTGAGAGAGAGAGAGAGAGAGAGAGAGAGAGAGAGAGAGAGAGAGAATGTAATAAAGAGTGAATGATAAAAAGGATAACAAGAAATAACAAATATAGGTGTTATGCAGGGATACTCCTTTTTCTCTTCACTGTTAATGTATCTATTCTAATACTGCCTACATGCATTATTAAGAAGAACAAAGATACTTTCTTTTCCTCGTTTCATAATTTTTTATTAGATCACTTACTCAATTACTCAACATTATATGTCTGTATAATTTATTGATATGTTAATGAATTAAAATTGCACCAACATGAACATGAATTATGGTTATCTTTAGAAGATAACCAGCCGTAGAAATATAGAACTCGTGTAACCGAAAAGCTAAATATTTGACATTTTGTTTCCTTCAGTTTGATTTTATTAAATTATTTCAAAAATTTATGCCCCTCATAAATTCTTCTTTGCTTAACTGCGGCAAAACGAAAGAGCTTAAAAGCTTGTTTGTAAAATTGAATTTTCGTGACACAAATTGTGAGTCACCTGTGTAGTGGAGGGGTCTAAACGCCAAACACTGGCAGCTATTGATTTCGGATTTATAAAACACTCACATATTAATGAAATTTCTACATTTTCTAGCGCGGAAATCAATTGATCGTAAATGTTTAAACTCCCAGCTTATCAGAACTGGGTTTGCTAACCACATGCGTTCCCTGGCAGACGACATAACACGAGGTCATTGTCAGAGAACGAGAGAGGGGAAATATGTCACGATCACGATTTTGGAAAAGCAAAAAAATCGAATTTTTTTCTTTTCAAAGAAGTTGAACTCAAGAAAACTTTTTAAGAAAAAGTGGCTTGTTTGTTTAATTTGAAAGGGTGGGGCTGCAAAAGTGTCTAAGAGATTCGTCTAGAATACAGTCTCTTGTGTGAAAGGAAACTTGAAAAGAAAGTGAGCAATTTACCATCATGACATGGATGAGATTGAGAAAAAAATGTTCAATGTGTTTTTGTTAAGTCAAAGGTAGTTCGAATAAATTGAGAGAGAGAGAGAGAGAGAGAGAGAGAGAGAGGGGAGCTCTTTTGCGTGTACTTGAATTGAAACAGATTCAATCATAATGTCGAGTTTGAGTCACTTGATTAAGGTGGATAAAAATTGCATCATAACGGAATTGAAACTTATGCACCTGTGCGGGTCCGCTCCTTTCTTTAATAGAAATGGATTAAGCACAATATTGGTGTTCCTCTTCTTTTGATTTATTCTAATTATGAAAACACCTATCGTGAGGATCACTCAACCCCATGGACACATCATCGAAGATAAGACCCATATTACACATAATGCACGAATGAAGCTATGTTCTATCTCACAACGTATATACATCACAGTTCATTTACAGAATTTTATAAGAAAACGCCATTAAATTTCCCCGTTTGAATCATATCGAAGATTATTTTGCGATTTCTTTAGGATTAGTGTGTAAAACTTCCTCTTGAGGGGTAAAAACTCCCTTTGGGTGAATCTACAAATTTATAGAGACTTTCAACTATACAGCTTCCATCAAATAGAAGGTGCCACTTAGAATGTTTGATTTTGTTTATGCACTTGAAGAATTTTCAGAATTTTAAAAAGATGATGTTCCTTTTAGCAGACGACCAAGACTACTTCAATAACGAATGTCGAGAGTGTGTCAACTGTGGCGCCATTTCTACTCCGTTATGGCGGAGAGACGGGACTGGTCATTATTTGTGCAACGCGTGCGGACTGCTCCACAAGATGAACCCCGGACAATCCAGAACCCCAGTCAAACAGCCCAACCGTGAGGTCAGTCATCCGTGAAACTCAATTACCAATCAAATGTTCTTAATTTGGGGGGCTTGAGACTGTCATTTCATTGTTTTGCAAATATGACTTTTCAAACACCCCTGAAATTCAATCCAATAGGAAATGTTTGGTAAATATACATAGTATGTTTAAACAAGGCATTATCCGACCGACACAGCATTTTTATTAGAAGTTAATTCTTGTGTCAATAACAGCTCATCATAAAGTCATAAACGACTGGTTTTTCTACACTTGAACCAAATGGTGCCCACGTTGGTGTTGGGGTGTGCATGGTGTATAATTGTTATTCCAGTGCCCATTTTCCTGATTTTCTGGCCTTTTATTCACTCAGATTTTAACTCAAATACTTAACGACGAACAACCCCCTGTTTGGGCTTTGACGGCACTCACGGAACCCCTCCATTCAGTAAGTAATCGTCTGTTTGTCTGTCCGTGTCCGGTATAGGTACAGATTGTCTTTGGTGGTTAAGGTTTTTGGTGCTGGGAATCTATCATTTTTAGCATGTTCTGTCCATCTATATCTGAACTTTTTTTTTTAATTCAATAGGACTGTATGCATTGAGTACACAACTGTGCACTGTGCATTAAATTTTACAGTATTGATTAGCTTTGGAATATTATTATTATTCGTCAGTATATCATTTGGCATGTTTGAGTCGAGGTAGTTTTATTTCACATCGAATATTGAGAGAGAGAGAGAGAGAGAGAGAGAGAGAGAGAGAGAGAGAGAGAATTTCAACAACTGGTCTTGTTTGCTCTGAAAATACACGTGAATTTGCAAAAATCTATTCGACTTCTGCATTTTCTATCACAGAACTAAATCACTTTTTTCAACAATGATTGAGGAAATACATACTTACACACGGATTGCTATTTAATGATGAAACATCTGGTTTATAGACTGTATTTATTTTGTAATCCCCCGCCTTGCGTTCTCCCGCCGGGCGCCCCATGTTATTAAAGAGATGCAAGTCCACATGGAAGGTATTAAATTTCAGTTCAACCCCGAGGTTTACCACTGAGTGCAGCTTCTCACCATTTCTTCGGTCTGAAATTGTAAACTTTGCCCCCAGAACTTTTCTAAGCACTATATAGGAATCCTCATTCTATGTGAAGAGCGCTGAGTCTTGGATTTTACTGAGCTGTTTGGGTCCGGATTCGAGAGATTTAGCGGTCAATGTTATAATGGAGGTGGACGAATTACTTTTCTACTCTCAATTCATGTTGTTTCCTTCGCAGGAATCGCCCATCTCCGAGGAGGAGAAAGCGCCGCCCCCCATAAAACGGATTGACGACGCCAAGTTTGACAAGATAAGCGGCATTGTGAGTACAATTTTTTATATCTTGAACAATACTCTAGTAACCGTCAAATAACGGCATATCATAGATATATGTATACTAGTATACATTTGTAAATAGCATATATGAACAGAAATTATGTTTACATAAAACCGAGACGTAGACAATTTAGACTTCTCTGGTCAAGTGTATATATAGAAATCAAGGTACATTACAGGGTGTGCGTTGTTTCAAACGTGCTACTGCATAAAGAAACGTGAATCGTTAATGAAATTTTGTGTTTTAACGTGTATTGGCAATTGCAAGTATTAAATCACAAGACAAATTTGATATATGCTGAATTGTAAGTTTTGTTGTTGGAAGTATGTACATGTATAGAGTTGGATTTGTTTTAACCCCCTTGCGCTTTGGGTTTGAAATCAGATAAAAACTCCCTGCTCGTCAATCAAAAGAGAAATGTAAAGTATGACTTCGGCGCGTTAAGATTCTGGAGGAAACACACCCAATTATTTGAGTTTCAGAATAAATACGACTTTGTTTTCATTCCTGGTTTGTTTCTGAAATATTTCTCCTCCCGATGAAGGGTACCGTTGGGGATTTTGTAATCATTGGTTGCTAAGAAATACACGCGCATTTTGATGAAGATCTTAACTGGTACTTACACGTGCATGCTGTCCCGGCGGGGTATCTGAAATAGATCTATATTTATTTCTGAGTCACGGGGTTGGGAGTCCGGTTTTTGTGCTCAGAAATGACATAACTATAGCACTGCCATTAGAAAAATATCAATGATTAAGAATCAAGAGATTCCAAAAAATCACACACACACACACACATACACATACATATATATATATATATATATATATATATATATATATATATATATATAAAAGAGAAACATCCTAAAATTAATGATAAAAAGAAAATAATTGAAAGAAAGATTATTTTTAATTATTACAGAACAACAACAGAAGTAGGATGGGATTATCGTGTGCTAATTGCAATACATCCACCACGACCTTATGGCGACGTAACGGCGAAGGCGAGCCCGTCTGTAACGCATGCGGCCTGTATTACAAACTGCACCAGGTACTGTTTAAAAAAAAAAATAACTAATTTTTTTCTCTGAAAACAAATTTTTTTTGGTTCATAAAAGTGCAAATCGTTAATTTGTATGTGCTTTGTAGGTGAACCGACCATTATCCATGAAGAAAGACGGAATCCAAACTCGAAAACGGAAACCCAAGACCCCCGGGAAATCCAAGTCCCCCTCCAAGGATTCCCAGCATCACCCTCAACAGGAGCCCTCGCTTGCCCCTCCCATGTACACCCCGCCCCAGGTGTCCTCTGCCTACCACCCCCCTCAGCAACCCTCATCCCAGGGGCTGTTGGATTTGTCCGTGGCACGCTCAGATCCAGGCGATAACCATACGACAGGTGCGCGCTTCGCTCTTTTTCAATCCGTTCACTTCAGAAAATTTGTAAGATAGTTATCAGAAGGTGATGATTCTGTAGCGGCTCTTCTTACAAGCTCAGTGTTTATTACGTAAAACCCACGTCTAGGAACCCAGGCTTCTCTATAGAGTCGATCATTTTTTTATAAAGGCAGAAATGACAGATGTTTCAAAAATTTTTATACTCACAATATTTTTGTTGGAATCGTCATTCACTAAAAAACCAGACGATCAGCAAAACGAGATTTGAGTCTGATTCAAAGGATTCAACCCAAACAGGATCTACATGCTTCTGTGATGTTCTTTGAATGCACACATTTAAAGTGGCGTGAGAATGTTTGATTTATGTTTAAAGTTCTCATGTTTTTTATATAAACGAATTGAACGTGGAATTGCCCATCTTCTTCAAACTTAAAGCTTAGGATACTAGTATTTAAAATCGAAAGTATTAAAAAATGTTAATAATTTGTTGTAAGTTTGGTTACATGTTTCTGCATAACTTGGTTACTATTAATGTATTTTTAATCTTTGAATATCAAATAAACATTTTCATACCTGTCACAAATTTATTTACAATTCATGCATTAATACAGTTTCAACAAGGAAATTTGAATAATTGCCATTTTTTAAAGAATAAATATTTTAAATAGTAATTTGGATAGTGGTAAACCCTCTTGTGTCATTTACTGGTTTTGATTTTTTTTAAAATAACAATAAGTACATAACTGTATATATTAATTTAAATAATAAGTATATCAAAAAACATTAGAATAAGAAAAATTATATATTATTTTCAAGTACATGTAATTTTTAAGTTACAATGTGAATTTTAAAATGACGTTTTTCGTCTCTGTAGGTATGGACTTGAAGCCCAATGTATCCAACTTTAACCTGTACCAAACCCACAGTTCTGTGTTGGCAGCGCTTAGTTCCCCTCCCCCGGCCTTATTACAGGTCGGAGGCAACTCGCACGGGATTCTCCCCTCCATCAATCACGTGACATCTCACTTGCAGCACAATGACGTATTACGAATGAACTATGACAGTGACCTCATGATGAAGCAGGAGCCTCATATTTTTGAACCCTCACCCCCGAAAGCCGTGCCCGTCACCGTAAACCCAGACGACATTAAGCAGGAGGACCTGGAAACTAGGTCAAATGGAATTTCTCCCCACAGCGACATCGTTCAGCTGAAGGCGGCTTCGGTAATGGCCGAGGAGTCTGAAAGCGATTTCAACAACCGGAACTTGTGTCCACCAACAGTGAGCGCCAAATAGTTGTGGGAATCATCCGGGTATTTCTTTATTCGGGAAAAAATAAATCCAATGCTCGAATCCGGCATAATTATCAACTAAATCCACTTCATCTTTACCAAGGGACTATTTTCTTATCATATCGTGTTGTACTCAGTGGAACAAACCACACTACCGTTATATTCATGCGCTGCATTGGAGTAACTAGGGTCCAGCTCTAACGTATTACCGAACTTTTTTATATAGATTTAATATCGTCAAGACGAGAATATTTTTTTGTAAAGGGTATAAAAGTCATAATAATGTTGATTCATTTTCCGTATGCAAAACTGTTTTTATGTTTATTTTATAGAAGTAGTATTTTCTTGTCATTGCAATTAAAAATTTATGATGCGTTTAAAATATTGCATATTTTTAATGAAATTTTTATCTCGAATTGGTATACAAATCAACAAATAACTATGTGATTCATGTAAGTGTTTGGGAAAAAATCAACTTGTGAATACATGTGATTATGGATTATGACTTTGTCTCACATTTAGGGTAACTTCATATATAGTTGTGTACATATCTTTAATTGTATATATTAATTATCAGGTAAAACTTAGCTACCATACGTAGTTTTGATCAATCTTGCCAGTAAATCTAGTGTCTAGAGAAATACATTAATATTGCACTTTTAAGATGTCAAGAAAATTTGTACATTCCTTGGGGAAAAAAAGAAACCACTCACTTTTTTGTCGTAGTTGCTTTTCTTGCCACCAAGAAAAAAATTTGAAGTAGAAATTCGGTCTGTTGATGTTCAAAGTTTCTGAATGTCAAATGTACAAATAATTTTTCTTTCATTGACAATCTTCTGCTAATTTCTTGCCAATCGTGTATATTTCTGATTAAAACATTCCACAACTAAAAAAGATGTCTCCCTTATTTTTGATTTAACAGCTGGTCTATTTTCACTATCACCAGTCGTCTGAAAATGCTTTGTATTTGTGTTGATATTTTTCATCCCCTGTATTAAATTAAACGATTTGTTGCCCACATTTAATGACATTAATCCAATATTTTGATTATTTTTATATTGACTTAACGAGAATTATACAGAATTAATTTATGCGAACTGTTTAACCAGGACTTTGATAATATATTCTACTTATAATACTTATAATCTCTGAAAAAAGGTTTGCAGAAGGTTCGCACTATGCTCTTAAATTAAGCAGAGTTAGTGATCGTTGTCATTTTCAATCGGAACTTCTGGTCCTTTCCTTCAAGCTTCGTCGATTGTGACATTTCAAGGTGTTTTTCTACCTCCGGGCAAACAGTCAAATTTTATATCGTACTGAATTAAATTTTAATTACACAGAATGAAAGTAATTTTTTTTTCTCTGTCGATGCCATTTGTGATTAGTATAGTAGTGTATAAATTTTTAAAATTATTAGATTTATCAATTGTTGATCGAACAACCCCCTTATTTATGTATGAAGAAATAATCTCAGTAAGAGTTATCCTTGTTGTCACAACTACAGTAATGCCAGTGCCAGGTTGATATTTTTGCACCTGCTAACGCTGTTAAACTGATAAATTTAAACTTTTAATGTAAGTAAGAACTGTAAAAAAAAAAAATAACCTCTTTTGTTTGTCATGTATACCTGAAGGTAATGTATCTTTAAAAATTAAAATCATATTGATACCATTTTAACTCGAGTGCAAAGAAAGAACATATGAACAACAAATCACTCTGGTATATACAGTGTTTCAATATCAAAATAAAACGGCAGCAATTTAGCAATAGGCTATTTTCTAAATTCCTGGAAATTGCATTTGAATATGCTATAAATATTCAGTCCTATAGTAATGTATAACTCTGTTTATTGCAAATGACAAGTGACATGCGTATATATAGTTCAATCAAGACAAGTTTGTATTTTAACGTGAGAAGTGAAGCGCATATTCCTTTTCTGGAAGATTTTAACTTCTGGCACATGAAACCAAATATTGGACTTCCTGGTGAAAAAAAGGAAATGAGTAACCAAAAAAGGTTTTTATGGTGTTTATTTTATAGTACAATGAACTAGTTTATGGATAAATGGTGTATGTATATCTGACTGGATTCCGCATTTGGTGCTTCAACGAACAGGAGGAAATAGCGTGGCTAACGTTCGTTTGATGGATCCTATCGCTCTGTAGGGTTTACAAAACCGAGGCTCTCCCTGAAAATAAAATAATGTGAAGGACCCTCAAAACCAAGTGACGTAAGATTGTTTTTGGTTTTATGTAAAGTGAAATCAAAATTAATATTCAAATTACTATAGTACTGTATATCAGAGACATAAATAACAATGTCATCTATGTCTCTGCTGTATACATGTATACCTACAGGTATTTTATCTATTATTAGGTTTATATGCACTTGTAATTCTGTGCACTAGTTTTGGTTGTAAAAATCGTGTCCAATAGTTTTAGTAAACAGAAAAACAATTCAAAATATGATAACATGGCAAAAAGTAAAGTTTCATGGTTGTGCAGCGCATCCCAAGTAACACTCCACTAAATATTTTCTCTTTTATTTTCTCTAGAAAAAATCGTACTTTTATAGCCAAAATAACAAACATTCTGAGAGTATTGCATAAGCAATACATGTCCCCTACCGGCACTCTCAATTTTGAAACAACTGTCGTTTAATGTGCTAAATAGGCCTGGAGAAACATCGATGAAAGATTTTTTGAATGGACGAACCTAATTATAGAAATTAAAACAAAAGGCCCATGGGCCACATTGATCACCTGAACAACAGTTCTTGTATCATTCTCTTTCGAAATTTTTAAATATGAAACTCTTATAAAATATTGTAAAACTCAAAGAAATTCTCATATATTCCAAGATTTGACAATACATTCAACAATTTTACAATAAATCTCGAGTTCGTCGTAATTGATTGGCGCTGAGAACTTTTGGAACCGGGAGTCTCGCTGATGGCAGTGTGGCAGCCGGTGCGGATGTGGATGGGGATTCCATAACCCTTGTACGGAGTCTGACCCGGTCTCCGATGGTTGTCAAACCGAGTCGAGTCAGCTCTGAGTCTGATAATGACTGTATGTTAAACTATCAATTTCAACCTTTTCCTCGACAAAACGACTTGTTAACGACTGTAACCCAATCTCTTCGAGCAATCAGCGAGAGTTGTTTCTCGAAACGCAGCCATGCTGCTAAAACTTGATCTCGGCGCCGTTACTACTTTTTAGGAGGACCATACAGTTTAGGTGATCATAAAGAAGTTACCACCGCATAACAAAAAACGGCTATAAAATATAATGGATTGGCCGCATAAAACGAACGAGTACTTCACGTAGCGAGTAAAACTGATCGTAAAACTATGTTTGCACTGCATATATAAGAGTGTGCCGCTCCATATTATTATTTCACCGGTGTAAACAAAGGGGTACACAACAATACAAAATTATTTTACCACACCATTTAAATAAATGACAATTTAATACAATAATGTTACCAGCATATGTATTGTGGTAACGAATGCATATAATTATTAAACCATATTACGAATTTAATGAAGGATTTACACTTTTATATTACCACTGCATGCAATAATGTTATCACTTAAAATAATGATTTTTTATGGCATATAATAAAAAAGGTACAACAAATAATGACGGTCCCACTAAGTATAATGAACTTATCACTTTGTGTTAAGATGTTGCACTGCACGAAATACTGTATACAGGGCTATTTTCGCCCCTTGATATTTTCGCCCTTGTACACTAGCAAACGGTTTCGTTCCATCTTGAATTTGCTTGGACATAGTTGTGTTTAAAGAGAGATAATTTAAGGCATTGAAATTCGTCTAGTCTTATATTCGCCCGCTGACAACGAGAGCGAAAGGGGCGAATATAAAACGGGAGCGAATATTACAATACAGTAGGTTTGCCACTGCACATGAGGTGTTTACTACTTAATGTTATAATAAAACCACAATGTATAACGATTTTATCAATGTATATAACGAATTTACCCAATCATATAATAATTTGATCATTGCACGACATGGATTCACTACGGTATATAATGATAGTACAACGTAACGTAATGGATATAATCACTTCATAAAGATTTTACCAATGTGTATAATGATGAAAGCACTGTATATAATAATATAACCACTACATATAATGATGTTACCACTGTATATAATAATTATATTGTTTCATATCAAGTTTATACCACCTAATATCATACGAAATTGACCTTAAGGCAGCTCTTGCGTTCCATACAGAACGGTTCAAAGTTGAAAACTAACACTGCATGCACTAAGGTCGATTCTTAATTGTTATACATGATAAAAAAAAATTGTTCTTTGTCTTATTCAAGCTATGTAGCTAAATCAGAAGATTGTTACGGACCTGATTATGAAGCTACACAGGAAGTTTGAAATAAATTCGCCAAACCCATAAAGAAAAAAGCCTGGAAAACAAAGAATGACTGACAGTTCGCGATAAAGACTCCCCCACCCCGGTTTCACCAGTAGGGGACTAATAAAGAAACGTGTTTTACTAGGTCCGGTAAAATTATTTAAAAAGATATAAAGGACCAACTGAATAGACCAAGTTTGGATCGGAGAATTAAATTTGTATGATAATGTTTAAAGGAATTAGAGTCTAATTACTTTAAACTACTTTGATTCAACTTTGAAGAAGAATATAGATGTAGACACATTGAAGCAATGCGTGGGTCTAGAAGGGTTGGGGGAGGGGGATTGAATAAATTATGCACATAGTAAAGTAATCGAAAATTGGTCTCGCCCCCGAAAAATTCTGGATCCCCGCATGAAAGCATAAGTACTCAACATACCATAGGTCTATCATCATCATCGGGCGGTTCCACCTCGTAAGTATGGTCGTATTCCCTTAACGTGACATACTGGTTACTGGTCACGTGTGTTTTTGGCACGTACTCCCGTATCTCGACCTCTTTGAATTTAGGTTTATATTCGCGGAGTTTTGGTGTTTGGGGCGATCTGGGTCTGTATTCTCTCATTTTGTACGTTCCTGTTTTGGAATCCAAGTATTCCCTGTCTTGGTTCTTTTGTGTTTTTTCTGTTAAGTTATTGAATTGATTTAATTTTATTGTTATCAATAATACACTTATATTTAACAATATGAATCATATCAAGAGATATAATCACTTAATGAACAAACATAAATATTCACACATTATATACACTCTTATTATTATCATTTTTTAACTTTTTAATTTCACTTGAATTGGTTTTACTCACTCCGCCATTTGTGAGCTATCCCAAGGTAAATCTGTTTTTGTTGGTCTGTGTTTTCTGTTTTTTCTGTTAAGTTATTGAATTGATTTATTTTCATTGTTATCTTTAATACACTTATTTTTAACAATATAAATCAGAAATATCAAGAGATATAATGAATTAATGAACAAACATGAATATTCACACATTATAATAAACACTCTTAAATCATTATTTATTTTTAATTTCGCTTGAATTGTTTTACTCACTCTGCCATTTTTGCACTATCCCAAGAGCAATCTGTTTTTGTTTGTCCGCCATCTGCTGTTTGTTTCTTCCACTAGCCCCGTCGTCATTCGGATAATTTGTATGTTTTGGTTCCACAAACAGAAAGATACGTACACAAAAAGGGAGTTAGGGGCTGGTTAATATTAAAGGTGCAGTAGGGGGTGGCTTGTTTCATTGTGACATGATTTAAACCCCTTGATAAGATCACCAACACGTGGAACTGTCTTTTGTTTTATCATTTTATTGCATTAACAAGGTCAAGTTAAATAAAGCTTATCCTATTTTTTTTTAAGTGGAATGTTTTGCAAAAATGCTACTATGGTATTAATAACCTTCTCAGGGTTATTAATTTTAACCGATGGACCATCTGGAAATCTCTTTTTAATTTTGAAAATACACGAAATTTTTAATTGTTCTTATTTAATATTTTTGTAGGAATTTCTTTTTATTCCTTGTATATGAAAGTTTACGCAAAATATCACCAAATGAAGTCGAGCATCTGGCTTGATTTAAGGATTATAGCAAAGTTAATTTTTTTTCAATGTCCCATCTATCCAGAATTTGCATATTACGCTATATTGACAAGGAGGAATTATTTTGTTAAGTAATTAAACTCCTAAAATTGCTAATATTTTTTCTTTTGATCTTTTGTCAACAAATATCCGATAGCAACGATGACATAATAGTCATTTTTCTACACCCTCCCCCTCTCACTTTTTATTATCGTGGAGATCAGAATTCTAGCGATATCATTTTATTCGTATTGGTAGGAGCACGGGCACTTGAGGCATGGACCCCTCAACCCACCCCATTTCAAATTTGTTTTAAATTTGAAAAAAAAAATTCACTTTCTTCCCATGAAAACATATCTAATTAGCATATTATTTTATAGAAATTCTATGAGCTATTTCTAAAACTCACATTTTTGACTGACATATAAAAAAATCTTTCCTTGACGACTGTCTAACTCCTGCTAATGACTTTGCTCTGTAGTTATGCCTATAAGGGTGTCTTTTTGATCCTAAACTTCTAAATTTGTAAAAAAAAAAAAACCCCAAAAAAAACAAAAACAAAAACAAAAAACAAAAAAAAAAAAACCCAAACAAAACAAAAACAACAAAGTAATAAGTAATCAACTTGAAACTATGCTTGGGTAGTATTTTTTCTGGTGAATTTTTGATACGTAATATTTGTGTGTTTGAATATCAGCGCCGAAAACATTTTTGATACGTAACATTATCAGCGCCGAAAACATTCTCGGAAGTTTCGGGCGTTATTCGAAACATCATTGGTCCGGCTGATGCATACGAGTTCAGAGTTGCATTCCCCTCTTTAAAGCTGCTTGGTACGATTTTGTATCCAATTTTCTTTTAAACGATGGTTTTGTTTATATGAGTATAATAGTATAATAATTGCTTCAAAGTAGTTTTTCCGGTCATTTAAGCCATATTTCAAAGGGAAAATGATATACAAAATTTGTTTACAAAACAAATTTTAATTAAAAAAAGTACTGCGTTATTTTGCTCCCATATTAATATGGCACGCCAAATTCACAAATCGTGAAACTATATTTATTAGATAAAGTATGTTTTGCAATCGGAAATGGTTGTTTTTAGCGTTAATTACACTTCTGAAACAGAGATGATCGCGTTAACTATGGTTTACAGATGTGAAATATAGATTAACGGCGTAAACTATAGTTTCACAGATAATAAACTTAAATGTTAACTATAGTTTACGAACCCGAAACTATAGTTAACTATAGTTTACGAACCGTAAACTATAGTTAACGATTCGTTAACTATAGTTTTCATCTGTAAAACCATATTTCACGGTTGTAAACTATTGTTTACGAATGCTTATCTAAGTTTATCTGAATGTAATTAAACGTTAACAATAGGTTTTGCTGATAAATATAGATTCACATCTGTAAACTACATAATTTACATTCGTTAACTATAGCTAAGAGTTGTTAATCATAGTTTTACAATCGTGAAACTATATTTATCAGACAAACTATGTTTTGTAATATGGTTGTTTTCAGTGTTATTATAGCTAACACCTCTGAAACATAGATGATCGCGTTAACTATGGTTACCAGATATAAAATATAGATTAACTTCGTAAACTATAGTTTTCTGTCCGTAAACTACAGTTTACAGCCGATAAACCTTTGGGGGGGGGGGGGGGGGGGGGG
>WFKH01011801.1:28747849-28773280 GCA_016163765.1 Magallana hongkongensis
TTTAGTGATACAGCAATAATTGTTATTTTGTGATTTAAATCATAATGCTATAATATTGTCAACTGTTGTAACGGTGTAACGCGACTCCGAGAACTGTCAAGAGTTATGTCCCTGTATTAATTGTGACTCATACCGGTAGATGTCGCTTATTACAGGTGCGATTCGAAAACATGGCGTAAGGTGTAACATCTTTGGAATGCAAACAAAAACACCGTAAAAATGGAGCAATAGAGTGAATTTATAAAACCAGGATTTGTTTAGATAACTTGGTAGTTAATTTTATATCTAATATAGTAGTTCCAAAACGGCAGCCATTGAAGGTAAAGGTAGACCCCGTAACTTCCCAAGTACGGAAGTTGTACGGACACCAAAAATGACGGACCCCATTTCGAACTTTATAAAGAGCAAGATTCTAGGACTTGCTTCTTTACTCTTACTGATCGCTGCCATGGCTACGATTACGGCAGTTTTCCTCCCGTTTTGGTTCAGTCTTCATATGCATCTGCAGTTTGTAGAGGATGAGAAGCCACAGCAGACCTCCATAGACAGGAGCATCAACTGTGGACTGTTCTTCTTGGATGAGAACAGATTCGTCAACACAATTATGCTGGACAAAGCGGACAACACACATTTCATGCCAGGTAATATTACAAACTTATAGATATCATATATGGACAGTGTGTACCGTGGGTGGTCCAAATTCTGTCTTGCATAACCTGATAACCTACAATATGAAAATATTATGTTATTGATTAATGTAAAAATGAATATTGATGTATGTCTTACTGGAATGTTTTTGAAATGCTCCCTTATTTTTTAGCTCTGCTGAGAGTTGCCCAGTTACTGTATCTGCTGGGAGGCAGTGGAATGGTCCTCTGCTGTGGGTCCGCATTCATCCTGGCATTCAGGCAGTATGCAACTCCTTCTGGGGAAATGTTCTTGGCAGCTGGAGCAACTGGATTTTGTGAGTGATTGGATTAACATTCATTTTCATTAATTAAAGTCTCTTAAATGATTTATATTTTCACTTGCATTGAGAGACCATTAATTTGTTCCTATAATTTTAAGGCAAAATGTTGAGTGAAAATGTATGTTGATTGAAAAAAAAACATTGCAGAAATAAAGGCATCATAGAAACCAACAGAAATTTTGTGCTTTTCATCAGTGTAACAGTAAAATCCCTTGGATTCTGACTATGAGGGCAGGGAGATATACAATCCTTGGCTTTGACACATTTCCTTTTCATTTATGTGTAGTTATTCAATCATAATCATTATCTGCATCATGTCCTTATGTTCTATCCTTGATATAATGTGTCTAAAGTGAATTGATTTCGTTGTATTTATATGAATGTTATACCATTTTATCTCTCCAGCTTTGAGCCAAGTAATAAGCTGCATCCTGATCCTCCTTCACATGGCCTTCTTCAGCTACCAGCCCTGGCAGAACTTCCCCGTGGCCGACTACATTCCTCTGCGCTTCACCTACTATACCATCCTCAACGCCTACCCAGACATGAGTCTAAACTTCGGCTTTTTCATTGGTGCGGGAGCTGCCCTCTTCAGCCTTGTTTCTGCAGTTATGCTGTGGATACAGGCCTGTTGCACGTACCGCCATCTCCGAAAGGTCAGGTACAGAATGCTAAGGGAGAAACCAGATTTTGGATCTAGCCCGATTCCGACCAAAGGCTCTTACTTCAATCCCGCATTTGTTCGTACGTCGCCGCAGGAGTATCCTGCTGTGGTTCATGCCGCTCCCCCAACAAAGTTCGCGCCGTACGTACCTCCCACGCAATATACAACTGGCATGGAGCTGGATTTGTAAAGCTTTATATCTTCTTCTGTAATTAACTACCTGGGAACAGTAGTGTTATTTTATTCATGATTCAATGTATTCTGTATGTACTGTACATTTGTAATGTAATAAAATCAAGAATTTGTATTCTTGACAATTTTTTTTTCTCATTTTTTGAATGACGAATCATATCTAAACTTAATTATTTTATTTTATTTTTTTTATTGGAAAAAGGAAATATGATTAATCAAATTATTTGTGTATATTCTGATAATGGAAAAAAATTAATAATGTGCTAGTCAAGGAAAATCATATTAAACACACATGTCTTTGTACAGCTTTTCTTTTATGTTGAGATTGGTTGAAAAAGGAGGAAAATGCTAGACAATGTTTGTGCCATATTTCAACACTTCTGTACATTCTATACCGTTGAATATCTCTACAATTGTAACAGATTTTGTTGAATGTTAATTTTCTCTTCTCTTTGGACAATCCTGTTTAGCAACAAAATGGAAGGAAACGATGGTAAACTTGATATGAATGGACACTGTTGAAATTTTTTGACCAGACTCCTTAGATTTTTTTTTTCTGAGCCATTTTTGCTCATTTACATTCAGTCATTAATTTGTCCTTCATTATTTCATTTTCTGTCATTATTTGGGTCGTGTTAGTTTTAACATATCACCATTTGTATTCTTATAATCTATAATATCTTGTATATTGACTTGTATTTTATTACAACATTTTTAAATAAACTAGTTTATATACAAAATATTAAGCAATTTTAAAATAAATTCAAGGATCCTTGATGCAAAAAATATAGACCTTGGTATGGTGAGGATAAAGTTGTATCCTAATATTTTTAATAAAAATTTCAACAACTTTAGATGAATGTATTGTTTGGTTAAGAGAGAGAGAGAGAGAGAGAGAGAGAGAGAGAGAGGAGAGAGAGAAGGGGGAGAGAGAGAGAATAGGAAATTATTGCAATGAACATATTCTATGGTAAGAAGTTATACCAGGTACCTCAATTGTATGGGCATTTAGGAAATTGGATTTTTTTTACTGCAATGTGCCCAACATAAGACCAATAATATGGAGGGATTACTGTTTTGTATGCAGTCCACCTTTAGGGGTATTCTTAAACAGAACAAGTTGAAACAAAAGATAAATGTTCATATCCCAGAGTTTTACACCTATGTTTTTGAAGACAATTCAGTTGCATTCATACGATTGTTATGGAAATAAATTGTAAAAAAAAAACACCCAAAAAACAGTGAAAATAATAACACGGTAAATGTGTGTTTCCTGCAATGTCAACAACCATCATACCAATATGAATTTCAATAGACAAAAATTCATGTGCTGTATGGTTCACTAGTTGTCTTGGTGTAGAAGATTTCTAGAAGAAATGTAATAGACCTTCTTGGAGGGGTGACAATAAATCAAGGAAAAAACTACCAGCGTATAAGGATCAAAACAACAAAGAACTGGCAAATGAACTCTAAAAAGTATTTTCATTCCAAATCTTGAGTGTCAAGAAGACAGGAATAATTGTACAATTTAATTGCTATACATCTGTTACAAATAATATCAGCTTTTATTAGCTATCAGTAAATAAGAGAAAGAAGAACCAATACCCCACGGTGAGGCGCCGAGATAGATCTTATGAGAGTTTCCTCCCATTATCAGTTACTACTATTACGTGCGATGCATAGTGCAATAAAGTTTCAATATGTAATACCTATGACAGTAGTTTATTTTTGCAACAAATACCTATGACAATAGTTTATTTAGCAACAGAGTATTTTAAAATAATCTAATAAAAATCCTACCAAAATTAAATTTTTTTATGCTTACTAAACAGGGAAATGATCTTTATATATCCACTGCTCTTTAAAAATTTTGTTAGTGTATATGTTTCTTGTGATATACGTATTTCTGCGTATGAATCATTTTACATATGTACAGTTGAAAAAGCTAGCTTGTAATGTGTGAAACTGGACAATTTTTCACTTAATGCATCCATCCATTACTAGTATTTGTTATAATCACAATGATATTATTGTTTTTAGCGTATATATCCCCCCCCCCCCCCCCCGAGGGCCTTTGATTGGTGAATGAACATTATTATTAATATGTGGTTTAGAAACACCCCTCGGTGCTTCAGGGGTAGTTTATTGTGTTTTTAACAGGATGTAAAGAATTAACACTTCATGAAGACTAGCATTAATACTGAGGTGGGTTCGTATATATAAGTAGCCTGACTTCCGATTAAATTAACATCTGTGTCCATACGTACAGCGTAGGGTACACGTACACGCATGGATATTCGTCTGTATCTGTAAGTAGAAACATCTTATCTCTAGTTATTGTATTCTTTTTTTGCATAATTCAAATTATACTCCTAGTGCTATTTTAGCAGAGAGAGAGAGAGAGAGAGAGAGAGAGAGAGAGAGAGAGAGAGAGAATTTTCCCATCGTAAACAAATAAGAGATACTATACTTGTACTACTAATCTCATAGTAGGCTTATGTTGCATCTTAGTATCCAGATCCACATCTCCTTTGTATCTGTACATTTACTGTATCTGTACATTTACATGATCGAGCACAGATAGACAGACACTGTTCTTCCGTAAACATTGTGATTTCAGAGTAAGATTGAAAAAAAAACCCATATATTTAAAAACCGAAAGAAATTGGCAAATTATAATGTGTTGGATGAATAACATGGAAGAAATTGAACGGACTCTTTACGTCTAGATTCATGTTTCAAACCAGTAATTGGTGAGAATGTGGGGGAAATTATCAAAATATATTTGAAGCCCTTTTTTGTTAATATTATTAACTTAATAATTATTATCTTATCAGAAGCCTCTTTGAAGACAAATTATAACCTAAAAATAAATGAGGAAAACACAATCTCGAAGCTCCTATTACGATTGCAGCTGATAGAGCCGCACGCTATATCTAAAAATACAATATATAGATATATCTTTTTGTATCCGTGGAATATCATTTAATCCCGGGGGATAGAATCAATATGATAAAAAAAAATGATATATCCTGCATACGCATCTGTTCAGCAAGTGCCCTCTCGCAGCATTACGCAACTAGTCTGCAATTGTCTAATCAATACACACGACGGCGAAGTTTATGTATACTCTTTAATTCTGTGGTTTCGAATAAAAAAGAATAGTAATTCAAGACCCTTTTAAAAAATTGGTCGATATTATATATGTCGTTGTAATGTTGATACTTTCTTTTCTTCATTTTATTTTTTTTAAAGCCACTTTGTTACATAACTGTACATACACAACCCTCAAAATCCTTCACGCATGAATTATATATATATTGTTCCAAGAGGAATTGGTGCGTCTTCAATCTGCATTCTTTTAAAGCCAGGCTTGCTATAGATTTCATTAAATGTCAAGACTTACACGAATCCAAGGCTAAGGTAAATATAATACACGCCATGTTTTTGCTACCCATAGGCATGTTTCAACAAGGACTTTCACGGAAGTACGGTGTGTAGTTGACCATGGAGCTTGGGCCGATCTTGGGTTATCATGCGGTATTGTTTATAGCCCATACAGCGGCTTATATCTATGATTGCAAGTACATCGTCACCAATGAAACAGAGACAGTATTTACATACAGAGGATACGGAGGGAAATTCAAATACCTGACCAACTGGAACTTTGTAAGTCCAATTATTCCTATGTACAGTTGCTTAGTACATAAAACATTTATGTATACAAGTAGAGTTATTATAGTTGTGTATTCGGCACTTGCAAATCGTGCTTATCCAAGCGAAACACGGTCTTACATGGTCGAATGAATTTAGGTTTCAACAGTGTACGTTGTACAGAGAAAGATCAATACTGCTATGCTTCTTGTGAAGGAATCAGTGCATCGTTTGTTTTCAAGTTTCCATGGTTTTATCATTTACGGTACCGATGCAAAGGCCGCCTATCAGCAAGTATATTTGATATATTCTATATAGCTGTGCAATGCTTGGTGTCCAACGTACATCAAACATAATACACAATGAGATATACTTAAGTTTTGAAATGGATCAATACCCATGTATAACGGCTGAATGACCTTCAGACACAGACCTTGACCTCAATCACTTTAGCAATAATATTTTAGGTGCGAATAAAATTGCCTTACGTTAATTGTTATATTTTAAACATTCGGGGCAATAGAAAAACATCTGATAAATTTTGATTTTATTAGAGTTTTATTGAGTTGGACATGATCTTGACATGATACATGTTCGAACGTGATTATTCATATATCAGTCGTCTATGTATACACTTGTCAGTTGATACTTATGCTTAGATTAAAAAAAAAAAAGGATGCAATCAATATAAATAACGGAAATATGCTCGTTATCTTTGAATCCTGAATCAATTATAAAGTCACGATATCCCATTTAATTAAGATCGATATAATCGACTTCGAACAAAGGTTTAGTTCACTAGCTGTAAAGTTGAGAGCTCTGACTTAGAGCTTTGACTTACGATAAGTGTTGTCTCTCTTATCATATAATACTTTGAAAGTAAAAAATATTATCGCATGGGAATAAAAGATAAGGAAGGTGCTATCATTTTTATAGTAAATAATAAAACTTAACATTAAGTTAAAATAAAGCCCGATTCGAAAAAAAAAAGGTTTTTGATGATATCGATTGTTTAAAGTTTTCCAATCATTATAATTTATTCCTACTCATAAATATTTATGACCTAGTCGACCTGGTAGCGTTTTTTCTCTATTTCGGGTGTTTAGTGCCTTCATCTGCAGAAGATGGTCTCGAAATCGTTGGTGTTTTTCTTACCTGTGTATGTCACTCAAGTTTATGGGTTAACCTGGGATATTTTTCTCCTACCTATGGGATGGGAAACTTACGGTGGAAAATTCAAATACCTTACTTTCATTAACATGGTAGGTCATTCTGACTTTCTTAGGCATATTTATTTGTGCACTGTTGTTGCATATTTGCATATCATATGCTATTTCCGCAGGATAATTGGTCAGAAATTTTATCGAAAGTAAAGTATCGCATGCAAGAGGCTTTTGCTAACCTTAGACAACTTCAATCAACGTTAAGGCTGCAAATATTGATCTTTTGATGATAAAAATAGATAGAAAAGTACAAAGTCTAACGTAAAAAAGGGAAGACAACTTACACCGGGCACCTGTTTTTTACTTTTACTTTCACTTTCACCAAGCGCATCAACAACACACAGTTTACAAAAATGTCGGGAGCAGTGGTTAAATTGTATCATTTTACCGTTTTCCTTGTGATTTTCTCGTCGTTTGTGTACAACCATCTGTATGTTAAATTACGACCAGACGACACTTTGATGACATACAAAGGATACGGGGGGAAATTTAAATACTTGACCTTTTGGTATTTCGTAAGTAAACTGTACTGCGTGCGGATTATCTTTAATATGTGGGACAAATGAAGAAATATGTTTTGTGAATTCCCAGAGAGCGGATTATCTTAGTACATGTAGCATGGTGCTTTTGAATAAGTAGATGCTTAGTTTTTACTTAATAAATCAATCTTCATTTATAACAAAGAGTAGGAAATAGAAAAGCGTTTGAGATATATCCTAGAATATTGAATGGAAAAAAAAAAAGAATTTGAAATTTTTATTAAACTTTAATGACACATTATGAAGTAGATTTTAAGAAAGCTATACTAACTTTTGTTGTATAAAGATAAATTAGGATAATTAACTATGTACTACGTATATGTAACTGGAGTTAATACATGTATCTATAATTTATATCCTAGTGAATCAGCTCAATTAAATCATAATTACATCAGATCAAGGTAAACCCAACATCAGGAAAATCATTGTTAAATATATAGATGTCCCCACCCCTAAGACATAGGTATGGGAAGTAAAATTTGTAGACCCCCAAAAATCTGACCTCAATATTCATGAATTTCACTTGCTATATGTTAACAAGGTCAAGTCTGTAAATGTCATGCTTGGTTTTACTATAAAGTGAATACCCCCAGAGAAAGTTGAAACAAACATGATTCAAACAATTCATCAATGCTAAACATGCTAAAGGTCTTTTAAAGATAGTTAAATTCTCAGTATAAGGGCCAAGGTGAACTTCACATCCTTACAAAGATAATAATGTATGAATCATATCAGCAACCTTTGGGACCGTAATTCAGACCTCAAACATGTGAGTCCTTAATATTACAGTTTATCTAAGTGTAGAAAACTGCTGTATCTCTTGAATCAATGTGTCAACCTGTTTGCAAGTAGACAGATTTAAATGATCACTTGAGAATGATATGGGATTTGCGGTGAACCCAGGAACAATGGCTGTTGTGAAACTGGTGTTCCACTTGTCTGTGTGGATCCTTCTGTCTTATTCTCTGTACATTAATGTAACAGAGATTAGAGCAGAGGATGCACCCGATGTTTTAACATCCATCTTAACAATTGATGGTTTTGGAGGAAAGTTTAAATATCTTACTTTCTGGTACTTTGTAAGTTCACCGTTTATAATGATAAATGTATAATGTAGTCTGCCCCTGTTTCCTAGGTCCATGCATGCAACTTTGAAGGAATTTACCTGTACTCAAAATTGCACCATCTGAAATACAGTCAAACTTCGTTATCTCGAACTGGATGGGACTGTTTAAAAACTTCGAGATATCTGAGTATTCGAGATATCGAGGGTAAAATACTTAGAAAATAAGTGGTTGGGACTTACAAATCACTTCGACATATCCATTGTATTCGAGATATCAGTGTTCGAGATATCGAAGTTCAACTGTATATATGTGCTCAAAATTGCGCCTTTTTACCTTGACCAAAAATTATCTCTGCTAAAATTGATATTAATATGCAGAATCTTTTTTTTTTCCCGTTTTAAATAAGAAAAAGAGCTCTGCTTTGAGTTATCTCTCTGTCTGTCTGTCTCTCTCAGCGATGATATCAAAATACTATGAAATTGATCAAAAACATTTAACAGTAAAGTTTTGGTTATTTGTGATTTTCATGTACCTAAGTAATTTGTCAGTAAACAAAATTAATCTAAGTAAGTTTATCAGAGAAATATTTGGAAATCTCTCTTGGGATCTATTTTATCTTATCTGGTGTCAGAGGAAAAGAGATATAATATGAAAAAACTAGTATCTGACCAAAAAAAAACAAAAACAACAAAGTCAATGGAAACTGATTGGGACTATTCTTATGCGTTTAGTCAAATGTTCATTATCTCCTTGATAAGTAAATCATAATGTACATGTACACATAGACAATATTGATTCAGTGCCCTGTAATAGAAACATAATCTTTGACATGTTTGATATGAAATATTCAAACGTAGTGTTTCAAGGTCATCAATAAAAAAGTTGTAGGTTATTTTTACAGCATTGATCCATTGAATATTTTAACAAAATTGTATAAGGTTCAAGAAAATTGTTTATCTTTTCTCAGATAATCCAGACAGTGTATTTTGGGTTGTGTGTGGCTAACGATCTTTGCGGATCTAATGTACGACCGTCAGGAAAAGGACAGAGAAGTCGACTACAAAGATGGCGGGACAACTTCCTAGCAACTGTTGTGTTTCCACTAGGAATGGTAGGGACAATTTTTTGTACATCTCTATTTTTGCATTTCCAGGATTAGATTTGTATTCAAAGTACTAACTAGTAATTAACAATGAATGAAAATTATCCCGTTCAGATTGCACAAATTTATGTTTAGTAAATATTGATGAATTATATTTTTTTTTCAGTTTGTTGTGCTGACTTTCTGGGGTATCTATGCCATAGACAGAGAACTAGTTTATCCCAAAGCACTTGATAAAGTCATTCCATCATGGCTAAACCACATTATGGTATTTTTATACTTGCAACTCATGTTCAAATTGATAAAAAATTTACTTCTAAGTATTGTAAAATTTGCTGAACTTGACTTTATTCGGTAAATTATATCGTAGACAAATCATCATTGTTCAATCACTAGTTTGTTGACATGTGACCTTAGTAAATGACCTTGACCCTAGTCAAAAGCATGAATTCAATCCTTTGACATTCGTGAAGTCCATGACCTAGATTGAAAAGGAGATTATCAGGGTGATTATAATGGAATATAAAACTAAGAAACTTGGTGTATTTGATTTTTTTAAATTTTTTTTAGCACACCACCATTTTACCTTTCTTGTTGATAGACAAGTTCCTAGTGTACCACCAGTATCCCAGTAGGAAGACTGGTTTTGTTACAATCATGTCTCTAGCATTGCTTTATTTGACTTGGTAAGTCCATAATAAGTCATAAAAAGAAATATACAGTGGAATAAATAAGTTCTAAAACAAGTTATAAACAATATTCTATTGTCTGTTGAATGTATTAAATCACCAGTGTAATGTTTGATTATTTACTTTTGACTATGCCATTTTACTATCTCCTACAGGATCCTGTGGGTGGCATACTATGCCAACATATGGGTGTACCCGATCCTTAAAGTCCTACAGCCACATCACAAAGTGGTGTTTATCTTAGCCATGTTAGTTTTCTTCATATTTCTCTATCTCCTGGGAGAGTTTATCAACAAAACAATCTGGGGTAAGTGTGGGTGGGATAGAGAGAGAGAGAGAGAGAGAGAGAGAGAGAGAGAGAGAGAGAGAAAGAGATGTTTTTCCGATGTCAGATCTAGACTTTTATGTTTTGTAAATGGTGTAATTCAATCAATAATCATCGTGTTCAGTAATTTTCGTTTATATACACGTATCTCATTATCCATCTCACACCTGTATATTGATCTGCAAACTGTCATTTCCCTCATATTGACAAATGTACACCTGTTTCAGCAATTACTAAGATATTGCTGCATCTGTTGGGGCATAATAGGTTCACTTATTCACAATGACGTGATAATAGATTGTACTTTTTACTCCATAAATAACAATGTACAAGCATGCTGATTCTTGAATTAGATTGGCTGTATGATAAATTAATACTTATCTCAACAACAATAACACCATTGATATATATTTAATCTCTATATATCATATCTGACAAATAACCAGTTATTTGCATTCATTTATCCTGCAGGTGAAGAGAGAAGCCATGCACAGAAAAAGAAGAACAAATCCAGTTGATGAGAGAACTTCATAGTTGCCTTATTTAGAGAAAACTATATGATCTGACTCAGATTTTCCACATTACATTTTCAAAGGGGTCAAAAACTTCATTTTCTTTTATTAAGTTATTAACTTTCTACTCATAACCTCTGGAAACATTTTGTTTTCTGGTTTTTTTTTTTCAATTGAAAAACAAATTGTACGTAAATTTAATGAGGAAACATTTACCAAGTAGCATATCATTTTTTTTTCTGTTTAATCTAGTCAAGACAATCAAGGAACATTTTGGCATGTACTTGGGTTTCATAGGTCAACAATTTTTTTTCTTTTCATTATTATGAGTTTTAATATACAGGCTACATACATTACTATTTTTTTTTATAAAATAAAATTTTTATTGAATGAGAAAAAGGACTTTAAACTCAGATGGAAGCATTTTATCAGAGGATATATGTTGTGTAGTAGTACCTACTTAAATTATTTCCAAATTCATCGGGTTCCTTATTCATTTTCTGTTTCATCTATTATAAAACGTGAATTCTTATTGGCCAATTCTGATAAAAGTGTTCACTATTGTTTAACAAGTATATAAACTGGTGCACATTCGTGCTCGGGGCTTCTTCACTGAGCCTTGCATCAAGGTACGAAGTCGCCCTCCTTTTGGCAATTTTAAGTTGACTCAAATTCCATATTTATTTTGGGAAATTACTTTTTTTGTTCTTTAATTTTTCGTTATTTATTTTGGTCACTAAGGTACACTAGCTCTTCATCGTAATTAATTATTATTTAATTACGAAAAAATTATATTTTCAACTTATCAAATTCTTCTGTTTTTCTTCTTGTTAATAGCCTTAACAGGCGGACTCGAAATTATCTGGGTGAAATATCATGTAAAAACAACGCGAAGTCAAAATGTATCATATACAGTAGAGAAAAAAATCAAACTACTACAGTTGTAATAGGGAATTAGATCCCCTGGACAGATCTCACTATACAATGTTTAAATAGCAGTGATTTTAAAGATATTTTTATATACCTTGATGTGTATCAACCAAAGGTTTTTTGTTGTTTTTGTTTTTCCCCCCCACAAATCCTTTTAACTTATTTGTAAAATACAGTGTAATTTTCTTATGCAAATTGAAAATTTCTTCTGTTTTTCCTTTCATTTTTTGTTCTTATTTAAAACGATGATAAACACTAGAGAGTAAAAAAAATTGTGCGTTATAAATACCCTTGCTAAAAAATTGCATTTCTCTTCAAATACTATACCACATAATAAAGCCCTGTCCAAAGTGAACAATCTTTTTTTGTAGATCATGGAATCCACAACTTGTTGATTGAATGTTAGTTTCGTTTGATTGTATGATTGTGTAGATTAATTGGTTATTTTTTTAGTTTGCAATAAATTATCATAATATATGCTGTCTTTTATCTTCATATTTAATTTACTAAAACATTTTATCATATTAAACATTTTCTTTATAATAAAATTTTCTTTTTGACAACATGACATTCAAACACAATATTCTCAGCCAGGACCAATAGAAATGCTGTAGATTATGGTATTGAAAATTTTCATGACCTGGTGTTAATATAAAATGATACACATAGATATTAAATCTGTAATAAGTTTGGCAAAAAGTTGAAAATAAACAGGTTTATGTAGGCTAATTGTAGCCCATCATCTTGAGCCAGAGTCCGCATAGCTCTCTCCTACCCATGGCTGCTTGAACACAAAGTATCGTAGCTGCAGGTCTGTAGCTCCCGGTCTGAAAAAATTCAGATGGAGCTGCAGGTCTGTAGCTCCTGGTCTGAAAAAATTTGGATGGACGACCTGGGTCGTCCATCCGAATTTTTTCAGACCGGGAGCTTCAGACCTGCAGCTAAAAGCATCGTAAAGCTGAATATTCACCTGTCATCCGTTACATCACATTTCAAACAGTTTTAATTCTACATGCAGTGCACTGTTGTCGCACCAGCAGTAAACAATGATAAAATATAAACTGCGATTGGATGGTAAAAGGTCACATCCCACAACGCTTTATTTGTATTGGTCAATATTTTAATGAACTACAAGATATTTTTGTCTTGTGCAACCACGGCCAGATGGGAGAGGATCATACATATTGGCCATGGTTTGCAATAATGATTGTAGCCTTATCGAGTATACACCACCGTTATCCATAAAAGGCCTTAAAGCTGAACAGGACTCATATTACATGGAATAAGTGCAAAATCTAAGAAAATGTAAGGAATACTACATGTTGGCCATGAATTAACTAAATTATGAGTCATGTTTAGCTTTAAAACCAAAGAAAAATAAATAAATAGGGATTTGTCCGTTTCCCCAAAACCCATGTAATTGTGAGTAACATTGAGCATAGAATGTAATTTGGAGAGCCTACCTGTAATATGAGAGTTGAGAAATCAAACTTCTAAACTGCCTGTACAGATTATGCAATAAAAAAAATAGACCCAATTTTATATAAAGTATTTATTATGGCTAAACATGGGTGACATAGAATTTCAAAAACACAAGATGTAAAATCATCTTGCACAATAAAAACCCCCAAAAAACAAACCAAAACATTGATTGCACATTTCTCTAAGAAAAATGATGGACACTGAATATTTACAGAAAATACATTTTTACAGCACCTAAAGCTTTGTACATGTAAATACAGTAAATTCTGAAAAAAGCAATATTAATAAGAATGTGAAAAATATTTTTGTGTATTTCTGATTACATCATTTTGACTTGTGATCCAACTATTCATCAAGAAACAATTACATCCCAACCTTGTAATTAATCTAAATGTTTAAAAGACTATTGTCATTCCTAATTAAATGAAACAAATTAATATCATCATAAAATAGCGAAAAGCACATCTGGCAAATGTTAAAATCTCGCCTTTATTTTTTGAACAGATGTAAACTGAATGAAACTGGGATAAAAGTTTGGTGCTCGTCATATTATCTTCTCGCAATTTGATGCAAAACGGTTGAATCGCGGAATTAAGTACTCGTGTAAAATAAGGAATCTACAGTATATCTGATATAATGCTTTACATTAGTAAAATTTTAACAAATGTTCAAACATATTATAAACATATAACAATATAATTATATAAAACAGATTTTGTGTTCAACCACAATCTACCCTATAGTTATTGGTTAAAATTGCTGAATACACACATGTACTAGTGTTGCTATGAAAATGAGACATTACCCTAAAATTCTCAAACATGAACAATGTTTTTGCAAAGAAAAAGGGCATGGTTAATCTTACACTTAATTTGAATAATCATTGTTTTTTCTTTTTACAAATTATATTAGAATACCAGGGTAATGGTTTCTGATCAAGAAAGTCAAAAGTGAGATGGAAAATACTTCAATTTTGCTCCAAAATGTCAATTTTGTGAAAATATGTCAATTTTGTGAAAATATGTCAAGTTCAATACATCAATTTTCACTCATAAAATAACTAGTACAGTAAAACACGCTTATATCGAAGTGCCAGGGAACGGGCGATTTTATTTCATTATAAGCGTAATTCGTTATATCCATCAAGTTTACAACATGTAATAAAGTTACAGGGAATAAAAATCACTTCACTGTAAGTGTCAATTCATTATAAGCGTGTTCGCTATAACCGTGTTTTACTGTATACCTCATTTAGTTGTATATTCTTAACTTCTACAAGGTTTTAACAATCCACATATTTTAGCATATCTTTAACAATCTCTTAGCATGGTATTTTTGATTTTGGGGGCAAAATGTATTATAATTTGGTGAGTCCTTTCAATGTTAAAGTTTAATACTCATGTATAAATTAATGTACAAAAGCAAAATTCAAATTTTTTCTGATGAGCAATTATGAAATAATGAAGTGGAACACACACACAAGAAGCAATTCGATGCTCACAGAAACTGAATAATTTCAATAATTAATCACAACTGAAATGCCTGCAGCATCAGATTACTAAAAAAAGCAAATTTGGCACATGATTGGACTGTATCACAGACCTTATGGAAATGAAATCACCATAAATCATAACACATATTAAATAAGCTCAGTCTTTATGGCAAGCAATGCAAAAAATAATGAAATTAAATCTTGATATACATGTACATTTATACATGAAATCTCTGAGTGTCGTTGGGATAAAATTACAACCTGGTTGATGAACACTGAATGGTGAAATCCTCATACCTGGTTCCCTGTCAATCAAATCTTCCCTGTCAATCAGTGGTCCCCTTTCAATAAATATGACAGCAAGATCATTCTGCTGTGTTTCATCCTGATATGCACAAATTATGCTTAGTGTTTTATAGAATTCCTTCCTGGTCAGTACTCAATATCCCGGCCCAGGAAGCTCCACTGGTCTGGAACAGGAAGGAAGTACCGTTCCATGGCCTCCAGGAACCGAGTTCTGTAGATACCAGGGGACACAACCGTGGGCTGTTTTCCTGAAATAAACGAAAATCAAGAACATGAAAACAAAAGCGTCTTTCTGCATTAATATTCTGTTAATAATAATTCATTAAGTACCGGTAGTCTGCTTACCTCCTGTTGATTTTATCAATGTCTCAAGCTTTTTGTCCCAAGTAAAAGTACGAATGTAATCTACAATATAACATGGAAAATAATTCTTTACTGTCTACTAAGCTACCAGAGATTTGACTTACTGGAGCACAAAATACTGATGAACATGAGGTGGCTGTATGTACCTATTATGCCAATAACCAGTTCTTTTTTTGTCTCATCAACACCCACAAGGAGCGAGTAGTCCATCACAAAGTTGCTGGCCAGAAACTCCGAGTCTCTCTCTATGGCCCGATTCAAGACGGTCTTGGAATGGGGGTACACATACAGGGGGGAATCCACACTCACTGAAATAATGATTAACAGCCCTCAAAACCAATAATCACTCTGTATGTCCATTTCTAACTCTTTATGTGCACAAAGCAGAGAGTACTTAAAAGTCTTTCAAACTACAAGGGCTTGCTCCTAGAGCATAAAAAATATCTACGGAAAAAAATCATACCTCAACTTAAATACCAGTGGTATAATTTTTTTTTTCATTCATAATTTTTATGCATGAAAAGTAAGCCCATGTGTTCAATATATACCGAAAAAATATAAAATATTAAAAGCTTTGATTTACATATAGCACTAAACCTATCATGTACATGTACTTTAAAGAGGAAAATAATTGGAAGTACATGTACTGATAAATTAAGGTAATTCAGACACATACACTTGAGAAGATTTTCGTCCAACAAAACAAGCTCCTGCTCAGACCTTCGAATTTTGGACGGGTTGACCAACCGATTCCTCATTGAGCCCTTGAGATCAAAAGTCTGGAGATAAAGAAAACTAATCAGTCCTCTTTTCTTGAAAACTATAAATAATATATATAATCATACATAACCTCATGCTAGAATATCTATTAAGTACTATGACATGCCTAACCTGAGATATACTGCAGTTATAGAACAGATTCTCCATGACCAACAAATCCTGTTTGAGGTCATTGTTTGTCTGATTATTGCGGAAACCAATTCTGAAGGCACCTACAATTTTGGCTAAAGCCGTAGGTCTCTGAAAAAAAAACCCAACAAAAATAAAATTTTATATTTGAGATAGTGCATGTATAATTCAATATGGATTTATTTTTGTTTAATATAGTGCATGTATAATTCAATATGGATTCATTTTTGTTCAGTAACTCTATACCTGTTCCATGTAACATTTGCTGATGTACTGGAAATACTCAAATCCAAACTTCTCAAAGATCTCCACCTCTGTGCCAGACATCTGCTTCAGGATAAACCTGTTGTCTACAAAACAAAGAAAGTTAGACAGACATATTGTTGTACTATGTCCTGAGTTCTGTATATACATGTACTGTACATATACAAGTAATCTACATCACATACAACTTACCATGAGTTTTGCAGAATGTGGATCCAGATTTACCTCCCTTGGCATCCCAAACTTTACATCGACTTAAAGAGCGGATAAACCTTAAATGCAGAGACAGGTTTCAGCTATCAGTAATTGCATGTTAACCAATTTATCAGTAACCGAGTGTTAGCCAAGTGTTATTTAAAAGCTAAATGTGTCTCTATTCACCAAGATAAAACTCTTTGCTAAAGAACACTTTCAGCAGAGAACCCCCCCCCTCCCCCTATTATGTAGAAGTTAATATTAAACCTATATCTAGTGATGGTACAGCTACACTTCAATTATATCGTAGACACTGTAGTAAAGTTCCTTGACAAAATGATATCTTACATTTCCTCGCCATCTGGAAAAATCAACTTCCTCAGCTGTCGAAACTGCTCAGCAAAGTAAACCTTACAGTAGAACTTTGTAGAGCTGTCTGAGAACTCTGTAAAAAAAAAAAGTCATTTCTGCATTTTAAAAGGAATACTTTATTTAAAATTTACTTTGCAATCACTTCATTAAAATTTCTTTAATTTCTATCTGTAAATTCTTATTCCTTATACATGTATCAGCAGTAATGCATATGTTTATTGTTTGTACAGTCAAATATGGTACTTGCTCTGAGGCCTCAAGATTGAAAATTAATAACTTATCACGATCAAAAACCAATCATTGGAAAGGAAGATTCTTGATTAATTTTATATCAAACATATATGTGTAATTAACTATGCTGTTCTAATGACACCCCCAATGTAGCCTTTAACAAATAGATGAAGGCTTAATATAATTCATTCTAGTTATAACATAAATACATGTAAAGAATGCTCCCTGATACATGTAATTACATTTTTATTGGTGTACTTACGTAGCTGTATGTGAACGAGGGCCGTCTGTTTATTGGTGCGACTTTTATCTATGTCTGCTGGGATACTGGTGGTAAATATAGACCGCCCGTCCTGGACATCATCTGAAACACACAGTGAAGTACATGTACGAATTTATGAACAACTGTTTTCATACACAGGTAGCTAGAAACAAAACAGATATACCAAAGGCCTATGTTCTGCATTGGCATAAATGAATACAAATGTTTGATTTGTTTCAATAACATTTCTGATAAATAAAAATGAGTAAGATACAGTAATTCATTTAATATTTCATTACAGTATATTTTTATTTAAAACATAAATGGAGTCAATACAAGAGGCCCATGGGCCACATCGCTCACCTGAACAACAGTTCCTTGTAACATTCTATTTCGTAGCATATGCTATTTCTATTTTAAACTTTGAACCCCTTTCTGGGGCCCCAGTATTGGTCTTGGGTTTATGGTTGGCTTTACAATTTAGAATCTGCACTATTTGAGGATCCTTGCATAGTAATCTCACAAACTGTAGTTGTATTGTAGTTCTCAAGAAGAAAATTTTTAAAACATTTTCCATATATATTTCTATGTTAAACCTTGAACCCCTCTTGGGGCCCCAGTATTAGTCCGGTGGTCACAGCTTTAATAATTTAGAATCTACATTATTTAAGAATGCTTGCATAGTAATCTCACAAATTGAAGCATTTTAGTTTTCCAGAAGAAGATTTTTAAACATTTTCCCTCTATATTTCTATGTTAAACTTTAAACATTTTCCCTCTATATTTCTATGTTAAACTTTGAACCCCTTCTGGGGCCCCAGTATAAGATCGAGGCTCACGGCTTCTAAAATTTAGAATTTTCACTATCTGAGGATCCTTGCATAGTAATCTCACAACTGTGACATTGTAGTTCTCGAGAAGAAGATTTTTAAAAAACACATTACCTATATATTTCTATGTTAAACTTTGAACCCCTCTTGGTGCCCCAGTATTAGTCCGGGGGTCACAATTTATCACTTAAGAATCTACAATAGCCAAGGATGTATGCATAGTAATATCCCAAACTGTTGCATTGTAGTTCTTGAGAAGATTTTTAAACATTTTTCTTATACATACTAAACTTTGAACCCCGCTTGGGGCCTCAGTTTTTGCCCGGGGGTCATGATTTTTACAATTTATAATCTTCACTATACATACAAGCTTTTGTGTAAATGTTGGCATTTCTGGTGCAGTGGTTCTTGAGCAGAAGATTTTTAAACATTTATCCTATGTATTTCTATGTTAAACTTTGAACTCCGCCTGAGGCCCCAGTTTTTGCCCGGGGGTCACGATTTTTACACTTTAGAATCTTCACTATATATACAAGCTTTAATGTAAATACATGTGTTGGCATTTTTGGTGCAGTGGTTCTTGAGAAGAAGATTTTTAAACATTTATCCTATGTATTTCTATGTTAAACTTTGAACCCCGCCTGGGGCCCCAGTTTTGATTCGGGGGTCACGATTTTTACAATTTAGAATTTTCACTACATATACAAGCTTTTGTGTAAGTATTGGCATTTCTGGTGCAGTGGTTCTTGAGAAGAAGATTTTTAAACATTTATCCTATGTATTTCTATGCTAAACTTTAAACCCCGCCTGGGGCCCCAGTTTTGGTCCGGGGGTCACGATTTTTACAATTTAGAATCTTCACTATATATTCAAGCTTTTGTGTAAATATTGGCGTTTCTGATGCAGTGGTTCTTGAGAAGAAGATTTTTAAAGACATGCACCCTATTTTCACTCTTTCATAATTATCTCCCCTTTAAAAAGGGTTGTGTCCTTTATTTTAACAATTTAGAATCCCCTTTTCATAAGGATGCTTTATACCAAGTTTGGTTAAATTTGGCCCAGTGGTTTTAGAGAAGAAGTCAAAAATGTGAAAAGTTTACAGATGGACAGACAGACGGACGGACGGACGACGGACAACGGGTGATCAGAAAAGCTCACTGGAACCTTCGGTTCAGGTGAGCTAAAAAGTCCACACTATTAGGTACGTGAGTGGTTATCCAAATTTGTTGATTAAGAAGCTATTTATTTATTACATCTTGAATACAAGAATGACCAGGAATCTACCGGTACATTGGAATTTTAACTTAACATTTGAACATCTGTATGTCAATGAATCGACATGACATGACCAATTATAAATATAGAACTAAACTTATACATGTATTTATCATACATGTAGCTACAAAATTTGAAGCCACTATCTATGGATAAGGAAGGTGATTCACAACTCCAATAGGCAAGCACCTATGGACCCAATGCCTACACTTAATAGCAAGCAATTTCAACTCAGAGACAGACAAATCTGATTTCAACAGTAGTCAGTTGAACAACTGTTTTCATATACAGATAGCTAGAAACAAGCTTCTTGAGTGTAGTATTTTTATACAATATTTCGTGACAGTTACATTCATCCAGAAATTTGGTAACATTCCATGTGAGTACATTTTGTCTACAATGAAATGTGTATAGAATGGAAAAAAGATTTAAGATACACGGGCAACCATACATACTTCTTGAATTGTTGCTGGTATTGCCTATTTTGGCACTTTCCAGATCTATTTTGGGAAGGAAATGTGTTTACTCTCAACTGTAGATCACTTTACTTTCTAAAGATTTTTTTTTTTCACAAATACATTGATGAAATAAATTGTGATGTAGGTCTCAGTGATACTCTTATCAGAAGATTTACTTCTATAGTATGAGAAGTATGTGTCACCTTCACAAGAAATTCTATTTAGGCAACCAAAGATGCACGCTTCACAAATTTACTTTTTGCCAAATAAAGTTTTGGGTATGAAAAGTGATCCACAGCATACATGTGTGATGGCTGGTTTTACCTATTTCGACACTGTCTAGGTCTATTTTAGGGGTGTACTTCACTGTGTCCACATACTCCTGCTTTCTGTGGGGTTTGGGGCTCGTATCTCGAGAATTTGAACCCCGTAAAAAGGACAAGACGCCAGATCCATGTTTTCTTCCTACAGATGGGTTTGAAAATGTAGAGGAAGCCAAAGTCAGGTATACATCACATTGAAAGCCAATTATATATATGAATACAGCCAACTATCGTATCAATGCAACTTATACATGTAGCAGACATTCACCAGCACTAGCTGTTTGACTGTTTTCACAACTTTGTAGAAGATATATCTATGAACGACAAACCTTTTTATATCTGAATTTCATTTCAATGAAGAAAACAAAATCTTTATATACAAGAATGGAGAGATGTAATGAGACAACCAATACCTAGTGAAAGATTTCTGCAGGTAAAAAATCTATTCACTCTAAATTTTTAAAATACTTAAATAACCACAGCAAAAAAAGCAATATTATAATATGATAAATTAAATGCACAACTGACACAGCAAGGTTTGTCAGAGGATAAGCAAAATCAAGCAGTCAGTTTTCTTACCTGTCTCAGAACTTTCCGCTGATGCCATGTCATGTTCACCAGATTTACCAAACTTGAAGTCCCTACAAACAAAATACTAAAACAAATCTCATCTGCATACACACAAAAGTTTATAACCAGTATAGCACAAACATATGGTGAGTGAAACAGTTGAGAACTAAACTTATGCAGGAAAAATCAAAATGACCTGTTGTAGAGCTACGTATTGCATGAAAAAAATTCATTTAAAAAAAAAAAACTTGCATTATTCCAATAAAATGGCTAAAAAAAATTTTGACACCAATATTTTCAACAAACTAATTTCAGATAAAATTGAATATTTCTAAAGTTAGCCTGATTTATTTTGGCTAAAATTGCAAACATTTTGCAGCTATAGCTATATAGCTTTTTTTTTGAGCTTTTGTTCTGCAGCTTTGTCCGAAAATCTTCTCAATAAACCTAAAAGAATCTCAAAATCAAGAATGATAAGCCTTACTTGGTTTGAGATGAATCTCTCTGGGTAATGGAAGCTTGGATTTCCTGGAGTTTTCCAAAATATTCCTGTGACCTACAGAAACCAAATCAAGCTTACGTTTTACTGCTTACACCCAAATAATTCACGGCATAATAAAATTTCACCAATTCAGTTAGAGAGGCAATTTAATGCATTGACAATTCTCCTCCTCACCCTAAGGAATAAGCAATGATAGTGCTGGGTTCATCGTCATAGATTAGTACCGGTACCTTGCCAGTCGGCAGCTGATGGTGCTCGTCGTAATTCCTGAAACAGACCACATGGTTCGTAGATACAATATTTGGGACTTTTTCATCCACTTAATATACAATATAATTTTTTTTCATTTACGTACTTAATATCATTAAGAAAAAAACTTCGTATTATTACCGTAATTAATTGATAGAGTGACCATGAATATCTCCATTGGAAAGATTTCAAGGACACATATTGTTTTATGATCTTAATCAATTGTTTAATATTCATTGTCACCATTCTATACATGCATGGTAATTTCTGTACATCAATATCTAATATAACTATATTTACATCCACTGAGAAGTTTTATTTATGTTTGTTCAAGTACCATAGTAATAATTTTTTTTTTTTTAATGTTAATTGATGTCTTATTTCCTACTATTAACTGTTAACTAGGCATGCACCATTTCTTGATTAATCAAAACTTCATGCTACAATAAAATTCCAATTTGCATAGACTGAATTTCAGACTTCCATATAAGGAAAAATTGGATATTCCTCCTTTGAAACATTGGAATCATAGATCTATATTCAAGATGCATGGTGAGAAGATCCAGACACTTACACCTTGAGAGTGTTTGGAATGCTGGATCCTCCAAGGAAGTTTGTCACCCGACTCTTGATGTTTGTAATTCTGTCCATCTTCTGTCCATCCAAAATATCATCTGATGAACCTACATAAAAAAAATTTGATGTAACAATATTTCCAGAAAACATACTTTAATGTATTAGATAAAATTAATTTAAATTACTAAATAAAATTCTGAAAATTAAAGAAAAACAACCCTTAAACAATTCTTCTCAAAATATCTTGCTGACAACCTTTGTTTAATTAACGAGTTATAAGAGAAGAAATGTGACAGAATCATAAAGGTGTCCAAAGGCCTCTAAATGCAAATCTGGGTAGTCATCTAAAGGCAGCATAATAAATGAAAGGGTTAATATGAACAGTTACATTTGTGTAGGGGGGAAGCATAAATTCAAGAAGCTTACCAATTTTCTTTAAGGTGCTTTTTGAACTGCTTGGTTTTAACTGGTCCTTGTTACTGGTACCCTCCACTTCCTGTGATACCATCATGCCAGCAACATCCAACTTTGTCGACTCTTTGTCAACTTCCCCAGCATCTGCAGAAATCAAGAATATTGTCATAAATTTCAATGAATTAAATTTATGCAATATAAATATGATTTTTTAGGCATAATCTGCTGTGTTTTTCAGGATATTTTTGGATATACCAGTATAAACTACATGATTGAGTAATGCTGGCAGGAATAGGGGAAATAAGAAAGGCATTACTATCCATGAATCTAGCTAGTTACATCAAATAAAGAGTGACATGATTTTATACAGTATGATGAAAAGGTGATGTTTTGGGTTTTATCATTTTGGTGTTTTGAATTCCCACAATGGAATTTTCGTGGAAGCCAGACTTGGTGTATAAAGGTGGTGCCAGGTTAATATAGAACCCCATCACCTTCAGGAAAATGAACCACCACATATTGAGTGGTGTCCCCTGACTTGGGCCGTAGTTTTTCTGCATCCTCTAATATACCTGCATCTATTCCTGGGGTTACGCTGTACTGGTTACTCTCAGTGGACAGGGCGTAATCTGAAAATACAAACAAACCAGTCTATATGATATAAACTGCTAGGATACCTTATCATTACATTAATTTTATTGGTTGATTTCATAACAAATTCAATATTGAATTTTTTGAATTCATCCTTCAATTCAATGAAAACCCCTCAAATGTTTTTTTATTTCTTTTACCTATGGGTACTTTCATTTTCCAAGTAAATTGAACAAATTTAAATCATAAAAGGATATAACGTAGCAAAATGTTCAGAGAGTAAATTTGTGCCCCTGAATATGGCCACATGAAAAAAAATATTAATTCTATAAACACTATGATTAATTTGACTTTATTCATGTATCTTTGGCCTGTTAAGTCATAAAGAATTTTTTTGCATAGTCCAAACCTTTATTATTACAATTATTAGTTGAAACCAGATGGACAGAAAGAAATACAAATATTATTAGCATTGGTATTCAATTTTTCTGAGGGAATGATTTCAATCATCATGAACAACTTAAAAATACTTTTAAACAAGAGGTCAAGAGGCCACATCACTCACCCAAGTTAAAAACTATTAATCGTAAACATGAACATTTAAAAGCATGAACCTTCTTTTTAATTTTTTTGCTGTAACTCTGTCTGATATTATGATCAAACAACAACACCAACGGCTATAAACAAATTTCCATTGAAATAGCTTATTTAAGTCGATGGATCAGGAAAGCAACAAATGCATTCAAATGCATGCAAGGGATGACATGTATTTAATGCCTTTGAAGAAATCTGATAATAGCATACATGTATTAGTACATATACATGTGGGAATATGTGCTTACATAAATACAAGTACATACATATCTGCATTGCATACAAGTAGATGCAGCATAAATGCAGCATAGATGCAGCATTACCATTATGTTATTAGTTTCATTGTACATCTAATGGAAACAGTGGACAAGAGCAAATGCCTTACAAATCATAACCATTAGTCAGAAGCAGGAATAATAAACATTGAATATAGAGTTGTTATTTGCTATGAAATCAAACCTTCTTGTACAATTATGAAATCACTGAGAGATTCAGCTGAAATATTTATGTTTACATTATAAATATTTTTTGAGGTGCAAAACAAAATATTAATCTCTTAAATACTATATGCATATATACTGAAATATATTCCTATATGCCCTGAAAAATCAAATTTTAGTAGAACATACACATCAAAAAAACTAACCCCCCCCCCCCCCCCCAAAAAAAAAAATAATAAAAGATAAAAATAACTTACAAGTTTCCTTGAAGTTTGCCTCTACTGCATCATTTATTCTCACTGGCAAAGAGAGAGCTAAATGTAAAATCAGAAATTATTCAACTGAAAGTTTTAAAGTAACATGTAGTTTGAGAATGCATAATCTACCTTGCAAACAATATGTAAGGCTTTTAAGCAAGTGTACATTACAGTAACTCTCAGATACTCAAACTGTATTTAACTACAAATTAAAGTTATTTCTTTCAAAGGTGTAATTAGTTGAAAACAACAAAACACACATTCAAGAAAGATTAATCATTAGGTTCATTCATCAGGAATCATACCCACCTCTACCGTATGGATCCAGCCCTGGTGGTATGTCTACCTCTGTAAACTCTGATGTAGATGTTAAAGACTGGGAATCTAACAGCCCAGAATGCTGAGAGGATGTTGAAGTACCCTACAAAAAAGTTATATAAATACGAATGAACAACAATACAAGTGAAGAAAATATGTACAGTATCAAGTTTTTGAATTCATTTACAAGTTACTGTAAATGTATTACATATGGATATGTATTCTATTCAGCGTTTTTGTCAGAATGAGCCTTCCGCTAAATCAAGTACATTGCTAAATGCCATGCATATA
>WFKH01011801.1:28797912-28817912 GCA_016163765.1 Magallana hongkongensis
TACAATGCGATGTTGGTATGGAAGAAATACATTATAATCAAATTATAAACGCCTTTTTTAAATTTTCAAACTATATAAATATTTGGGAGGAAATGCATTTCGATCAACCTTTCTTATAAAGGTTAACGTTAGGCAAAGTATAAAAAAATCTCCAGCAAGGTACGATTCCTCGACTTATGTGCTAAAAAAGTGACTATATACAAAAGTTCAGAGATTTCTATGAGCAGTACAAAAATATATAATGCTATTGATATACGAGAACCTTTAATTTTATCGTTTGTTGAGATGAACTTTACGCAAAAACGATGCTAACGTTACATGTACATGCCTGCATGATAAGAGTTTGGAATATTGGGTAGTTGTGTTAAACAGCAATGTGACGTAGGCCTATCTATTTCATTGTTGGCACTTAAGTCTAAGACTACGCAATCTATGCATATTTCACTCGAAACCAGCGTCATTTGTAATTTGTTTTGATGCAAGAAATAGATACAGTAGTTACATGTACGTCCTACAGAAAGTCTAAGTTTTTGTTAAAATGGTTCTAAGCAGTTTTATGCTAAAATTGCGAAGAATGACGGGGAACGGTTAACTTAAAAAAATATATATATCTAAACTACAAGAAGCCGATAAAAAAAACCCTGCAAAAATCAAAGTATTGAAACTACCAATGAGAGCGAATCTGTCCGTTTATATGAATAAAAAGATAAGGAGGGCCGCTCTTCGGTTATTCCTTGGTATAGAATGATGCATACGCAGTAAAATCCTATTGTACAGCTATTGTACGTGAGTGTTTTATACTCTCAGTGACATTATTTTTTTTTAAAGTACTTTTAAAAAATTTACATTCATTGATTTAATGTTTCTTCTAAACATTAAATTTGTCAAATTTAATAGCTAGTTGGTATTATCAATGTTCATTGTGACTAAAATAGTACATGTATATACCGCGAGCTATATAAGGTCTAATACCAGTGAAATAGAGAAGAAAATACTTCGTGATGGGTATAATTAAACAATAAAATGCTTTCTTTGGTGATTAATGAATGCAGGATATGAAGGTGGCGACATTGCCAGAAAAAATACATAACCTGCATAAGCTGGTTAGCGGGTTATGTAAATTTTTTCTGCAATGATCGCTACCTTCATAACCCGCATGAATCATCAAAGAAAGCATTTTATTGTTTATATTTACATCTTTCTTTTTACAAATTAATAAATTGATTGTAAAAAGTAAGTTAAATTAACTAAATTACTGTTAATGTACATCAGTGCGTTAGCTAAAAGAAACAGCCAAATCGTCTCCTATTTGAGTCTGACATTATCATGATTATTTCGTGCAGTCCATGATTTTTCTTAGGTCGCTGTAGGTTTCGACCAATTGATAAACGGGGCGTGTAGATTTCAGTCCTGTCAGTTTCTATAGAGCTATGAATTAACAATAAGTTTCCGTAAGAAATAGAGGGAATCATACTCGGTAGATGTAAATATAAATAAATGAGTGACAAATATTCTCAAATCAATTGTGTGGCATGTGGTTCAGTGGTAATAGGCGAAAAGTCGCTGGTTCAAACCCCGCTGTGGTCGCTTGATGTTGTGCTCTTAGACAAGGCACTTTATCTACACTGTCATATAGTCCATCCAGCTGAGATTGGGTACCGGCCTACGCTGGGAGTTAACCTGCGATGGATTGGTGTCCCATCCAGGGGAGTCAATTAATGACTCCCATCCGCATAGCACCATGGAAACCGGGGATAAGCACCGGCCTTATGCGCCTTCATGGCACGGAGAAGGATTTAACTTAATTTAACTTAACCACTGACTGCATTGGTTTTGGTATATATAATTAGAAATATTTTATGCACCCAAACTTTAACCCACACTTACTTCCCTCTTCAACTTGACTAAAACATTAACTTGTCCAGTTTTGAAACCTGATCAAGTTTTACTGGTTTGAAAATATATGGGTTGAACATCAAAATTTTAGAATATATAGACCTGTAAAGAACTGTCAAAGGACGCTTAATTAAGACCTTCATGAGGAGCCTTCATGTTGTGAATGACATTCTTTCGAAATAAACAATAAAATTTACTGTAATCTTATTCACTTTATCTTTCACAAATTTAATATTTAACAGCGTAGTCTATCTTTAGGATAAAACGCAAACTCACGGGCATCTGACGTTAAAAATATTTCTTTTTATAATGAAATAATTCCCTGTTCTATAATATTGACTGCAATATAGTACACGTCAGATTATTTCATTATAAAAAGAAATATTTTTAACGCCAGATGCCTGTGTGTCAATCTGTTGATCTGCTAGTAAAAACTCGAAACTCACTGGGGTTTTCACAACTTTTCCTTAATAAAAATTTCGAAAATACATTTTATGGTCAAATATTATACAATGACTTGAATATTTTAAAACCGTGAATATTTGAATATGATGTGCTTTCATTAATATTTCAATTTGTATAAAAAGGTATTTTTGCTTGAGAGATGAACTTCGGAAGGGAAATAAAGAAACACTATATTTACATTGTGTATATATATACACTGTCAGGTGCTTGAGGACAGGACAGACCCCCCCCCCCTTTCCATCCTCACCCTCAAGCATAGAGCCCCGGGTCTTTACTCCTTTTTTTTCTTTAAATCATCCTTTTATGACATATTTCTGATCTAATTTATACCATCATTGCGAAAAATTACCTAAAACAAACATTTTATAAAAAGCATACCCATCTATATGTATAGATGGGTATGATTGTTCATAAAATGTTTGCTTGTAAGTTTATTAACTGTTGATTTTAAAATGTTCACACGTATGCATATTCGTCTAAAATTCAATTAAGCATTTTAAATGAAAAACTTTCTTATCTTTGTTGAGATTTTAGACTATATTTCAATTTTATCCGAATATGAAAAATTGTTGTAACAAGACATTTGATTGGTTCCCTTTCACCCAATCGCGAATTATCTCATTCCTTGATGGATGCAATTGCTACGTTTGTGTCGAGGTGCGCCAGTACGCTAAAATTTGACTTTCTGTGGGATAAAACGGCCAAAACGAAAAGCAGTAATGTGAGAGCTATTATTGTGTATTTTGTAACATACCGTAAAGCATATACTTTCATTTCTTTCTTTCAAAATTTAGATTTATTTATACATTTTTAAATTGAAATACACAATGCCGCCATCTTGATGTGTGTTTCGGTCCAAAAATTATGCCAATTGACCAAGCTGTCATTTTACTTGATGAAAGAGTTATTATATTTCAGTTTAATGAGTGAAGATTTAGTTCTTATATATTATTTGCTAGATCCGTTAATAATAACTTATGTTAAGACTCATCACTTATGACTGGCACGTGTACAGTATTGGTGTTTGTTGTCTTAAAGTCAAACTGGTCGTGTCAGGTTTATTTAGAACAGATGACTGGTTAAAAAAGGTTAAGAAATGATCATATGTTTATTGTGATCAAAGAAACTATCCATTATTGGTGTACCCAGTATTTGATAAAATTATAAAATGTTTATGAAGTGTTATTTGATATTGGCCCTTATTTGAGTTCTTTCGTTCTTAGTGCTTTTATTATGCAGTTCACCTTTTCTTACAAAACATAGTTAACATACACAGCAATGGGATTAAAATATTGAATAAATTACTTTTATTTATCATAATAATTTTTGACAAGTCAAAGTGATAATTAAAGGTTTTGCTTCTTTCTTGCATGTATTAAATATGCAAGAAACATTTTTCACGCAACAATTTGTACATGCATAGATTCACATGTATCATATATGTACAGTGATTCATTTTGACGTGCGCCCTGCGAAAATATGCACAAATTTTGCTTCGGACGCATGATTTCATTAGGCCTAACAAAAAAATATGTTTGTTTCCGCTTTCAGGCTGAAAAAAATTAGGGTCGGTAGGTAGGCTTTTTTAATTTTGTTTGTTTGTTTTTTTCTCTCCATCTGTTCAATTGTGCATATTAAACCATTATCTATTAAACTTGGAACCTTTACTACAGGAATGATTTCCGTGGATGTCATCATATATTTGACTTGATGAAAGCCCAGAGGAAAATGATCTGATGAACTTTTTCCCCGGCTAGTGGGAACATTTCTCGAGGTCAACTGGCACGACATGTGCTGCCATTTGTAAATAGCAAACATCTACACAACACTGATGACATCTAAATAAGTTCTATAAGCGTTTTTACGACTTAAATTTAGAGGACACAATAAATTTTTAAATCGGATAAAAACGAAATTTTAACAAAAAACGGATAAAAACGGAAATTTACGAAAAAACTCAGAAATTTTTTTGGGGTCGGCGGGTTTAAGTTAGGGTCGGTCGGGAAAGCGGAAACAAACATATTTTTTTGTTAGGCCTTATACTTGTATCCCAAAGGACGCAATAAATTTAGAAATACACACACATTTTCTCGCTAAGAAATTCCAGGACATCGTTCCTTTCTAAACCTACTAACTAGACGCCCGAAATGTTCCAAATAAAAAAAAACACTACAAAAGCCGAAATCTCATTGGTCAACACTTCAGTGCATTAGCCAATGAGATTCAATGATAGATGACATTACGGCGGGGAAATTGATGTTGACCATGATGCCATCGAATAAAAAAGATAATATTACTCCTGAATCAGGTTAGATTAACTAGAGTTTATGAAAAAGTAGACAAGTGGCAGTTAATCTGACATTAATAACAACAAGGAGGTTCATGCTGAAAGGGACGCTGATCCAGAATGTGAATAAATGATAGTAGGGATAAAGAAACAGAGAAAACTTGGAAGGGTCTCAGTCTGTTTCTTAGTTTGGTCATTTAGAATTTGAGTTTAAATAAATCTAGCTTGTTTTATATTCATGTTCTTTGTGGAATAAAATATGGACTCATTGTTTTCAGCTTGGGACTCATAATTATGATTAAGAGGGGTCCTCTGGACCCATAAATACCATTTTCAAAATGAATCACTGTATGTAGATAATTTTTTTATACACAAGTTGTAATGATTGAGTGGGAAAGTTTTAAAATGGACATTAAGAAATCAATTCTTGTATGTATGGAGCTTCACCACATCTCATTGACCAAAAGCCAGAAAAAAAAAAAAAAATTATTTTATGGAAACAAACAAATTTCTTTTATTTCCATTTTTAATGGTTTGGTAATCTGCAAATGCAAGGCATCTATGCAAAGCTATAATTATTTTTTTTTATGCATATTGATATAGTTGAACAAAGCACTTCTCTGTATTGATGTGAAATTCAAATACTGTATGAAAAACAGGAATTGGTGTTCACTGTTCTTAAAGGTGTCACAGAATGATAGATCATTGAATGTGGTTTCAAAGCTGTTAAGTCATTTAATTTTGGAAAATTTTTCTTACTATGCTTCATAATTTAAATAATTCTGGCTCTAATCCTCACCCCTTCCCATCCCTACCCATTTTTAAGTAAATGCATATAACATTGAATAAAACCCCAGGAAATTCAAGTGTCATCAATCAATGCCTATTGATTTATTGTGCTGGAAATCATTGTAAACAATGATCTCTATCAGAGGCTTTATTCTATAGACCAAAATATATCAGAAAACTGAATTTTACATAAAATTTAATGGTTTGTTGTTGTTGTAGATGCCTCGAAGAAGGAGCCCAAGCCCAGGTTATGTGGACCATCACAGAAAAAGACGACATGATTCCAGAAGGTAAAAAGGAGAAATTAAGTGTTTTTTACACCATATCTGCACCTGGTTTTTTCCAAGTGCTCTTCCCCTCATTTTTTTTTGGCTTAGATTTGTCTCTTTTTATGTGAATCATTTCCTACTTCCAGTGTATTTTACTTACCATTTTAAAACTCAGAGTAGAGTAAAAATTTTAGCTCAGAAAATATATTCCAAGCAGTTGGTCTTTTGAAGTTACTGTTTAAATACTTAGCTTGGATTTCATCAAACGTGACACAATGATCAGTGGATGATGAATGGAGGGAAAGAATGTAATCCAACTTATTTTCATGAATTCATTATTTGGAGTGATACATAAATTCATTGCAACTTACTTCTTGCAGCCAAGCCATTGAATAAGTCCATGCACTTCATATGTTTGTCAGAGCAATTAAACACATTGCAAATATTTATTATATGTTTATTTGAAATAATTTTGAATGTTCAAAAGATTTTCGATGTGGGAGGGAGTGTGGTTTGTATTTGGTTGTCTGTCTATCCATTCTGTTTTAAAAAAAGGTATACTGTAACTAAATTCCTGCAAATCACACACTCAATCCTGTTACAACTATATCATGCCCCAGTTTATTGCTGATTCTGAAAAAGAAATCGCACGCTTTGAATAACTGCCTAAAATTGGTCAAGTGATTCTATTTTTGGATTATCAAGATTGAGAGATACTAGTATAGACAACAAGATACAAAGAGATCTATTGAATCACATAGAAAATAGTGTAAGAGCAAGTAAGATAAATTAATTATCAGTTTGAAATGAACACTAACATGTATATTTGCTGGGGGAGGGGTTTTCGAGTTCATGCACAGTGGTGTTAAAAACATCACATCTCATTCAAATAAACATGGAAAACATGGACTACATCAATTTTAATATACATAACATATATATGTGCAGTCAATTTCATATCAAATAAAATTTAAGCACAGATATGCCACATATACCTTTTAAATTGTAAAACTTACTGGGTAATGTATGTCAAATGATTGTTTTTATTAAAGTTATAGAAATGTCTATGTTTCTCTGTTTATGTTTAAATCTTGAGTCTTCTTTATATGAGGTTTTTTTTTAAAATGAATTGCATGACTTTTTTGATCAAAGTGTTGTCTCATGCAGTAATGTTTCTTCTTGACTTACGGGTTACCATTGAATGGTTTGGATCAGTAGAAATGAATTTTATGATTTTAATAAAAATCTGTGGGTACCATTTTTGAATCCTTCAAATGCATTCATACCCATGTGGGTCAAGCAACACAAAGGAAATGCAAAAAGAAAAATATTTACATGTGTTGCACCCATTTATTGCACACCTGTTCACGTTGAAATATGTTTCACTACCAGATAAATAGGGAACAGCATTCCTCCACATTTTAACATTAAATGGTACATATTTGTTAGTATATTAGACATATATAAGGTCAACACAGGAGGTACATAGGTCTGGTTGTGAATGTGTGGAGTATAGAGCAACGAGCCAATGAGTTCACAGAAACCCAGAATCAAGGGGACAGAAAATGGCCATTCAGGGGGTGATGTAAATCAGGCCATGGAATTGGAAATACAGACACAAAACATCACCAGCTAAATATTTAAATGTTGATTTTTGGTTGTTGTTGTTGTTGTTTTTTTTTTTTTACATTAACTCTAGTTGGACTACCATTTTGTTTTAGCAAGTGAAAAAAAATCATGGAAGATAATTTATGTCATTTTAAAGAGCTGAGATATACGATAGTACCGATATACATGTTATTGCATACAGTTACCAAGAAAAGTAATTCATTTATGTGCACTTGCACAAGTTCTGTCTGAGTTATGGAACATTTTACTGTTTCACATCACGTAGTCTTGTGTATTTATTTATCTTAAATTTTTTCATGTCATCTACAAATTTATCAATTTCCATCCTATTTCTCTAAAATTTATTTGAAATGAGTAATTGCAAGCTTCCTGTGTTGTTTCATGAGGTTCATGTCTGAGTTCTGTAATTTCTTTGAAGTCTCGGGTCAATAAACTTTTTAGCATTCTGAACTACTTTATTTGATAGATTAAGAACATGACATGACTGATAAAGGAACACATTAATAAAGAATTTATGCCTCACCCCCCTACACACACACACACACAACTGTATGAGAGAGGCCAAAAAGTACTGATATAATGCATTTTGTTTTTTATATCATCCTTTGTCTTATCTCTAAGATTTTGATGGACAAACTGTTTTCAGAATTATAAAAAGAAGAAATGGATTCACCACATTTAGTTCTAAAGATGTAGGATACTCTTGGTATTAACTAAAAACCATGCAAATTTATTTTTTGAACTTTTGATCTTGCCCTTGATAATCAAGGGGTACTGAACACATGAATTACAACCACTTATGGGGTGCAACTGGATATGTTAACTGTTTTATACTGGATATTCCTAATTACTGATATACAGTTGAACTTCGATATCTCGAACATTGATATCTCGAGTACAATGGATATGTTGAAGTGATTTTTAAGTCCCAACCATTTATCTTTTATGTATTTTACCCTCGATATCTCGAAGTTTTTAAACAGTCCCATCTAGTTCGAGATAACGAAGTTTGACTGTATTTGCTTCTATGGTTTTATCAGCAATGTTATCATTGGCATTTAAAAAAAATACACATTGCATAGATTTGTAAGGTTGGATGACCAGAGTGTTACAAGTATATGGAGAATCATTCTGTTCATTTTCTCTTCCACTTTCATGGTTGGTCTGTAAATATTAAAGAAGATAGAAGTTGAGAGATATTAATAAAATATTTCTTATTTGGTCATTTGTTTCCAGAAATGATGTGCATAATTTGTAGGCTATAATAGTGCCATACTATTGATTTCAGACTTAATCCCATATTAAAATTACCGGGTATTGCTTTTGGTTGGGAATACACTCTTCTAGATGCTGTAGTTGTACGTTTTTTGCTGCATATATATATATCTAGGCCTGATTCTATTTCAAAATCATTGCTTATGGTTAAAAAGCATTCTTCTAAATGCTTTGTTAGCTATTGTGTTCTATGGTGCATAGACCTGACAGAGTGTGTGTAATTGTGGTGAGGGGGCTCTATAAATGTAGGAGATGCACGCTGCACACGTTGCTATTTATCTGAGCAGTTTCCAGGTATGAGTCACGATCCTCCCAGAACCAGGAATTGCACAGCTAAAACCCTCATCACTTCATCATCATTCCACATCAACACAAGTAGCAGGCGGCTGTAATGGAGCAATTGAATGAATTTATCTAGTGTTTCGACCCATCCTATGTGTTCTGCTGCACATTTATATACATGTATTTACAAATTATGTACACCTTTTTAACATTGTTCTTTCTTTGTTTTTGTCGTATGTGTTAGGAGGGTATATTCCAAAGGACCCCCCCACCCCCCACCCCCCAATCTCCCATTCCTCCCACACACAGAAAACAGATAATGGTGAAGAATGTAAAAGAAGAAGATAAAAAAAATTCTCTATGAATATTACTTGGTTGGCAGCATTTTGTATAAAGAATATTTTGCAGTAAGAGTACCATGAAATATATGTTATGCGTAATTATCCATCTAGCAAACTTTCAGAAAGTTAGAAATGCGAAACAATGTCAGGAAGTAGAGGTCAGATTCAAATTACAAATGCAACACAGGAAATAAATTGTCAAGAGGTGTCATGTGATATATAAGGATCATTGAAATCTCCTGCTCATAACATCAAAATGGTGTATGTATCGGTGCTTATCTTGTGAGGACACATATTCTCCAGTAGGTCCGACTAATGTATGATGTAACATGGGTACAGGGTATGGGATCCTTGTGCGCCAGAACAAGAAGGTTGGAACTATATAGATCTTTAAAAGATTTATCATTTCTGTATAGAAATCACTCATGTTGATTTGTTCTCTTTCTTGAAATAAATGGGATGTCTAAAACATTGGGGTTATTCCACATAACAATTGTCCTTAACATTTAATATTGTGAAAATCTTTGGTGCAGAGTTTTTTTTGTGTGTGTGCATTGTATTTAGAGATTTGTTGATTATAACAGTTAAAAATGTTGATATTGATGAGTTCAATGCTCATAGCTGGGACTTGGGTCTTAAATTGTATAGTCTTGTACAACTCTACCAATATTTTAAGGTTCTTAGACCCTCAGCCTCAAAGTTTTTTTTCATCATAGAAATGTTATTTGTCCTTCAAACTTTACAAATAATATGAAATAAAAAGAAATTTATTCATGGTATCCATTTATTTACAAAGTTATTGCAAATTTGCCCACGATGGGTATAATGGAATAAATATACAAGTTGTGATCAAATTTTTAAAAAAGGTTGTACTGGCTTATCGGTGGCTCGATCCCCATTACCTATATGTAGATCTCTGTGGAAACACTAAGCCAAGCATTTCGTTGAATAACTGATTGTAATATTAATACTAAAAGACTAATTAAATTTGTCTATATAGAAGGCAAATTTATGGTACGAATAAAAAAAATCCAGATAATTTAGAGTTATCAAACATGGCTGAGGATCTGAGATAGTTAAGGCTACATGTTTACAGTGTGATGGTAGTTTTTCAGCTATAATAATGTTTTTTCTTTTTCTAAAAGCTATGACTATGGCTATGAGAAGAGAAGAAGAAACCATTCCAGGGATCGTTCCGCCACCCCAGACCGACACGTCCATCGTCACCACAGAGACTCTGACAGTTACTCACCACATCGGAACAGCTACCACAGTCGCCATAGACACCACAAGCGGCGGCGACATCGGAGAAGCTACCGTCACCACCACAAGTCCACCTACAGCTCAACCTCTAGTCGGGTAGGTGTCGCTTCAGGTAGCGTGCATGTAGTTATCCCAGCTCGGTCTTTTCTGAGAGGTGTAATGGGAGCTAGGAAAAGTTGACCAAGGTTACAAGGCCCTTTGGGTATTAATTATCTGGAGAAAAGTGATTTTTGGGAAAAACAAGGAGGAAGATGTATAAATTGCCATTGTTTTTATCAACATTTTATAACATAATGTAATGTATTGTCTTGATTTGAATCATCTTTTTGCATTTGAATTAATATAAACTTGGCCACTGTCAATCTTGGTCACTTTTAGAAGAGAAAAAAAAAGTGAGGGTGAAAGAGATGGTGAGATAGGTGTATAATGACCAGCAACTCTTTTTGTAGGTGATCAGAGGTAAGCTCTAAGAATGATCATCAGGGGGTCCCCAGTGTTAAGTTGTAAAGCAAAAAGAGGATTGATGCAAATATTTAAGACCAAACAAGAGGAAGAGATGTCCTCATGAACTGAAAACAGTTTATAGAGCTGTTGTTGAAGAGTGTGTGTGTAAACATGTGCAAAAACATGCTAATGTTTATGTCTTGAGATACTAAGAACTGCCATATTGTTGCTAATAGTAAATATTGTCGCCAAAAAATTTATTCTTTTCTTCTGCATGGAACTTTCCAGAAATACTTCCGTAATAAAGATGTACGTCATAAGTATTAAGTAAGAATGGGCTAGGTTTCGCTAGAAATGTAACAGTGGGAGATGTTGGGTGAACTTTTACACTATCTGGTGTCCCATCACTTAGCTGATCCAATGGCTGTCATTTTTCTTGGGGAAGAACCAAAAAGGTACTGGCTAGAGTCCCATGTTTAATCAAGTGTGTAGGCTCCAAGAACAATGATAGAATGAGGATGCCATGATAACTCATGGGGCAAGGAAAAGAGGGGTGCCAATGGGGGTGTGTGAAGTTGCACAATGCTAAGTAGAATGGACAATAGACTCATTTATAGGTGTGGATCAAACCACTTATATCTAGTATACACTCATGCACTCTTAATGATTAAAACCAAAATCTAGATATTTATACATATATGACAAAAAATAAGCTATAAATTTTCAGAAAAGTAATTTTTTTGTCATTTTGAGATGCACTGGGCTATTGATAAGCACATCTGTTTTTGACAATATGGGACTTTCCTGGGTTACCTTTTTGAAAATTTTCAATTGTCCAATTTGGGTAAATTTGAATATTTTTGTAGCATGCAGGCCATCTGTTTTGTGACAAGCGCATTGTGGACTGTAAAATTACACCCTGATGTGGTGCATTAAGTCCCAGAGATTTAATCAATAATCACACAGAATAAAAATGAGTTTTGGAGCATGGCTCAGTACAGTTTCCTGAGAGTTTGTGACCAGGTTTCATGGCTTTCCAACACTCCATTGATTTCCAATTGCGTAGTGTAGAAGATGAAGTGATAGGATCTTGCTTGCTCTAATGAAAATAATTGAACTGCAGTTAAATTTCTTTGTGCTGTGGAGAGGTGTGTAAGTGTGTCTTGGGAAGTGTTGATGCTGCTGTCACCCTTGGTCCTAGCGGTGTATTGGATTGATCAAGAGTCAATACTCTGTTGGTGTACAGATGGCCAAGAAATGAAAGGCCTTGTCATTGACTTTTGTAAACAGTCCACAATGGCAATTTCAAGTGTAAGGAGAGCTTTATACGGGCTTCATGAATTATGTGTCATAGGAGTAATGCCTCATCAGTGTACAGTGATAATTAGGGACTGGTCATTGAATCCAATGTAGGATGCAACCAGAAAAGAAAACAATGGGTTAATATCTCCGGCAAGATTTACAGTTATCTGTGAAGATCATCATGAGTGGTGCAGCAGTAGCTTATGCTTATCTATTGTGGGGCTAGCTGAAGGGATTAACTTATCTTACACCCATAGTGTGAGTGTAGAACTGACCACCCAATGGGAGGGCATTAGTAGTCTGTCTGGGTGTCTAACCCCTGTTGGTGACCATCTGGTGCCTTACATCAGCTGCTGCTTAAAAGCGGCCTCTCCCCCCACTGTGAACCTCACTGTTAGTAAGTCTGAGTGTACGTAGCAACTATTAATAGCCCGAGATTTTTGGAGAAGCTAGAAGGTGCTCTTGTGTAGGAAATGTGATACTGGCTTATATTCTGAGTAGCAGCCAGAACATAGGAGAAGAGAGGGCGCCATCTTGTTGTCTGTAGACCTCTCTTTCCACTTTTTTGTTTCGAGGGATATTTTCTGAGGATTTTGTGGACTGGAGTGGACTTCACATGGTTCAAGTTGAAGAACTCTCACCAGTGACTTTTACTACAGTGTGTTTGGGATAATTTGACTAATTATGGAAGGGAATCCATCAGCCATGTAGTGGAAAATTACCCGCATAAAAACTCTCCTGTATATTCTTTTGTATATATTTTGTTTTAGGATATATTTTATTGTAGTCAGTTTTTTTTGAGAACTTTAGAAGTTGCTTACATGTAATATATTTTTAGATAATATTTATTTTATTGCTCACTTAGAAAAAGACCTAATCCGAAACAATTTAAATTGAGCTAAATTTATCTGCGAAAAAAAAGGAAAAATTGATTTGAAAGTTTAAATCAAATCGAAGTTGTAATAGATCAAAGTGCAAGTTATTAGGACTAGACGAGTGACTATTGAAGTAGTGGATCAGCATCTTATTGTGTAGTGAGACTATGAGAGTGGACTATTTACAGTCTAAGAATTATAACCCCGTAGGAGAATGGAGAATGCCCACCTCCGGCATTACTTCTAATTATATTCCTTCCTCAAGCACCACTGCCTCCAGATATGGCCTCGGAGCCTACCGCAGTGGTGCTTTAAGTGGTAGTAGTCATAGCAATGGCCTCAGTGAATCCTGGTCCAACTCGGTAAGTCCGACTCAAACATTTTCTAAACTCGAAGCTACAGATCTATAATTTGTATGATATCTATAGTCCGTCTAAAAAACTTTCAAAACTAAAATGCTACATATCTTTTATTTATATGATTCTGTTGAGTAAAGTAAAGTGTTTTTATTTTAAATGTTAAGTGGCAGTTCTTATGTATCTCAGATTACACACATGCTTATCGTTAATAGTAAATATGTCAATAGATCTTTGGGCAGTCATGGTAGAAGAAGGGGTACAAAGAGAGATCAACAAATTTTTAGCTCAATTGCTTCTTTGTATATATGTGTGTCTTAAAAAAAACCTCATGACTGCCCATTGTTAATTAAGTCTAAGTAAGTATGAATATTCTCTGTTTAGAAATCTATGATATTTTTCCTTCTGATTTCATGAATAATAACCATAATATGCAATTGAACCAATCTTTACTTGGCGATGCCTCCATTTATCTATATCGCATATGCCCACCCTCCTGCTGTCAATGAAAATCGGCTGCCTTGTCTCTTCTGAACGAAAATCCTGTATCTGGCTCATGGCAAAATCAACGGCTGTCATTGGCTGGCTGCTGTGGTGTATGATGGGAAATTGAATTTGAATTTGAATGATGGATGAATAGGACCTACATGAGAGCAGCGAACAGGGACCGAGTATTGTGGATGATGCAGATGGACATCTCATATATCACCCAGGAGATATTCTGCAAGCTAGATGTACTCATCATTTCGTAATGTTTAGCCTAGCATACTATATCTCTATGTCTTTTGTATGAGGAAGAAATTGCTCAAGTATTCTTGAGAGAAGATTTGCCCAAAACTTTGTGTTTTTCAGAGTATATACTACACTTATTTTTTTATGTTTTTTCTTGTGGGATTGATCCCATTTTTTGGTGTTTCTTTCAATTCCATATTAAAAGAATTGAAAAAATGGATATGCTGGCAAAGCCATGCATTTTGAAGAAGAAAAAATTTGCTTCTGCTGGAAATTGAATGAATGTGATGTGTTTTTTCATCAAAATACTACTATTCAATATCCAACAGCTAGATAAAGAACCAATGATATTCTGTTAGAATAAAACCTCTTTGCAGTCAATTTTGTGGAAAAAAAAAATTAATCAAAACCAAAGAGGTTGATGCTGGATATTGAATTTGGTAGTGATTTGATATTATATATTTGATTGTAATTGTTGGAATTCACTCTTTCAGATGAAATTGTTTCCACCCTAGGAGAAGGCACATTTGGCAAAGTCATAGAAGTCAAAGACGTCCAGAAGTAAGTATAAAATGTTTAGGAAGATCTATTTCTGTGTGTGTACCTGTATTGATAGGAAATCTACTGATGTTGCACCGCTTTACAGCTCTTTCTCTGTCAGAGTACAGTGATGCTAACATCACAGGAAGCTGCCAGAGTCTGATAAGATCTAGTAACCAAAATTCCACGGTTTACATCATATAGACTTAGGTGTATTAGATATCAGTGTGGTTGTTGAAATAAAAATAAATTCAGGGGGATTGGGTGAATGAGGGGGAAAGACTTGACTTTCATAATTCCTATACTCTGGTTCATTGCCTTATAAAAAAGAAGTGTGTCGACAAGATTTTGGTGTCTGTAAATCTTTTTTCACAACCCGGGTTTGATAAGATATAGCAGAGGTTGGTTGGATTGAGATAATGACAGGGGTTTAGCTGTGTGTTAATGTTGATTCCTGGCCAAGGGCAGCTGTATGGAGATGGATGCTAGCTGCAGCCTCCTCCTGTCTGCTCACAGATAAATATTTAAAGAATTCCTAGAGAGCAGACTTTTTTTATTTACCGATCTTTACAAGGGTTTACTAATAATAGCCTTTCTGGATGGTGTAGTTTCTGACACTACAAAGAGTAGAATGTTGAATGGCTTATTAATGGTGGATTTGGAATTGCATGATGGAGATTTCTTCCTTCCAGCTGCAAAATTGGCTTTATGATGAAAGCCTCCTCTGACTTTTACATGCACCCTAATATCTGGTTTCATAATTTGAATCATTAATAAATTGGAAGGATTCCACTGTTCCATGTTTACTATGGCTCATGAGAAAAGTGTTTTTTGTGGTTTGTTTTTTGGATGAAGTAATTTTGTGCATTAGTGTTCCCTCCACACAAAGGATAATTGCTCAATATCATCAGAAAGCTTTACCCCTGAAGAAATAACCTCATAGGAATACCAAGGAGTAGCTCTGACAAGGAGCCATTCAGAGGGGAAATCTATCGGGAAGCTTTGATAGAATTATCAAGTTTTGAGTGGTTGGAGAAGAGAGAAAGATTTTGACGCAGACTGTCTATACATCATACTACATGCACTACAGATAAATCTTAGCATTATGACCTGTAGGTTGATCATGACCCTTGTTATATACATACTTAGGAACAGATTAATGGTAATTACATGCATGTGTTGGAACCAATTATCTTGCTAGGATTCTTAGTGCACCTTTGAGTTCCATGTTATTAGGGTAGAAGGAAAGGGGAGGCGGGTTTAACCCTCTCTACAATTCTACAATGCTGCAGTTGTGTTAAAATGGAACATATACATAAGTTTTCAGTACCGGTGTAGTGATGTATCAAATCATGCAGATTTTTGCTAGTATTACATATTATTTCCTGCTTTACACTGAACAGTGATAAACTGATTTAACATTGATCAGATTGGTACGAATAAACCAAGAAAAGAAAGGATACTCAGTATTATTGGAACAAAGAAATTTTTTGTTTTTTTCCCCCCCCCCCCCCCCCCCCCCCACTTCTTCTCTGTCAGTTTCGATCATCTACCTGTGAATCCCAAGGCTAGTGTTGACTGAGTGTTTATTTGAGAGGAGGGAGAACGTCTCCCAGGTGTTAATGATTAGAGACAGCTCAGTGTGAGGAGAATAGAAAATTTCTGTCTTCCCCCTGCAGCAATATAGCCAGATCTGCTGGAGTTTGACAAATCATCAGGGGGTTTATGATAACTGACAAACAATTATTCTTTTCCATGCTGTGGTCGAGTGTTAGGCAAAAACAAAAATATGAAATGTGGAAATCCTGTCTTAAGGAATTGTCTGTAAGGTGCCAATACATTTTATGCAAACAAGAGTAGAAGAATGTTTTTGACACTGAATTAACATTTAATTTGAAAATAAGTGTGTACCTGTATGTATGAGAAATGTTTTAAAATGAGTGCCCCCCCCCCTTAAAAAAAGTACATTTTTAACTAGAAAATATGAATGGCTTGATATATTGTTTTCTATTTTTCTGTGATTTTCAGGGGAGATGAAAAATTGGCATTAAAAATTATCAAGAACATAGAAAAATACAGAGAAGCTGCCAAGTTGGAAATAAATGTTCTCGAGAAAATCAAAGAAAAGGACCCAGATGGGCAGTTGTGAGTGCTTCATTATATATGCTTTTCAGTGCTGAAATATTAACAAGTTCAATGAAATGTTGAACAGAGCTTTCTGCATGTGTCAGTAGACCTTTCAACAACAGCTTTAATTTTTACTATATATATCTAGCTGATATCTTAAGACATTTCTCCAACTGCTTATGTCCATGGATTTTTATACAATAGCTAACATCATTAAACCTTTGAACAAAAGCTTATGTCAATGATTCTATATAAAAGAACTAATGTTAATAGACCATCCCGTAATGATTATTGTTTCTGCGTTTTCAGCCTATGTGTTCAGATGAAGGAGTGGTTTGACTACCATGGACATATGTGTATAGCATTTGACATGCTTGGTCTCAGTGTTTTTGACTTCCTGGTAGGAAAACATTCAAGTTTTAATGAGTGTCATATTCACTTACATAAAAAGCAAATATAAATCTAAATTAAAGTGTAAAAGAAAACCTGCAAGAGATCTAGATATGATATTCATCTAAAATGGAAGTGTGATCTTTAGATTTAGCAGATCGAGCTATTCATAAAATTGTTTCATTTTGATATTACAGAAAGACAACCATTACCTCCCCTACACAATTGATCAAGTGAGACACATATCATACCAGCTGTGTTATGCAGTCAACTGTAAGTCATTCCCATTTATACAGCTTGGATAGCGTGGCAGTTGCTCATGCTATTGAATATTGTCCAATGAATACGAAGGGGGTCAAGTGGCGAATGATAATTATAAAGTTATTTTCTTTCTTGTTGCAGTTCTGCATGAAAACAAGCTGACACACACCGACTTAAAGCCAGAAAATATCTTGTTCGTTAATTCCGATTATGAAGTCTCGTACAACCCAAGGAAGGTAACGTGTGAAGAATTAGGGATTAAAACGGTAATAGTCGTTTAGTCATAAGCATGCTAGGAATGACGAGAAACCTGTTCGTACTATCTACCAAAAACTCTAGGCACCTTGAAATGTCTTTATATCAGTCTCTTAACAATTTTATCACCTTGTTACCATTCATAATTCACTGAAAATTAATGATTAAAAAACAATTAAAGTGGAGAAACAGATTTTCTTTGAATGGAAATTAATTGAATATTGAGGTCAGGAAGCAAAAAATTGAACTATCAAAATAGTTTCAGAGTGCCTTTATGAATTGATGAATTTTTCATAACTGAGTCAACATGTAACATTTTAAGTACATGCACAGTGGACAGGTTTGTCTGATTCCTAGGGGTTGGCAGGGCCTGGTGACCTCGTGAAGGCTTGCTGACCTTCACCTTCCAGGCCCGCCCCTCGTTGTGGCACTTGGTCTGCAGTGTTTTCTGTATGCTGGCATAACAACTATCCAGGTACATGTATCTCTTTTTCTATATTTTCTATGAATACATCTACCCCAAGGATTATGAATTGATTACACTATTTTTCTTTTTTGTCTTATTTTAAATCTTCAAGAGATTTTGATACATTTATTTTTTATGACTGTAGTGTATTTACTGCCCTCTATTTTTCTTTCCTTTTTTTTTTTTTTTGAGAACACAAAATATTATGCACATTTGTTATTTTTTTGAAAAAAAGGGAGGTTTGCATAAAACTGAAACAATTTTTTTCTTCCATTTCGTTACTTTGTAATCCCTATCTTGAATTTCTATTTCTAGGGTTACTAACCCCTTTCATAATCAAAATTTCAAAGTTTATTAGAAATATGCAATGAATGGTTATTTATATACATGATAAGGAAAATAAGATTGGAAGGGAAACTGTACAGCATGTTCTGCAGCTATTTTTTTTTTTTTTTTTTTTTACCTCTGACTCATCTGCTCCAGCCTTGATCTATTTCTGGTGATATAAGCAAGACGACTTTGCCGTCTGATATATTCAAATTTGAATACTCAAGATAAAGATCATAATAAAAGAAGCCGCTAAATAACATCTTGCTCTGAAGCTGTAAACTTGCGCATTTGATGTGTTTGTGATGTGATGATGCACTAAACCTTTTCTTGGGATAAATATCAGATTTTCATTTTTCTCTTTTTTCTTTTTTTTTTTTTGCCATTCTATCAGAAACGAGATGAGCGCAATATCAAAAACACAGATATCCGACTGATAGATTTTGGTTCAGCCACCTTTGATCATGAGCACCACAGTACTATTGTCTCAACCCGCCACTACAGAGCTCCAGAGGTCATATTAGGTATGGCCAGATGCAAAACAACTAGTCATTGATGTTAATTATCTTTGAATATACTTAACTAACTTCACTAAGTTAGGTCATTTAACTGTACTACTGAAAATATTCACCAAGTTTATCTCTGGTTGATACATGTAAAATGTTTTATTGAAAACTTCAACTTTGTAACGGAATATATTTTCCTTGTAGAGATGGGATGGGCCCAGCCGTGTGATGTGTGGTCTATTGGCTGTATCATGTTTGAACTCTACACAGGCTTTACATTATTCCAGGTAAGACCTGCTTTCCTTCATTATTTCTACTCAAAATATATGAAAATAAAAGTATTCTGTTAAATAATGTTACTGGAATTTTATAGGGGAGGCCTTAATGCATGAAACTTTGCAATATGTCATAAATGACAGAATATGTTTATCAGATAATCCAGTTGCAAATTAATATGAAAAAATGAAATTCTGAGATCTCAAGGAAAATGAATCAACTTATTTTGGGAAGCAATTTAAAATATTTTTAAGCGACTTTACACTGGTGCACAAAATGAGTGGGTTGTGGTTTGCTTTTTATAGACGCATGACAACAAGGAACATTTAGCAATGATGGAGAGAATTCTGGGCACTTTGCCATACAGAATGATCAAGAAAACCAAGTAAGTCTGCAGCCGCCAGTGTGTGTAAACAGCAATCAGCTTGTGTAATGATAATAATGGCAATTCCAGAAATATTCATGTATAATTGTGTGGAAAACAATATTGAGGGAAAAACACAACTTTTTTATGATTGTATTATTGTTGACTGTATTTAAGATGATTTATGGTTGTAAACTAATGCACAGGTCTACCCTCTTATTACCTTGTTTGTGTCATATTTATACATTTATACTCATTGTCTCTCTCCCTCAGCTGATTAAGA
>WFKH01011801.1:28820412-28825762 GCA_016163765.1 Magallana hongkongensis
AGCATTCCTGAGAAATCTGAGAAAGTAACAACAGACTTGAAAATACCAGATGTGATTGTAGAAAGGCCAGAAAAGACTTTGTTCGAAATGTTTCCTGGGGCAAAGAAGATCTTTGCTAAAAAGGCTCCAAACGTGGCTCCCAGTGAAACGGAAGTGAAAGTACCAGAGGAAAAGGCAGACTCTGAGCAGGCCCTAAAGGTGCTTGAAGAACAAGATTCTTTGGCTAGCTCAGAGACCGATTCAGATAGGGTTTCAAAAGCCAGTGACAAAGACACTTTGGCAGTTGATGACAACGAAGAAACTGGTACAGAAACTAAACCAGAACGCAAAAGGAGAAGCAGAAAGCCTTCCCCAGAAACTCCAATGCTTGATGTGGAGGGATCAGAAATTGTGCAGGAAGCTCGAAAAGCCAGGCGAGCAAGAAGAGCAGAAAGGGAAGCCAAGCTTGCTGCTGAGATGGCTGAACAAATGGATGCAGTGGAGGCTCGAAGGGCAAGGCGAGCAAGAAGAGCTGGCATGGCTGATCAGATGTCTGAAGAAAGCACAGAGTCTGACCATTCAGCTGTACGACAGGGGCGCAGATTGAAGAGGACAGAAGCTGTTAATGATGACACTTATGACCCTGAAAAGCCAGATGATAAACCAGACCTTATCAGTGAAAAGGCAAGCAAAATTATTGATAATGATGAAAGCCTGAAGCTTCCAACAGAAGATTCAAGTAATCCAGATGAAGACCTGTACACAAGACTAGCTCGCAAAGCCCTTAAAGCTGAATTGGAGAAAAGTATACCAGAAGGAGCAGGTAGAAAAGATTCCTTGCCATCTTCCAAACCTCCAACTGTTTCCAAACCTGTGACAGAGTTGAACAAAGAGGACTCTCCATCAACACGTAGACGTGCACGGCTGAAAGAAATAGAACGAGAGGTAGCGGAGGAAGAAGCCAGAGAGGAGGCTGAGAGGCGAGCTCGAAGGAACTCGCGCCAAGATGGACCAGATCCAACAAAACCAAAGCCAGAACCTAGCATGAGGAGTATATTTGATTTTTTCAAAAAATCAACTCCAGACACTGTCTTAAAGATTTATCCAGATCTTTCATCTCAAGTGAAAAAATCCACATCACCATTAGTAGATCAAGGTGAGATAAACACGCTCGACAATTCTGCTTCAGAAACGTGTGACAATAGACCTAGTTCCCTTGTAGATGTAGTTGCCCCTAGTGAACCAGCTTTATTGCAGGAAGGAGAAAGTAGCATTCCATCAAAGGAGGAATGTGCCACAGATATTCCTTCACAGGAAACCAGTGTGGCTGATATCATGGTCACCCCACCTACTCCAAATGTGGAACAAAAGACCTTGGTATCAGCTGATCCTGAGAAGAATAATAAGGAAGAACAGGATTTACAGGAGAGTGGTGAAAAGAATGAAATTTCTGCTGATGCCAAAAATGATGTTCCATTAGAGAAAAGTGAGGAAGTTGAAAATGCTCAATCGAAAGCAAAAGAAAATGATGTAGAAATGATGGAAGATGTGAAGAAGTCAGAGGAAATGGTATCTGAGTCTTTTGAGGCAGAAACTGAATCCGTTCTTAAGGAGGTTAACGATCAGAGTTCTGGGGAAGTTCCTGAAGCTCAGTCTGCAGGGAAAGAGGCAAAGAACATCCCAGATGAATCGGACGAATTCAAGTCTGCATCAGAAAGTATTTCGCCTGATGTCACTTCACCTCGAAATGAAAAGCCAAAAGCACCCTTGAAACCTTGTGACTATTCCATGATTGTAGAGCCAGGTCCATGTCAGATTTATCTAGAACCTGAACCTCCAGAGAGCATGGATCAGGCTGCAGCCACTGGTGACCGCTCACCTGAGGCAGCCAAAGTTGACAAGAAAAAAAGGCGGAGAAGACCTAAAAAGAAAAAGAGTTCTGACAAAATGGTCACCGGTGGTAATAGTGGTGATGGTCATGATGGTGATGGTGAGGAGGAGACCTGTTGTTTTTTAGGGAAACCCGGCCTAGATTCACCACTAAACCCTCCGACAGAGCCCTCTAGTGGCAAGGGCTCTGATCAGACGGTTGAGTGTTTCTCTCAAATACCTCCCAGTGACGACACGTTTCCTGGGAGGGACTCGAGTCTAGGCCGGGATTCCGGCTGCTTAGATCCAACAAATAATTCCAGTGCTGAAGCCAGTAGCGATCAGAACCAGGGCGACAATAAATTTGTTACAAGGGGAGTCAATTCCTTATGTGTTCCCATGCAGTCTCAGCTAGATGTCGGAGGAGACAAGAGGAACAGGTGAAAAGCATGAACAGTGCCTGGCTTACAGTTCTGTGTAGTATGACTCTCTCCATTAAATTTTGCTGTTGTGAAATTCTCTTAAGGTTCTGGAAGGCTTGAACACATTTATTCTCCACTCCATCGGAGGATTAACCTCTTGAGCAATTTTCTTGCATGGTTAAATAACAACACCTTTGTGACTTCAGAACTGTGTATATTTCCTGAGGATGTGCTCAGGATCTCTCTCTCTCTCTCTTTCTTTCATTGTTGTATTCTTTAGTGAAAGCAGTTTTAACAAGTTTGTTACTTTTTTTGAATTATTAAGTGTTTATTTCCTTGGACATTTTTATGAAAGAGAACTAATGCTTTTTTATATCTAATTGTCTCTGTTGTGTTTTCTTAACAACTTTCATGGAAAACGTGTAACCTATCTTTGGATTTTTGAAGTGTGTTAACCAGAGTGTATTTCTTCAGTGATGAAAGACATTCACCTACTGACCAACTTGGAAAAAGCTTTTAATGCAACATTATGCATAGTTGATTTTTTGAAGAAGAAAAAACCTGTGTATAGGACTGTCTTAATTAACACTGTAAGCTTTGTGAATTCACAGTGCGGCTTTTGTACACATAGAATTGACTTGAACACTGCACTAAATGTGACCACTTATGAAGCAGAATTTGTTTTGACGTAATAAATAATACAGTGGACATCAATGTTGCATGATATATCATGTCATTCACTTCAAGCATGGTCAGTTATAAAACAAAAAGATTACAAAAAGGTGACGTGTATCCATAAAGTTTAGCTCTATAACCCCAGTCATTAAATGTTGCCTGTTTCATGCATCAAAATATGTAAAAAAAAAAAAAAAAAAAAATAGGGGATAATATCACTTAGACAGCTCTTGATAGGAGGTGTTTACATGTATATTATCTGTATCATACGTATTGTCTTCATGATCCATTGTGTCTGTATATATAACGATCACAGCCATACAATGCATGCCTTGTATCTTTCCAGCATTACATAACGGATCCGGAGAACACTGACCACAGAGACTTGTTTGATCTCGTCTGGTGCATGTTGAAATACTGCCCTAAGGAGCGCATCACTCTAAGGGAAGCTTTCAGACACCCATTCTTTGCCAAGTACCACACGACAGAGGAAGATGGCGGGTCACACGCGGGGAACCAGGACCGCGAGAGGTCGCACAGTATCAGCAGGTGACTAGCCGAGGCGGCGTCCTAGGAAACGTCGGGCATTCCACAAACACGATGGACAGTTTTATTGGCATGATTCTGATTCCTACTATCAGCTCTGACCTGAAACAGTTGTTCCCTAATGCTGTTTTTTTTCCTAGCCTTGCTGCCGTCAGAGACTCCCTTGATTAAGTAGCTGCCGCGCGTGCTGATCCAGCAGTTGAACTCTCTGTGCATGACCCTATAGTGGGACGAAGATGAGTTGTGCTGGCTTGTGTGTGTTTCGGACTGAGTGCGAAGAGGTCAGCCAAGTGGCATACAACGGACTGAATAACCCCCATAAAATGGTGCTAGTGATATTTTCACTTGATTTTTTTTCTTCTTTTTTTTTTAAATCATTATTATCTGGGGAAATTGGCAAGACTGACAGGTGTGTGAATGAAATGTGTTGTGTTTTGGTGTAGTATAGCTCTCTCTGTAAAAGATGGATGTGTGCAGACTTCCCTTGTTGAGCCATTTTAATGAATTGAATGTGATAACTGATTGAAATTTTTATCAACAAAATGTTTCAAACATGTATATGAACTTGCACGAGAGATATTTTTCAACAAGAGAAGAATGTTTATCTTGGTATGCAATCATATCTTCCCAGCACTGAAGTGAAATGTGTCTCTTTGATTGTATTCTCTGGCGTCAGTGTTCCGGTAGATTCATTCAGGCATTGTGTGATGCTTCGTTCATTCTCAGTGTGTTTCTCGCTCAGTGCCTATATAGTTTTACGCAAGTTTTGTTTCTGTACTTGATGTTCAGCCATAATAATATATGATAATGATATTTATGAAATGTCAATAAAAATCAGTATATGTTTCTTGGTTTCTTTTATTGCAGAATCTTGAGGGTTGCTCGCTAAATTACATGCATCAATTTCATATTGATTAAGAATAATGTAACGTGATTGGTTAGAATTTTATTCATTAAAAGCCACCAAAATTGTTTTTCCGCAAACATTAATTGATAACTGGCATATTTTAATATCTACGATATTTCCACATTCGGGGAAGAATATGAGAAGCTATAATAAAAAGTACTTATAATGGGAGTCCTTATCGACTACAACAAGAATATGCATTGTAGATGGTTATTTGTTCTTGTGCGTTGACTGAGTCATGCTTCCGACTTCCATTATAGGAGGGGTAATGATAGGATCTTGAAAATCACTTTGCAAAAAATTTAGAAGACTGCATTAAAAGCCATTAAATGGTGTAACAATACAAGCACTACGGTTTTTGTGAATAAGTATTACCAGGTTGAAATGCATGATGTCATCACGCATATTGCTAGCTGCCTTAGGAAGATAATTGACGGAATGCGCATACCAATTCCCTATAAAAATACTTGTCTATTATCTGATAATTTGAATATGCAGGTAGAAGAACAGTCATGATCATATTAATTATAACTATGTGGGGAAATTTGCCATTACCGGTGTTTAATTGGTCATTTCGACCATGCAGCAACACGAGACAATCATGTAGATCAAAAATCTCCTCAGCTTTTAAAGTAATGCACTTGGTAATGGTCATATGAATATTGCAAATTGACAGAAAAGAGAAACTCGATGTATATATACAAGAGATCTTTATATTCCGATCATTGGTACAGAGAATTTCGCCAGTTTGCGGAGTTTACAATCTGAAACTAAATGAGATAAAAAGATTATAAACAAATTAATTTCATAAACGGTTATATGTACAATGCATGCGCGGATCCAGAAAATTTTTCCAGGGGGGGGTCCGAATTGAAAGTAGGGGGGCTACACTATTAATCAGAAATGTTGACAAGCAAAAAAAAATAAAAAACAAAACAAAAAAACCCCCCTA
>WFKH01011801.1:28842042-28856078 GCA_016163765.1 Magallana hongkongensis
TCATGTATATATGCTTTTACTTTCAATTGATAAATGAAATGAAAGTCATTCATTCAGGTTCTTCTGGGTTTTTTCAAAGCTGCTTGGTCCGATTTTTTGGCTATTACAGTATCAAATAAATTTCCATGCAAATAAATTATCTTAAAAAGTTATGGACTTTCACCTATTTACACCAGCAGAATCGGTCTCTTTTCAATGATAAAATATATAAAAATAATTTCAGAATGGGAACACAAAAAAACCCAAAATCAAAACAAAGCAAATGCATCATGGGCGTGTTAAAGAAAGGGAACAAGTTGGTTTCGCCCCCCCCCCCCCCCCCCCTTGATTGGGTTTTTTTAAAAAGTACACAGGTTTTTCCTTTTTTTGCCAAAAAATTTTTAAAAACCCTTTTCCTCCTCTTTTCATAGCGAATGTCAATAAATCCATCATATTCGTCTCGACGTGGGGGGGGGGGGGGGGGGGGGGTACCCTTTTATAATCAAGTTTGTTTTGTAAACAAATTTTGTATATCATTTGTATATCATCTTCCCGTTGAAATATAGCTCGATTGACCCAGAAAATATCTTTTATATTATTATACACATATTAAAACAAAACCCTCGTTTAAAAGCATGCATAAAATTTGATATTAAATCGGACCAAGCAGCTTTAATTATACCTTACACAAATGGAAATCGGCATCAAGATATGTATAAAATTTATCTCTTTTTTTCCTTAGGATGTATTGACTACCCATGTAAAAATGGAGGCACGTGCGCAGAAACTGCTAACGGTGGATATGTATGCACGTGTACCAACGGCTGGTCAGGCTCAACATGTGAACACATATCAGGTATAAATGTGAAAAATATAAATTGCTTAACCATTTTAAAATTGTTTTTTATTTAATTATATGTATTTATTTACTAATTTTTTGCTTTTTAAGCAAAATTTATTTTGTATTTATTTTTTTTAATAATTTTTTTTGCAACACACATACACACACACATAAATATCTAGACTCTCTCTCTCTCTCTCTCTCTCTCTCTCTCTCTCTCTCTCTCTCTCAATATTTTCAAAGTTATAGTATGATCATAGGCAACCTGCATTATTATGTAGATTTTGACCAATTGATCAATTACTTGGGTTTCATACAGAAAATATTTAAAATATAGTCGCAGCTTATACATCTCCTAGTTAAGGTTAATAGTGAATAAAATGTCACATTTAATTCAATAGTGACATTAATTGTTTAATGTTAGTATTTTTATTTTTTTATTACAAAACGACCTTAGATCATCTGCAGTATTTTTTTTTGAAAAACCAGTACTTTAGTTACATTAAAGAACAATTAAAATGGATAGAAATAAAAATGGATGTAAATTTTATATATAAGATTTGATTAAAACAATTTCTCAGAAAATTAAAATATTAAGCTATATGAAATATATTGAGAAAAAAATGAATCCACTTTGCAATAATCCTTTATGTGAAAAAGGAAAACTTTTAAATAAAAATAATTACATAAAACAAAACATGACGAAATTAATATTAAAGCTCATTATAATTTATTTATTGTACTTCATTTATTGTACTTATGCAAACTTGTATAGAAAATACTTATCTTGTTTTTGGTTTTTTTTAATTTCTAGCTGACGCGGTCAATAGCTGCTCACTAAGTGATGATATGTTTTCATGCGCATTCAAACAGGATACAGTAATGTCCGATTTTAAATGGACAATAACCGCCGTAAGTCTGGGGTTTTTTTTGTAATTTAGAAATATCTATAACAGTCCTATGATTGTGAAAATTATATTGACTGTACCATTACCCTCGAAATACGTACAGAGTTCTTGGGGGGTTTTCCTAACTCTACTTGTAATTATTAACTCTCATGAACGTCCTTCATTCCTTAAACCTTTTTGGGGGATTTTTTTCTTAAATTTTAATTTTCTATCGAAACAAATTGAACTGATATAACAGTTTATAAAATTTTTTTAGCTTACCTGAACCGAAGGTTCAAAGAGCTTTTCTGATCACCTGCTGTCCGTCGTCCGTCCATCTATCTGTAAACTTTCTACATTTTTTACTTCTTCTCTAGAACCACTCGGTATAAATCATCCTTATGAAAAGAAGATTCTAAATTATTAAAATAGAGGGCGGCGAAACCCTTTTAAAAAGGGGAGATAATTACTAAACAGTAAAAATCTTCTTCTGCATCACTGCACCAAAAATGTAAATATTTACACCAAAGCTTGTATATATACATGTATTAACGATTCTGAATTCTAAAAATCGTAATCCTCGGACGAATACTGGGGCCCCAAGAGGGGGTTCAAAGTTTAATATAGAAAAATATAGGAAAATGTTTAAAATCTTCTTCTCAAGAACCACTGTGCTACAATTAGTGAGAATGCTATTCAAGCACTCTCAGATAGTTTAGATTCTAAATTGTTTAAGGTCAAGATCTAGTAAATGAAAGGTGCCTACAGGTTTATGAAATTCAAGATATAAATTCTTTTAATGTTGCTTCATAACAATATCACTGTTTCATAGGGTGTACCGGGGCTTAAATTTTTGGTAAATACAATGAAAAATCATGTTTTAAACAACCATTTTCTATAAAATATGAAGGATAAAAGTAACTCGGAGTTTTGTCCATTTTCGACTAATGAAATATATCTAGATTGCCTACAGTCTCTCCAAAAACGGCATTAAACAAGCTCTTGACCTCGTCTTTAAAATGATGTCAAATTGAATATAGGTACCGGGATTACTTTTCCCGTGATTAAATATAGAATGTCAAAATATTGTTTTATTTTATACATAATTCCTTTAAAGCCGTAAAATACGGGAAAAGATTCATCAAATCAATTATGACGTCATAATGGTTCTAGCACCAAAAAGACACTCTCTGTGCTACAATTAGTGAGAATGCTATTCAAGCACTCTCAGATTGTTTAGATTCTAAATTGTTTAAACCATGATCCCCGGACTGATATTGGGGATTCAAGAGGAGTTCAAATTTTAACAGAGTTATATGAGGGATTTTTTTAAAAATCTTCTCAATAACTACATTGCTACAGTTAGTGATATTACAATGCAAGCATCCTAAGATTGTGTAGATTCTAAATTGTTATAACCGTGACCTTCCAGGCCAATACTGGGGCCCCAAAATGGATTCAAAGCCCATCATAGAAACAGATAGAATTTTTGTTTTAAAATCTTCTTTCAAATAACCACATTGCTTTAATTTGTAAAATTATTATTGAAGCATCCTAAGATTATTAAGATTCTAAATTGTTAAAACTATTACCCCCAGGCCAATACTGGGGCCCTAAGAGGGGTTCAAAGTTTAACATTGAAACATATAGGAAATGTGTTCTAAAATCCTCTTTTGAAGAACAACATTCTTCAGTTTGTGAAATGATTCTTCAAGCCTTGTCAAATAGTATAGATTCTAATTTGTTAAAACCATAAACCCCATGCCGATACCGGTGCCCCCAGAAGCGGTTCAAAGTGCAACATTTAAATTCTTAACTTTCTTTATTGCGTAAGACATACATCTTATTGCATATGAAATGTTTTTAACAAAATATGTGCAGCACAGTGCTGGGATTTAGTAACAATCTGGTAATAGCAACAATGAGTATGTAGTAGAGTAATAATATCATTGGAGAATGTACAACACATAGATTTAGTTACAACAATTGTTGAATAATTAATATATCAATCATTACGTAGTTTGAAGGCATGATGCAAGAACTTCCCTAAGTTACAGAGTTCTTTGACATTGTTTACACATAATAATATAATAATAATATAAATAATAATATAAACTTATACATCGATGGTTTTTTCCAATAGTACATTTTGATATATTTGACTCGTTATTGCTGGTAGCGTGGACATATTAAATATATAGGGGAAATGTTTGAAAATCTTCTACCAAAAAACTACTATGCTACAGTTTGTGAGATTACTATGCAAGTAGTCTAAAATAGTGTTGATTTAAAATTGTTAATACCGCCTTCCTTGGGCCAATACTGGGGCCTCATTTTGGGTTCAAATTTCAACATAGAAGTATATAGGAAAACTGTTTAAAAATCTTTTTTTTCAAGAAATACAATGCTACGTTTATTTATTTATTTTTACTATGTTAGCATCTTCATATCTTTATGTATCCTCATATCAAGGTCATAGTGACATTATTTCACTTTTTATAATTGTTTATTGTTCATATTACAATTTTGTAATCTTTAATCTTTAAGGGCTACATGTAGGATAATAAGATTGGTCAGATAATGCATCTTAGATCTTAAGATATGATGTCCTTAAAAGTAGGCTTCTTCATATATATTTTTAATTCAATTATATGAAGGTTTTACAAATTTTTTTAAAAGGTTCATATTTCAATTCAGTTTTGAAATAGAATGATAAAAGACCTGTTGTTCAGGTGAGCGATGTGGCCCATGGGCCTCTTGTGTCTCGTTTTGTTCACTAATTTTTTCACAAAATGTGAAGCAGTGGCATCTATCATTAACATTTTTTATTAGTTCTTTAATGATTTCTTTTCTGTTACCATTGAAACGTTTAAAACACATTACATATGAATCGACCTTACATAATAACTGGAAAAACTTTTAACTTCTTTTTATCTTTTATATTCTTAAGCATGTTGAATTTATCTTTAGGAATATGCAGGAAACACGGGCCTAAACCCAGTATTGTTGTTAAGACCAATGAAGTCCGGGACCTATTACTATCACTGGCAGTCATTTCTGGTTACGACAGCTAATTTTGAACGTAAGTGAGATTTTCTTTAAAAAACTTGCAGACAAGTTTTTCAAAGAGATCCCTTTCTTACAATAGATTAATCAACATTCTTAAAAACAACCCAAAACACATCTTATTGTGTATCTTTGGAGCATCATAAGTTAGGACATCCTAATAACATATCAAGAATACCCTGTCCAAACTGTTATTCTCGTGCGAGAGTTTTTGGACCTTCGTTTTTGTGGATATTTATCACCGTGAACAAGTTAGTACTTTAAAGTATTTCTTTCGAATCAAATGATAAGCGTAGGCTTGATCGCGAAATTTTGTCGCCGAAAAAAAGTTTGCTACATGTAATATAAGTCACGAAGTAAAGTGGTCGCGAATTAAATTTATTTTTATAATTATAATGTTTTTCACACTACATCGCCCCTCTCCTTTCTTTAACAGCAAATGACAGGTGCCTTAGTTTCAAGTATATTTTCCCCACGAATGATCTAACGGCGTCCTGGCCCTCATCGGTCCATGTGTACACCCAAGGGGATGGGCTAAACAAGATACAAGTAGCAGAACTGACCACACAAAGTGCCACAGATGTATGGCAAACTAAGGAAGTCCAAATCTCCTCCGTTAATAACCTGAAGGTCAGTAAAGAAACACTGTTCCCGTTGCTCAGATATATAAAAGAGAGAGAAATTTATATATCATTCAATTATATTTACATTTTCCAGTGTCTTTGCCTGTGATAACACTACGTATCGATTTTATACTATATAACCCATAACTTCAAATGACGCCAAATTGAGGCGCCAGCGGGGTTTGCTTATTTATATTTAAATAATTAATCGTATGATGGTTTAAAATTATATAAATATAAGTAATAAGGAATCATTCTTTGAATATTATGAGGTGATAATTTCGGTCGGGGCGTAATCAAAACTATCATAAAGCCCTTCGGGCTTTATTGGATTTGATCACGCCCCGACCAAAATTATCACCTCATAATACTCAAAGAATGATTCCTTATTCCCTAAATGGTGGCTGGATGGTTAACGATTTGCCCATCAGATCTGGTTTAAAGTATTAAAAAAATGTTATTTTTGGGCCTTAAACTTTTATCTAGAAAAGAAAAGTCTAAATAGTAAATATTTAAAATTTTGAATATTTTTCTTTAAAAAAAAGATATATTTGGCCATAAATTATCATCTAGGGGAAAAAAGTCTAAATATTTTGAATATTTTTCTTTATCTTTATACAGAGCTCTTCATCCAAAGGAGAATGATATAGTATAAAAATGACCACGACCATCCAGTCCTCTGCCATGTTGTAAATTTTGAATTTGCTTGGTGGGTGTAAATACAAAATTCACAACATGACTTTCACCCACCTAGTAAATTCAAAATTTACAACATGACATCTCTTTAGTTAAGGCTATGTCTTTTTTACGAACGCTGAAGAATCGCCCATTTCAAGGTCTCATTTATCTGTTCCAGTATATCACAGACAACTTAACACTAGACCTAGATGTATCTGTTCATAATATGATCGTTTTTTTACATGTAGTTGACAATTGAGGGTGTCATCGGTAGACAGAGGGTTGCTCTTGATGATATCAAGATTAAACCAGGCAGTTGTGGTAAGTTATGCAAGAGCAGAGAGACAGACAGACAGACAGACAGACAGACAGAAAGAGAGACAGTGAGAGAGAGACAGCGAGAGAGGAGAGAGAGATAAAAAACAATTTTTGTAAAACAGGAAATGTCATTAGATTTCAATTAAGATTGAGAGAGAGAGAGAGAGAGAGAGAGAGAGAGAGAAATCAATTTTTGTAAAACAGAAAATATCATTTGAATTAAGATTATCATTTTTTGTTCGCCTAATTCACTCATACATGCAATGTTTTTTTGTTATTTTTTTCCTAAGGAACTGTGTTACCATGCGTTGACTCAAATCCATGTCAAAATGGCGGCACCTGTGTGCCAGTAGGAACTACCGCCACTTGTGTATGCAACACCTGCATGTATACAGGAACGTTCTGTGAAACAGGTGAGAAAGAGTGAGAGAACGCTATCCTTCTTTTGCAATCCGCTTTAATACATGTTTTTTCATTGACCAAAAAAATTGTCTCAATATATGTATTACGCGATTTTCATCATGCCATGTACATAACAGTATATGTCATTTAGGATTAAAAGATGTGTGTTCCGACGAAATTGATTTTTCATCAGCAATTTTAGTTAAATATAATGTTAATATTTACAGACATAGATCTGATATCAATATTTACATCAAAAGAAGAGAATTTTTTTTTTACATGATACATTAAAAACAACATGGTGAATAAGTCTTCCTGAATTACTTTTAGCTGTAGGACATGTCTGCACGTTTGAGAGTTCGAGCTGCTTTCTGGTGGACTCCGCCAATGATAATTTCGACTGGACAAGACGGCAGGTAAAAAATCTAAAACAGTAAAATAATCTATGGTGGTTCATGGTCTGAAGATGATGGACATTTTAGATAAAATACATAACCACAATGGTCGCTTCGTTCATATCGCCCGTATGAACAATCAAAGAGATCTTATCATTGTTTATATTAAGATTTCTCTGTAAGTTATTGTTATTGTCGATCAGTGTGTTACATGAAAGGGACAGCCAATTCTTCCATATATGGCAATTACTACAACCAAAAGGAAAGCTGCATTGATGTTTTCTCTGTTGCTAAATTTTTGATCAAGCACGAATTATAATCTTTTCAAAGTAAACCTCAGAACTATAAAGACGCCACCAAAGAATGTAAATTTATGAATATATTCATACACGTGTGTACAAATTGCTTTAAACAGTTGAATCTGGATACGGTTTTGTCAGTAGTAAAATGAAACACAATAAGTTTTCTTTAAAAATAAAATAGAGGAGAAATAAACCGAATGATACGTTGTCTCGGTCAATTATGTATCAATTTCACCATCAATATCGTATGCAGAAAAATTATATTACAAAACATATGGTAAGCAAAATAATGGAGTTGAAAGCTAAACTGTTATTATGTTGTATAACAAAAATGAATGTGATTCCATATTAGATAATTTCGTTATTTATTAGGGATATACACCATCAAGTGGAACTGGGCCTAGCAGTGCCTATGAGGGACAATACTATCTATACACAGAAGGATCCTCTCCCAGAGTACAAGGGGACAAAGCCATCCTGGAGAGCAACCTAGTTTTTGAAGGTAAATATTTTTTTTTAAATTTAAGCGCCCTTTTACTTTTCAATACAATTGCTTTTCTCGTTTCCATAAGTAAAATGAAAGAAATACACAACTCTTGTTTTAAATTCAAATAGCGAGGAATGTGAATTATTGTTTTGGTCAATCAGTATGTTACATAATCGGGACAGCCAATTCTTCCATTTATAGAAGTTACTATTATAACTATAGTAGGAAGTCTGGCGGCAGCCCATATATTTCATGTTTTTATGTAGCTATTTCCATCTATCACGAAATAATAGATGCCCAGCACCGTTAATATATACCAACATCTTTTTTTTTACAATTAAAGCTAAAACCTACTGCTTGAAAATGCAATATCACATGCGAGACGATCGGTTTAACAATATGGGGTCACTGTACGTCAAAACAAAGCAAGGATCCAACCCTGCCGTTACCAGATTCCAAGTGTCCGGAGACCAAGGAACTGATTGGAATAGCCTGCAACTCAATCTGAGCTTAAATTCGCAAACAAAAGTGAGTGGTGTTGTTTACGTTACAGATAATCATCTCCAGAACCATTTCAAATAAGGTTAAAATTGCAAACAATAGAAATTCATAAAACAGATATAAAAAACCGGTAAACAAAATTTAATGATCTATGATATCTTCTGCAAACACCAGAGTGTATATATCTTATCTTACCTATAGATTTATATGCAATTAATTTTTTTTATTTGAACATCATTCATTTGTTAATTGTTTACTGTTATGTTTCTTTGTCTTTTTATTAGATTATCATAGAGAGTGTTCGTGGAGCGGGCTGGTCCAGTGATATCGCCATTGATGACGTCAGATTGAGTGGTTGTTCCTGCTAATTACTGCATGCAGCCGTTGTGAATTGTACACTCTCTCTACGCAAACTAGGCCATATCCAAGTATCAGAAGAAACGCTACAAAAAAATACTTTTCTGTTTGTTATGAAATTATGATCGTATTTTATCACTTATGTTGATGATTGGTATCAATATTTGTTCTAACTATTGATCATTCTTTTAGATTTAATCATATATCTTTCTTTTTTGTTTTTTTTCCTTTTCATAATAAAGTATAATAAAGATTTTTCGTCTTGTAACTTCAAAATTAAGATTAGATACAAGTATGTAGTGGTGATAGGCAGATGGCACAGCAAAATCATTATGTATCGCGGATTTGAATCCTAATTAAAGTATGCTAGATCGGACCCCAAGGTCGTCACTCTCCCCTGTTTACATCCAAACTTACGCTTATCTATGAGTGGACGTAAAATTTTGGGTTAGGTTTTCAAATGTATTGATGCAATGTCGATTGTTTTCAAAAGATATTTACAAATATATGTATGTAATGATAATTTTTAAAATCGTGACCATGCCCCTTTAATGTATATAATGTTTAAAATCATCTACTGACACAGAATAAAAACTGACTGCATATTTATAAAAAAAAAAAAACATTAACTACATGTAAGGCAAGGGTTATATGGCTGGGAGGGGGGATATATTTGACTTATTATTTTATTCTGCTCAGGAATTTCAATTAAAGAAATGAGTAAATTGACATATTTAGAAAAGGGAAAGAATGAAGCCGTCTATCAAAGTTAAAATATTGTGAAATCATTTGGAAAGAGTTCGGGGAGAGGGGGGGGATTGTAACCGTTAATGGAGTTATCTTCCTTTACTTCTTCATAATGGAGTTATCTTCTTTTGCTTGTTCATATTTAGTAATTAATCATTGAATATAATGTTATTAAGAAGTCGTATGATCAAAAGAGTTATGCAAGTCTTTTTATCATTTGAAACAAAAACAGTTTTTGAACTTTCTTAGTAAACAAATAGACTTGTTAATAGTAAAGTAATAATTGGCTATCCAAAATCACTGATAAAGAGTACCTGTAAAATGATTTTGGTATAAATGCCAGATGGTGACTTCATTATAAATGAATGTTGAATTTACAAAAGCTGGAACAGGAGAAGTGAGAAACAATTTATAATTTTTAAAGCTGTCTTTTTTTTTTGTTTAAATGCCCACAAGGAGTGTTTCTGTCTGCCCCTGGGGAAGGGGGTGGGAGGTTGTTTTAGATAAAACATGTGTACTAGTCACCTTTTTTTACATTTAGTTTATCCATGAAAACATATTCACATAAAACCTATCTTGAAAATTAACAAATATGGGAAAATTATTTTCTATCAGAGTTTGCACCTGTTCAATATCACTATATATCAATATGCACTCTATTATGATCTTTAAGTTTTTCGCTAAAATTATAGGTTTCATGGTCCTTTTTGAAAATTTTCAGGCAGGGAGGTGTTCGTCATTACAATATTATAATTTTTCTACTCCAGAATGAAACTTAATTAAATGCATATATGAGACTCCTTGACAAGTCTGTGTATGGGCTATGGTACTCAGGTGACCGTTAAGGCCTATTGGCCTCTTGTTATTTTTTATATCTAATAAAAGCCCTAAGTGTTTAGATATTCTTTACCGTTATTGAGGTATCTAGAGAACAATAGTGTAGGGGCCGTCCTTCACCTAATTTTTAGGGCTATGTTGCTAAAGTTTAAAGGTTGCACATGTTGCTCAAAACATTACTCTTTAGGTAATGATTCTTCAGTGGTGCAATTCAAAGTATTTCTCTTTTTTTTGAGATTTAAAAGATCAAATATTATCTACATGTGCGTATATAGCATATGATTAAAATTACATTGTGTGTTGTTACAAGTACATACACATTAATTAAACATTGGAATACTATATATTAGTTAAGATTTAGTTAGATTTTAGAGTTTAGAATCCTCTGTGTTCCTTATTTAAAGGACTAGCACCTTTTCAACAAGATAAACAAGAGCAAAACTGTCAATATGACAACAAAACGGGTTTTTTTTGTGTAAATTGTATCCTTAATCCATTTGTCAACCCTAAATTGATATACACTACCTATCCAGAGAAATTGGGTACTCTTTATGCATTATTTTGCCAAAAAATGACTAAGTTCTACATCTGTAGGTTTTGCATAAATTATCAAAAATCAAAATCCAAAAAATATGCACATCTCTGATACATATGTACATGTACAATTGATCTACAAAACAATAACTTCCTATCTTGAAAACTGTAGGAGGAGTTATCCGTACGATAAGGGTACTCTATATGCAATATTATGCAAAAGAAAAAAAAACTATGTTCAACAGCTTGTATTTTTCGCAAAATTAACAAAAATCAAAATCCAAAAAATATGCACATCTTTGATAAATGTACAATTGATCTGCAAAACAAAAAACCTCGTATCTTGAAAAACTGTTGGAGGATTTATCCGTACAAAATGGGTACCCTATTGGCAGGCACCCGCTAGCCATTTTTACCATTTCAATAACCGGATTTTTTCTATGGAAAAAAGGTTTTGTAATTACTAACTTTGTTCAACATGATTTTAAAAAAATAGATATGTGTACTTAAAGAGAACCTTAAAAGTTGATGACGCTAGTTTGACGTTATGTTTGCTTGTTTGTTTGTTTTGGGGGTTTGGGGGTTGTTTTTTTTTGTTTCTTTTGGGGTTTTTTTTTTTTGTGTGTTTATTTTGGTGGGGTTTTTTTTTTACCTTATAAGCTTAACATTAAAAAAATCCAGTTTGGCACATTTATTTTCAATGAAATATGAAGAAATCGGTTCTTGGAGTTTTTTCAGTGTCTGACGAATGAAATAAATCCAGAATGCATACAGTTTATCATTTGCAATCTTCTTAACCTCCTGCATACACTCCGATAGAGCTTCAGTGATTATTTGAATCAAAGTACTGAAAGTATCGAAGGCCGGACTCTTTTAGATACCGGAACATAATATATTGCAATAAGACTGACTTTCAATTGACTTTATTAGGTAAATATTCCTTTAAATAAGCCATACATCCATTAACATTGGCCAGAATGTTTATGGATAAAATCTGAATTACATTCAATCAAAAGTAATATCAAGCAATAGTGCCTAAACAAGGACGTTTTCTTCTGGGCCTGTGTACAATAGACTTTAAGTTAATAATTATGTGCAATGCAAATAATGGTGAATTTTGTAAAGTGAATATAAAAACCTGATGATATTTAAACTGAACAGCAACGCATTCCGCGAATATGATGGTCTGAAACAGGAGGTTCATTCAATCAAATTTTACAATTTGACCGCGGAGAACGAGTTTGAGACTTCCATGCCAACAAGGGCTTTGTCTTGGCTCGAAATTAATTATAGTTGTACGCCCATCCTTTAATTCTCCCGCATATATTTCCTCTGATTCATTCCACTAATTCATGAACAAAACAATTATTAACATTCGCTTTTTTGTTCGCCCAGATTCATGAAAAATTCAAACCCATGCGCCCACTCTATTTTTCTTTTCTTTTATTCTCATTTTATCATTTTATTAGCAAAAACAGTTAAACATTAACTATAATCTTCACTAGATATTTTTCTATTTTAATTTCTAATAAATTTTCTACATGTAAAACAATTTTAATACAACCGTCATGACTCTATGGTGATGTGCAAGTACTCCAAGACATCAGAACTAGGGGCGGGAAATTGGAGTAACAGAAATACCCCCGGTGCCATCGGTGATACTTTTAGCTGTTTAATTATGTGTCAACTCTGTGTCGTTACCCATATTTGTCTTATAATTATCATCTTAGATACATTTTGTCGTGACTCTATGGAAATGCATTTTACACTGAACGGAATGACGTATTCTTGGATCTCGGAGTCGAACTCCCCGTAATAGAACGAACCGACTGGCTCGTCAGGAATACATCGTTCGCCTATTTCCCCGCGACCATTTCCTATTTTCAGAAGAGCACGTTTTATAGCACCTGTCCTCCTAACCGGGTGACCAGTAGATACTGCAATTCTACTGATGTTGATTGGATTTGGGAAAACAATCCTGTAAAAGTCGTTGGCTCTTAAACTTTTGACTGCAAAAAATAACTTATCGTTGCTTGTTAGATATGCGTTCTCTGGCAAAGATCCAGGGATTGCTTCCATGTTGGAGATTACGTCCGCCACTGGATTGTCGACCTTGATATCAAATTTGGAAAAGTCAATGGAGTCTTTAAAACTTCTATCCGCCCATGGCGCGAGTTTTCCTTGCAATGAGGATATTTTCCCAACATGCTGAAATAGACCTTTTTGATGAAATATGGGAGAGACTTGATTATGAAGAATTCTAAAATTCGTCAGCAAAAGATCGCACGGCAATACATTGTACATAGACAACAGATAGGTAGTCAATCTTGGCAAGGTTTCAGAACGCAATAATTTCCCGATAAATCCCATCCGAGAAAATTCCAAGACAATCCAAGGAATAGCAATTTTTTGACTGATAAAGTTCCTAATATCAGCGTAAAAATGACTAGCCGCTATCACATCGTCCTCGATTTGTAGATAAAATTCAGAGACTTGCTTACTGTACCACATTAAATAAGCATAATCTATATTTTGTTTCGATCTCCATGCAACTCTGTCTTTGGAGTCCCTATTTAAGTTTGCGTTCATACCCAGATTTGGATAAATATCTCTGGGACTATGAATCACTTGAAGAAAGCCCGTGTTTATATATTTCGAATACATTTCGCTTATCTGTTGACTCATCTCCAAGTTCCATGTTTTATTGAAATCCGACATGAAGACTACAATGGTTAGGTTTTCTTTCTCGGTGTCTGTTGTCGCTGCTATGATTGACGACACAGTGGAATAGAGATACCGATTCCCCTCGAGTTTCCGTCTTACCACTGGTATACCAATGGTCAGGTAACCTGCAACACACAAACGTGAATCTCATAAATCCCAGATATATATAATAACTGGTAAATGTGATATCTTCGACGTATCTGTAATGAGATGTAGTCGGACTATGACCTCAGCATTCAAACTTGAGCCACTGTCAATGGGAAAATATTCTATAATTTAAGTATTTTTGCTTTAGAGAGAGAGAGAGAGACACACACACACACACACACACACACACACACACACACACACACACACA
>WFKH01011801.1:28864761-28883262 GCA_016163765.1 Magallana hongkongensis
TTAAAGAAATTTGATTTTTGGAGGGGGGATCTGGACCCCCTCCCCCCTTTGACCCCATCTCTAGATCCACACATGGGATAATGTTAATTTTCTGCTACTATTTGACTACCAGGATTAAATTTAATATTTCAAAACTTATTGTACATCTATAGGACAGCCCCTATTATATCCCAAGATGTGACATGTCTATTCATTAAATCAATAGAGGAGTTCTGTGATCTAGGGTTTTTTTTTTGAGTGATAAACGTCATTTTTCTGCTATTATTTAATTGACTCCCTGGATGAAATTTAAATTTTTAAAACCTTATTGCACATCTAAAGGACAGCCCCTATCATATCACAAGATATGATGTGTCTATTCATTAAATCATAAGAGGAGTTCAGGGATTAGTTTTTTTTTTTGAGTGATAAACGTCAATTTTTTCCTATTATTTGACTTTCTAGATGAAATTTAAATTTTTAAAACCTTATTGCACATCTATAGGACAGCCCCTATCATATCCCAAGATATGATATGTCTATTGATTAAATCATAAGAGGAGTTCTGGGATCTAGGTTTTTTTTAGGAGTATTAAATGTCAATTTTCTGCTACTATTTGACTCCCTGGATGAAATTTAAATTTTTAAAACCTTATTGCACATCTATAGGACAGCCCCAATCATATCCCAAGGGATGATGTAGCTACTCCAAAAGTTGTAAGAGGAGTTACAGGAACCATACTTTTTTTGCAAAAAAACGTCATTTTTTGTTGCCCACCGATCCCTGTGATGAAAAAAAAAATTCTGAAACCCGATCACACTTCAAAATGACACCCCTAATCATATTCTAGAAGATCATTTGGCAACTGCAAAAAAAAAAGAAGACCTTTTTTAAACCAGATTTTTTGTAAAAAATGTCATTTTTCAGCCACCATTAAATGACCCCCAGGGCAAAATTAAAATTTCCGAAACCTTATTGCGCATCTATAGGATACCCCAAAACATATTCCAAAAGATGATTTGTCTATTGTTGAAAATGTAGGAGGAGTTCGAGGAAGAAGGTTTTTTGTGAAAAAAACGTCATTTTTTACCAATTATCCCCCAGGACTACCAGAGAATTTTTGAAACCATTTTACAAAACAACATGACACCACCAATCAAACTCCAAGAGTTCAGATTGCTAGTTTATACGATGTAAGAGCAGTTTGAGAAAGTAAAATGTGACAGACGGACGGACAGACGGACGGACGGACGGAACAGGACAACAACAATATACCCGAACTTTCTTTAGAAAGTGCGGGTATAATGACAAAACTCTTCAATACTTGATAGTACCTGTAGTGTGTACTTACCAGTGCTGGTGTCGAGCTGGGAGCAGGTCGATCCTTTAAGACCAGTTGGACATTTACAACTACAGACAGAACCACCGGACTTTTGGACTACACCGCCATTGTTACAAGTAATGCTGCAACCAGCTTAAAAAGACAAATAATTAATCTAGATATTGAAGTAAATATGCACATGTATCGGGCTACCTGTAAAGATTTAACTCATTTAAACCATTTACAATTGAGTTGTGATTGATGATTTGCGTAACATACTGTTAAGTGAGTTTTCACATTGTAGGCATTCGCTGTGCCTTTTCTCGTACACAGTCTTTGCAAGCTTCCCATTGAAAATCAAAATTTAGGCATACCATAATCAAGACACCCCCCCCACCCCAGTTAATTTTAAATCGTCGCTAAAGGCATCACCATCGCGCATGCGTTGACTGAAATAACGACAACGACGCAACGATAATACGAATAAAAGTGTGACTTAATACAAAAATCGTTCCACCCCTCCCTAGCCTTTAATCGGAAAGCCAGTAAACATTTCACCAACAACACGATTAAGTAGTCAGGTTGTATGTTTCGTACATGAATTGCAGGTAAAAAGTAATAAAAACAAAATATTAATCCACATTCATAGCCAAGTCTAAGGTGATACAGTCATGTATATAGCTGTGATAAGTTTGAATTTAATAACTTAATGAGTATTTCTACATGTACCTGTGCATTGATAGGCTTCGTTGATTTCTGCAATGTCGTATATAGTTAACCCTTTATTGCCATTAGTAATCAAGTATTCCAAATCGGGATCAACCATTTTCATTGTATCTCCACTAACGCCAAAAGCCTTCAAGATAAACAACATTTTATGTGAATTCATCGAGATGTAGCAAGATGTCTTCTAATGATTTTTCAAGATACAGTGGAACCATTTAGATAAATAGAATTGAAAAGTAATTGGAAAAAATGCTGGTTTGCTGGAAAATAGAGGGTTTTTTCCCTTAAGAAAGCGATCTTTTGTTAATTTTTATTGCATGGATGTTGATTGTCGTAGACAAATACTATCCAATGAAATCCACAGAAGTAGGTGCACCATATGATCAATGATATTCCACAGCTTTTTAAAGTATTAACCAGAGCACTGCTGACGGAGAAAAACCTTTGATGCAACCTTTGATTGTCCAATCGCACTTTTCGTATTGCATGTTGTTTATTTTAACAATAGAATGTCCTCTTTGGCAGTCCATGAAGGTATGAAGGTAGCTATATTAATAATATTATTCATTGGTATTTGATTCATGCTATCACGTCATGCACTGAACAATGCTAAAATACGTTTGAATGCAGTTTTAAAACTTAAAGTTTAAGGAATTATATTTACATACACTAAATATGATTGCTTCTATTTCTTACGGAAATTGATTGTAACTCATAGCTCTATAAAAACTGAAAGTAATGAAATCTACATGATCCAGTTCTAACCAGTTTATCGATCAGTCAACCTAAGAAAAATCAGGAACTGCACGAAATAATTATGATGCTGTCAGACTCTCATTCCCATATACTAAGTAAGACGACTTGGCTATTTCTTTTATCTAACATACTAATGTACATTAACAGTAATCTAGTTAATTTTACGTACTCTTTACGATCAATATACTAATTTGTTAAAAAAAAGATTAAACATAAATAATAAAATGCTTTCTTTGATGATTCTTGCGGGTCATGAAGGTAGCGATCATTGCAAAAAAAAAATACATAACCCGTTTTAGCGGGTTATGTACTTTTTCTGCAATGTCGCTACCTTCATATTCCGCATGAATAAATAAACAAGAGGCCCATGGGCCACATTGCTTACCTGAGCAACAATAGGTATTAATGGAGTCATAATACAAAATATCTGGACAATGTAGTGTAATACCTGTAGATCCTGTATACATAAAAATCAATTTTCCCCCTGAACATTCTTATGTTTATAATCAAGTCCCTTTTCAAACAGGATGATTTTATAGTCATATCACATGTTGAGCATTGCAGTTCTCAAAAAGATCCTAAACAATTGTTTATATATGGGATATAAACCTACATCAAACTCTGAACCCCTTGTGAGGCCCAAGAATCGTCCAGGGCCCAAAGTCTAAACAATTTTAAAGAATAAGCAATGTGTCAAAATTATGCTTGCATATAAGTAAAACCATATGTTATAACATTTCAGTTTTTGTGAATAAATAAAATGTTTTCATTTGTAAAACTGGATCCCCAATGTGGCCCCACCCTACTCCTCAAGATTTTGATTTTAACGAATTTGAATCTACATTATTTGAGGTTTATTTCACTAAAGTTACAGCTTTTCTAGGCAAATGGTTTTTTAAAAGAAGATTTTTCAAGATTTTTCTCTATACTCCTATATATTCCTATGTAAAAGTTTGTTCCCCCCCCCCCCCCGTTGTGACCCCATCCTACCCCCGGGGATCATGATTTTCACAACTTGTAGTCTACCCTACCTGATGATGTTTCAACACAAGTTTCAGCTTTCCTGGCTGATTAGTTTCTGAGAAGAAGAGTTTTAAAGATTTACTCTATATATTCCTTTGTAAAAATTCGACCCCCACTGTGAACCTCACCCTACCCCCGGGGGTCATGATTTTCACAACTTGTAATCTACCCTACATGAGGATGCTTCCACATAAGTTTCAGCTTTCCTGGCCAAATGGTTCTTGAGAAGAAGATTTTTGAAAATTTCTCAAAATTTTTCAATAATTCCTAATTATCTCCCCTTGAGAAAGGGCGTGGTCTTTAATTTACACAACTTTGAATTCCCTTTGCCTAAGCGTGCTTTGTGCTAAGTTTGGTTGAAATTGGCCCAGTGGTTCTGGAGAAGATGTTGAAAATGTGAAAAGTTTACGGACAGATGGACGGACAGATGGACGACAGACAAAATGGGATCAGAAAAGCTCACTTGAGCTTTCAGCTCAGGTGAGCTAAAAAGCATTTCATTGCATAGTTATACGTCCGGGTCATTTTTTATTTAAACTGGTAAGAAAAGCTGTATGAACACAACCAGATTTCATTGAAGGAGGGGGGGGGGGCAACATACTCAGTAGATGGCAATAAATGCAATCACAGTGCACTGCGTGTTTTAACGTGACGTCACATACTACTGGTTGATTTCAACTTACGATACTGAATATTACCAAGTAACCACAAAAAGTAGTCAAAAACTAACTGTAAATTGCATTTTTTAATGTGGATGGCACTGTAGCTCCCAGGTCGTTCATCCGATTTTTTTTAGACCAGGAGCTACAGACCTGCAGCTACCACAGGAAGGAGAAAGAACTACGCGCCTTACCGACAAATCGTACTGCATGACGGACGACAGGTCGTATGGAGCATCATCCTTTGTATCAGCTACATCAAAATTGTTTGCATATCCGTTTGCGATGTTGTTCCACATGATTTCCATGTAATGTGGTCTATCCATTCGACTTTGCTCGTGGCTACCCCCCATAGCGTGAAGCATTTCGTGGATCACTGTGTCCAACTGCAAAATAGTTGAAAAACTTACTTGAAGAGTTTATGAATGGTTCTGTGTTTTTAAAAAGTTTTGCTATTTGACGATAAAAGCCTAATACTTTTAATAATACAAAAAAGAGGAGCATCGTGTTTCTTACAAAGACATATTGTTATGAATTTGAAATGTTGATTTATTAATAACGTGTATACTTACATAGAGACATCCGCTACCACTTAAAGTTAATGGTTGATAGCCGTTAGAGAACTGGACATTCCCAATGTACGAGCTGCATCTGCAATGTATGAAAAAAAAATGACATTAAAATCTATTCTACATGTTCTACATTCATATTTACCCTATTTTTCATTAATTCACTAGCATTCAGAAATTCAGATTCAGAAAACGGGTGGGGGTATGTTTTCAAGCCTATTTGAGAACAGAAACGTTCAAACATCATGCTGCAATACATTTGGTGATTAAATAGACTCACCCGCCTCCGTTCTGAATACGAACGTAGAACTGCTCGCTGTCTCGAACCTTCCAGGTCACACAAGAGTGGCTCTGGATGATGTTGGCTGCCTCTTGTACCAAGTTCTCAACCTTAGTTTGATCAGTGGTGGCTGCAAGAAGCAAAAATGGATGTTAAAAACAGAAAAAAGCAACAAAAAATTCAACCAACCCAACAAAACATAACACACGTAACAAAAGATCACAAGGCATTATCAAGTTAGAATCTTAACTGCATGTTGTGTGTAATCTACAGATAGTACGTACAGGCTGTTTCTTTTCATCCCTCTATGATATTAATAAGTGAAATATAGCATTATGTAAATTTTGAATAATTTGGTGGGTGTAAATATAGATTTATAAAAATAGACATGTCAAGTTGTAAATTTTCTAATAAACACCCACAAATTCTACAACCTGACCTTTGTGCAAAAATCATAAGAAATACGAATATGACATACAGTTTTTCTACAGATTTTACATGGACAGCCTTTCTATATATCAGAATATGTTACTATGATGTTGACAATGCAATGCTGCGTTATTGAAAACAAAAGGACTGGATATGATATCTGTACCAGTAATCGTTTTTTTTTTTAAATATTATAGATCAAAGACTAATGATTGCATGAACCTGTAGTGTCAATGTATTTTAGCTCGTATAATTTATCCTATCACTCGATTGATTTTTATGCAGTTCAATTTTGAAGCTGTACATTTATATATGATTTAATTTGAGGCATCATCTTATCATTTTTTTTAAAACAAAATTACTTCTAATTCCTTGCACAACAGCACAAGTACAATTATGCAAAGTTATAAAAAACATTGATAATGCCAAATCTGTCAAATATCACGACCCCCCCCCCCAAAAAAAAAATGAAAAATTATATTGATTATATCATATTATATGTTTTATAATATTTATTTTTGGTACATGTACGTCCACAATTTATACAAAGAATTGATTAAAAAAACCAACACTGTAGAATTAATGTAAATGAACAGGGAGTTAATTTTGTTTACAATCAATTACAGATTTTATTTTTTCATGCGATCAATTTGCAGTTCGGCCTTTTACAAAACTATTTTACATATGTGCATGTATAAATGTTTACAAAATTAATCAAGTTTCATATTTTATCATCCTAAATCAGACTTTACCAGTTTAAAGCTTCAAAACCTTCCAAAATATACTCACAGTACGAGCTGTACTGAATCTCGTAAGGAACAATTCCATTGGGCCACAGCGATCCATCGTATTCAAAATTTCTCTTGAAGAGTTCTTTTCCACTTCCGGATCCCGGTGGAGGCTAAAATGGTTTGAAATAGTCAAAGTACTGAAATTATTTATGGAAGGGTTTTTGTTTTTGTTGTTGCTTTTAAAACCAATTAGAATTGCTGATTCGGTAGAAACTTTTTTAAAAAGTCTTTAATAGTATTTAAGAATTGCTGCAATTCTTCGAGGAATTATTTAACGTTGCGGATCCTTAATTAAATGAGTGATTTGGTCTGCACCCCATTTATTATATATATACGTGGCGACTGATGCATAAAGGAGCTACTTTAAAAATCAACTCTTTTTCAGTATCATATATATTAATGTCACCAGTAGTAATAACAAATTCATGTATCTCAGTCATCTTCAACTTTAATTGCGTATTAGATAAAAAATGCGCTTACCCTTCCTATTTTAGCCTTTTTTGGATGGCTGTCCAGTCTCTGACTTAGTAGAACCTTCTTCTTCTTGGGATGCATGTTTTTGGGCTGAAATTACCTTAATTCTTGTTTATTGATTCCATATCTGATGTAATCTGAATTTAACACGCAAATTTAAAAGGAAAACATTAAAGTTTAATGAAATGGGTCCTCTTGAAAAATCTGTTCCACCCTGACTTACCTTAAACTTTCCTTGCTTTGTGTCGACAGTCTGTCTTTCAGCATCATTTTCAAAGGAAGATTCGGGATCGAGATCCTGATTCAATAAAATGGTTTATCGTTTCTTTATATAAGTCTCAAAGAAATTTAAAGAAAACATTTCAAAACATGAAATTTACCTCTTCTAAAGGGTTTTTCTTGCCATTCGGCTTATCCTTGTCTTTCAGCACTCTTCTCAGGAGTTGCTCAAGCTCTTCAAACGATAATATTAAATAAATACAACTATTTTTAAAAAAAACATCAAGCACATTTAACTTAAAGTATAGGTCAATTCATTCCATATGCAAAACACCCCCTCTTACCACAATTTTCAAATCACTCAACTCAGTCCTCAACTCAAATAAAGAAGTGTCTATACATTTGAGTTCAAAACTCAAACTTGAGGCTGAATATTGACTGACGGCGGCGCCAGATATTAGTATACATATTATATATTACTCCATATATGTACATACCATGTATGTATCAATGGTTAGACAAAGAGGGAAATAAACGTGCAACACCTAGTTTGGTGTTTGCCAACAAAAGGAACTTTCTTCAGAAAAAAAAATTGTTAACTAACTTTAATTTATTGCTTGTTTTTGTAGAAGAATATCTTCAATAGAAGCTACAATTACTTTCAATGCCTTTTTTTAAATTGCATGTTAACACTGTAAGTCTGACGTGACCCCACTTCTCACGTGTTTTGAATGGTTTTTATTGTACTTATTCAATCATATTTCTAATTTTATGAATTGCTTATATTTATATATCTAAAATACATATATGCATTTACCATGACTTTATAAAACTTACCTTCTTCATCCCGACTGGGCCTGCACGAACTTAATTCAAAAGCAATGCAGAAAACGAATAATATTATCACAAACTTCATAATGAACAAAAAAAATGTACGGAGAAAATCGAGTGCGCTTCCTTAAATTACCATTCACCAGTCAATCAGATCCCAGGGGACCGCCTACAAACTTTTAAATTGACGTAAATAAGTAATCTGATACATTTGTATGCCCCACAAAGTTGAAATATTTTGTTTTTATCAAATGCTGATCATAAAAACAATTTTTATTTGGGAATAGACCGGTGTTTTTAAATTTTCTTTTAAATATCCGATAGAATGAATTCGGAATGAAAAACCCCCCATCGCACTTAGATGCACGAATAGATTGAACGTATTTTGTTTGAAATATTTTAATGGTGTTTTTGTTAACTCTTTCAAATTAATTGTTAGGTTTATTTTTTTAAAGTAAGTACTTCGTTTTATACAGAGATATTTATGACTAAGACCAAAAAAAAAAAAAAAACCAAAAACAAAAACAAACAAACAACCAAAAAAAACCCCACCAAAAAACCAAAACAAAAAACAAACAAAAAAACCCGCAAATATTGTACAGGTTGAAAAACACTCCTTTAAGGTATAATTATTTAACCAATCACCTGAAATATCCACTCCAGACATTCAGCAGAATTACTCTAGGCAGATAAGTTTTTTTTTTTTTTTAGTATATCTGATATTTAAAATTCAAAATAAATTCTTTTATTTTCAAAATTAGGAAGACGAAGAGGATGAGTTACTCTATCAAGATGAAATCGTCATTTTAAAAAGCAATATGAGCTGCAATTTCATTTCATGTTGGAGAATTTTATTGTAAAATCGCAGTTCACTCCTTCCGTGACAGAAAAAAATTATGGTATAAAACTTGCAGGAAGTTCACGGCGCTGGAGTCATTCCAAAAATGTTTCGCATGGAACTTGAATTTCTGTGCTTAAGGTACATTCCACCTTCTTTCCCCCTGATACGGTTTGCTTTGTTTCTGTCATCCTTTATCATTTTAAGTGAACAACTGATAACTTGCAATTAACTAGCTGGTATACATGTACTTGTTAATCTATCTCTGATATTACGATCGCATTTATTAAAAAGAAGTCAATTCGCTCAATTGCACCCTCAATGTGAATCAAATTCAGTTACGAAATTTATCCACTTCGAAAATGTAAATCGGAGAATAAAAGAAGGGTTCTGAGTACTTATTTATTATTAACGCAGTATTTTGTTTTGTTGTTTTTAATTTACATTTATGTTTTCAATTTTCTCTGACTAGATGGATGGATTCGAGACTTGTCGTGTAATTATTTTCATTTTAAGACTTTCATGAGGAAGGATCAAAACCTTGACCGTATATGTCGCACTAAAACTGAAATCGAGACCGAAATACGTTATTCAAGTAAACAACTCCCTCTGTACTTTTACTGTAATTTCATTTGTAGATTTATTGATATTGGTTACTTTTCTTTTTCCAAATGGTCTTGAAATTTGGCATCAATTCACAATCACTGTGTTGTCGAGCGTTCAAAATACTATCCACCCCATTTTGTTTTTAAAAAACTCATATCCGGGTTAATAAATACTTTACATCACGCAATATTTATGTCGGGATGTTGATGGTACAGCATTTATTTAGTACATGCATACAAGTAACCAAATTCCTACCAGAATGAATATATCAGATATAAATAAAGTCAGTTATCGGAGGATTACAATGGTTGTAAAAACTTGAAACTGATAAAAAAAAATTTTAGGTTTGAAATTGACTGATAGAATGTACGATAACCTGTTAACTGTGTGCGGTATCGTTCACATCAGATTCATTTAAAAGAAAACCCAGTGGTAAAAGATCGTAAAATTACGAAAAAAAGTTGTGGGTAATGGGATTGGGGACATTTATTCATGTCCTGTTTATTATTTCTTATTAGATGGTAGCCCGCGCAAGCGCGAGAAAAATAAGACTATACATGCATTTTTTTTTTGTACATGCATGTTGAACCAGATTTTTTGGGGCTCATTTTTTTGTATAAACTGAGTACGAAATTGAAATCAGTAAGCAACTGTCTGGATATTTAGAGTGGCGGGCAGGGATGAAAATCTAAACTGAAATTAATTATATGTAGCCTAAACTCTTGCACCTGACTGAAAAAATTTACAAACTTTTTCAGCTTTCGGTTGTTTGTTCCGTATGTTGACATACCAAAGGTGTAACCAGTTACTCTAGTGCAGGCGTTTTGTTGTTAATTGGCAAAATGTCTTAATTCATAAGTATAGATGTTCGTTTGACTTTAACAATTGTTCAGTTATATATGTTTAATTTTCATATTTTATTATTATTCCTTCATTCCAAGTTTGAATGTGTGTGTGTGTGTGTGTGTGTGTGTGTGTGTGTGTGTGTTTACAAATGCTGTTAAAAACTAATGTGATGCATTTCGACATGGTTTATCATACAATGGTATCATCAGTAGGGTTCGAACCACATGTTACAATCTGTAAAGTGTACAGTACCGTCAACGCGGATCCCGTATTTAACCGCGCTCCCCCCGCGGTTAGTTAATCCTTTCCGCGTTACACCATCGCGGTTAATTCATCGCGGTCCTCGCTGCAGCCATGTTTAAACCGCGGCGGTGTGACCTACCGTTAGAAGGTGATCAGAGTATTAGACAAAAAGACTACCACCAAACATAGCGAGTCATTCTATACTGGCCATGTCTGATGTATTGTTTTCATTTCACATAAAATGATTACGTAATTAATGCAAGTTATCAATTATTTTTAGAGAAATTTTATTTGAAGAATCATCTGCACTCGTAACAATTATCATGTAAATTTAGATATAGCTATTATTTCAAAAATATTTAATCTTTTTCATAATGTAATCTTCATGAATGAGAGGGTAAGAACTATAAAATATTTTTTTCCGATTTTTTAATGATTTTAAACATTTCCGACTAAAAAAATGTTTTCAATCCAAAACAAAAGGTAGCATTTTTACGGCACAGTCTCTTGATGCTCAAGACAGTTAACCTAGTCCGTGACAAGCACATGCTACACGGTGAACGTTTACCTACGGTCAATATAAAGCTACAACACAAATGAAGTATCAACTGCGATTAACGTTTTTCGTACCCCCACCCCCCCCCCCTTTCAACGTTTTATGCCTGTCAAAGTAAACTAGTCCCAATTGTTTTCCACAAAGGTGTGAAACCATCGCACAGACAGGAAATCACTCTACGCTTGAACGAACAGAATACACAGGAATGAGGCAGGTGGATAATCCATGTAACGAGTGACCATCAGAAATTCTACCCGTATATCAAACAATTTAACTAACAGTAACAATAAATAATTGTTCATTTTACAATGTTTATTACCCCCCCCCTCCTCCGCTAAAAAACCATAAAACCTTCAAAACAAAACTAAAAAACTGTATACATGTATATCTATATTTACAAAACCAAGCTTTTGCATATATAGAAATAGGGAGCTGTTATTGTCAATGATCATATTTTCTTGCATAAACTATAAACAGTGCAATTCTGTGAACATACAGAATTTATCGAATCTTCTGCTATATAGTTATATTACCCTATTGCACTGGTCGTTATGCAAAGGCGCCTCACCGGATGACGTTATCGATCTCGAACGTCCAATGGTCGACATTTTTTGTTCAATCCGTTCGTCTGCGTTTGGATGCGTTTCTCGTCATTTTCGTATCCGGCATATAAACATGTAATGTCCGATAAAGTTCAGTGTAATGTGTTCAAAAACATGGACTGGACACCGCCGGACTAAGGTTTCAGCGCACAGGAAGGTAATTACCTTTCTGTATGCATTTTCTACGGTACTGAATATGGCTGTAGTTCTTTTTTTTTTTTTTAGACATAATCTCAGTCTGTTTCTCTTGACGTCTTCTTTGGATTGTTAATCATTATTCAAAAAGTGTCGGAACACTGGAGGGAAACAAATTACTGTGAAATTTTATTATCTAGGATCTTACTGACTCGTACTTACTTTTAATAATGGTTTTCAGAAGAGAAAAAATGTTAGGCGAAGAAGATGTTTGTTTGATGTTCAATTTTGATTTTATCGAACGTATAAAATAAAATATGAATATATTATTTTTGCTCTGATTTCGTATGTCTTTTAATTGTGAGCAAAAATTCAAAATATATACGGTCGGTCGGTACAGCATGCCATTTCTTATAAAACCTTAACACCAACACCCCTGAAAAACACCGACTAGATGTGTATATTTAAAATGAGTGTTAATGTTTTCTTTAAAAAAAAACCCCCACCATTTCACAAATAGCTCACTTAAACATGCGGCATAATATATTATATGCATAATGACACCATTCACACTAAAATCAAAGCATCAATTGAAATTTCATTTCCTCACAATACGGATTTGAAAGTCGTTAAAGAGAACTAAGGTTTGAAGTCTAAATCTTTGCAATCTAGGCAACTCTTGTGCTCGGTGCAATATGGTACACTGTACGTAATAGTCAGAACAGCAATCAATTTTTCTCTGTATAAATTTTCAGCATTCAGGCAGTTCTGCTATATGTGTCTATCTCTCAACCAAGTCCCCATTTTTTTCCTGGCAGTCATATCTGAACAAATATTCATTGATTGACATTTAATTTAGGGTTACAATTGCGATGATTTTGCGTCAGTTAGTGATTTGCTTATATGTCACAACATCTTTGAATCTGTAATCTATTGCCTAAAGTTATGGGGTTAAGTGTTCAAAAATAAATTCAGAATTAAAAAAAAAATATCTCGAAGGATATATATATAGAGGGTATAGACTCTCCAGACTATATGGACGTAAAAATTGGATATTTTGAAACATTTTTAATAATTTTATCACAACAATGTCGATGTTATATCATTAACGCACTATCAGTTATCGTTGACTTGATCATTGTTTTATATGATATCAACTTATATAATTGTCATTGTTTCATTTTGTACAAATAAATAATAAAGTCATGACAAAAACTGCCAACACATGTTCTATTACTCTGTGTTGTCGAAATATTTAAACTTAGCCCACTTCTTGTTAAGTCTCATAATAGAGACGAACAGAGAAACTAGTAACTCCTGTTGCTAGACACCTTGCTATATCCCGAGTAAATCCCTACTGTCCATATAAGGACATTTTTTGTTTTAACTTGCGCAAATGCATCGCCTGACCACTTCCTTCTGCTGCTGACACTGGTCTGGATAAGACGCGGAACCCCCTTCTATACTCCCTTTATCTCATTTAAGACATCTTTTAATTCTCGGTACTCATGTGATATTAATAATCCCATATGATTAAATTCATTTATATTGTATTTTTTCGTTAAGATGAATTGAATACTAGTAAGTGTGTTTATGAAGACAAGCTGTCTTTTGTTCGTTGCTGCTGCTGGTTTTTTTTTTCGTATTTCAGATGTTGCTCATGTCTCGCCCGCAACTACCTGTATGACGTCATGGTTTTGATCGGTTTTTGGTGAACCGCCGAATTTCGAAAGAAGTCCCGCTGCACATTCTGTTTTATTCCAGGGTCTACGGCCAGTTATATGGCCCCCTGTCATTGTTATTGAACTTGCTACATGTACGTCATACACACTTGATACTTACCCTTAAACAACCAAAATTATCACAGAGAACTATACGCCATGATGCGGCGCGAGGTATTTGCACAAAGAAACAAGTTTGCGGCCGTTTGATTATATTGGTGTCAATGTACATATTAACGTTTATATATATGTTTTAAATCATGAAAGCCTAAGTATTTAATTGTTTGTCTAACGAACATTAATCCCCTACTGTATTAGGTCGAATAAAGTCAACGGAAAAGTTTTCATTGCCGACAAAAGTCAAAAGAATAGTTTCAATATTATGTTTCTTAATTTATTTATTTTTTGAATAAAGCCTAGAACGGATTTGCATCCAAAGTTTTGCATATCCAGAAGAAATAGAAACAGTTTCATTTTAAGGAGTGTTTCGCTATATGTTCTTGTCTCGAACATTTTAAAAAGCACATGTACATGTAGGTTAAAATACTGTTATCATTACACCTAATATAAAATACTACAAAGGCGTTACTTCTTGTTTTGATAAAAACTCCATCACGATATGACGTGGAAGAAAATCAACTTGTGTGTGTTCTCAATTGTTTATTGCTCCAGCCATAAAACGTGACCTTTTTGGGAAGTCAATCGAAAAAAAACCCAAACTTCTTTCTATTTCAACTTTTATTTGTTTACATTGTGTTTTAGAAATAAATGCGTATAAATTACACAAAAAAAGTCATTTGATTTTATCAATATGATGACGTATAATTTACAAACTCATAACTGTTTTAAAACGCAGTATCCCAAAATTACAACAACAAAAAATAATAATCATACATGGCTGAATTGGTGGAAAAAAATGCTTTAATTAAAAAGATTAGTTTTTATTACTTCAAAGCTTTCCTTTAAATGGATACTGCTTTGAAAATCGCTCACGCAAAACTCGAGTAAGAATGAGAAAAATTACCCCACCGTAATCATCTTTGAATTACAGTTTAGTGTATACTGTTGTACGAAACAAACTGACATTTTTACATTAGTGCTATGAGAGTGTTTTGTATATGGATTAATAATAGATCAAATATTTTAAGAGGTAAGAGTTTAAAAACCAATTCAATTTAATAGCTTTTCATGCAGACATTAGATTGAAAAAAAATTACGCTTTATAACCCGAGTATATTTTTTAAAAATCAATCCCATTTTACATATAGGGAGAATTTGGGTCGCTATTTTAAAAATTCTTTCGTTATAAATGTAATTCAGTTGCAGAAAATCAGATGATTTGTGCTCAGTAATGTAAATAATATGTACACAATTTAAAATTTGTATCAAGCTAATACATTTTTGTCGCAGTTATTATTGTAATGGCAAACCAGAACTTTTGTGATTTTTTTAAAAACTTTTTTTTAAACTCTAAAACTTTTTGTAGATTACATTCTTTAGCTAATGATTTGCGGTTTGGTCTTAATTTAAAGGAATTCTGAAGATATCATGATGAAAATTAATTTCTACATAATACGGTTTTGACTACTAATATAGAAAAAACCCTATTGGAATTGGAATAAGTGAATCTCAGTTGTTCAATAATGAATTAAATTTTCAATCTTATATGTAATCTATATGTGTATACGTATATGTATTTTGAACCGTCATAAACAGTTGATATATTATGAAATGTCATTGATATATTATATGAACACACTTGTGAAATTTTGTCAATATATGATAAAACAAAAACTCGCAAAAGATTTTTGTTAATAATTTTTTTTCTGGAGCACTGTTTCGCAGTGAACATTCATATATACCAGAATTACCAAATTACTTTTTAAATAAAACCTTGCTGCATTACAATTTTTATGAATAGGACGCCTTTTACCATATAAAAAATGTACGACCTAATTATGAAATGAATGCAAATGTTGTAGGATGACATTTTTGATACACAATAAGATTCTGGCGCGGATCCAGAATTTTTTTTTCCATCGCGATAGGTTAAGGGGCGAATTTTGTTTAATCGGGAGGAATGGTTGTTCGAGCCCTATTTTCAGTAACTTTCAAATTTGTGAGGTTTTCGGGGGAGAAGGGGGGGTGGGTGGGTTCCGGACCCCTTGATTTGATCCGCACATAATTTAATCTGAAGAACAGAAATCCATACCAACTTAGGAATCCGGTAATACGTTGAAAGACCAATATTCACTGAGATGAAATTGTTGCTTTTTTATTAATTTATAAGGCGAGATAGATTTCATAACCGGTGTTTTGACTATTCTAGAACAGCATTTAATATTCTAAAATATGTGTCGATTTTAGGCTTTTTAGCCCCTTTGTTGGTATAAATTACAGTTTGAATTGCTCTCCTTTTTTTCCAAACCTGTGACCCATCTGCACCTGTTTTTAGTTGATAGCTTTTCGCCCGTTTGCACGATCTTTAAACGGATTGAATATTATGGAAAACAATGGAGCTTTTTTAAAAAGCGAACTGAAGTGCAACTCCAAGATGTCATAAAATTTGATTTTCTGTGGGATAGAAACTGGGACACTGCGTCATCCTGATTTTATCACATGTACGCAAATAGCTTAAAGCTTGGGTGAACTAAAATCTAAGTATATACATTCATAGTTACATCAACAGATATATAAAATTTCCGAAAAGTTGAAACAGTCTAGATATGACAAAGAGGGGTGGGTTAATTCCTGTAACTTGATTTTTAAACCGGATGTAGAAACAAAGTTACGTTTATTGAAACTATACCAAGCCTAATCTATGTGCCAACCCCTCCCGACCCCAAACACAGTCAATGACGCAGGGAAATATAGGTCCATTAAATGGTACATGTATGTGTCATCTATTTATCTCGATTGAAATTACTTTGATCGGTTCACTTGCACTAGTTGTCTTGTAGTTGTTTTGCATGCAATTTAACTTTTAAAACGTTAATGATAGTTCGCTTAAATTCCGGTTTATTCCAGTATATAACTGTTGTCACTTAAGGAAATAAACTTGGAGTTTGGCGCACTAAAGAAGACGTTGGATATTCATAACAAAACTTTTTTTGCATGATGAGAGACTGAAATAAAGTTATGAAAATTTAAGATTTTGTATAATACATGAAAGAACTCACTTACAATGAGAATCTTGTTCCAAATTAAGTATAATTATTCTTTATCCGTTTTCATTTTGTCTTCAAATCAAGGTATTATATATGTTTAGTTTTTATATAAATCTGCATAATTAATAAGGATACGTTTACTGAATAAAAACTTGCTACTGTTTGTTTTTTAAAAAACAGCTGTGAATGAAGTTTCAACTCATGTATCGTCGAAAATGCACCAGGAAACATTAAAAAATCTTTTTTTAAAAACCACGTATATGAACACAAAATGTATATTTTAGGTTGCAAAATCATTCTTTTGCGTGATGCCTTGAATTTTAATTTGCCAAACACTACAGAAAATGCCATTCAATGACATTACATAAAAACACTTTAATGAATAAAAACAGTAATTAATAAAAAGTCCCATTAAAATCAATGTTCCCAGAGCTACTGTAAGTCATACATTTAAGCATGGACATGTTTATAGTGGATAAACAAAAATATGTTAAATCATCGTCGTTCTAAATGAAGGAATACGCAGAAATTATGGAAACTTTTTTTTTTTATTAAGAATTGTGATGACCTTGAAGAAATTCTGAGGAGGTAAAAACATCTTTCTAGCCAACGTTTAGGTATAATTAAAATAGTACCTTAGGATATTTAGTCAATTTGTATATTTAATGAAGAATTGTAAAAAGTTTTCCCTCTTGATGTCGACTGTTCTTTTTGTACTAGTACTGTGGTCCGCCTGCATGGGCAATACATTTGAGATTTCGCGAACCGGAAAAAACATTACCTGTATTACAGGTGAAGATCATTGAACTCAATTCAGGATATGATTAATACATGTATGTGTTAAATGTTTTCCAGGCACGTGTTCAAGATCGTGAATCTAGTGCAATCACAAAAAATGAGCAAATAAATAAATGTCCCTGTTTCATCTCTCCTTACACAAACGAAATTCTACCCTGGAAATCAAAATATTTAAATAATTTAACATATATAAGTAATTCTGAAACTTTTATATCGAGATCAATCAAAAAACTTCATTAAATTTACCCCTGAAAATTGTAGTTCTTTTAGAATACCTTTAAAAGCCAAAATTGACGAAAAAGCAATGCGTACATACGTTGTAGGAATGATTTTTATCTTGTAAATCAGGCAAGGAATTTTCTTTAGAATGTTTCAGATATGAATAGAAGAAATATTTGAGGAAAGTAGAGTCCTGTATCATTAATACGATTTTACTTAAATCTGAATTACATGTATATACGTACTTCTAATTATAACAGCCTTTATCATATTACACATACGAGTGATGATACATACAATGTATTATAAGTCGAAGATCATCAGAAGGTTAATGAAAGAGTAGAAATGGGACCAAGTATTGTTTGTCGCTTTGCAACAGTAAGAGAAAAGTGCCACTGAGACGATATTAATCATCTCTCCTATAAACAAAACTAACAAAACAAGCATTCTGAGAGTATTGCATAAGTAATAAACGTCCCCTACCGGTTTGTATTATTCTATGAAAGCTTCGAAGCATACATCTATTTCAAAACTATTATAAACGAGAAGTTATGCTTTAATCAGAGATAAAAGAACAGAGGAAATTCAAACTATATAATTGATATAGAAATTAAATAAAAAATGGGTAAAATAATACTCTTTATTTTATCTCCTGTAATTTTGTCGTCCATTAAGTATTCGCTGGTAGAAATTTGTGAAAACAATGCACTGT
>WFKH01011801.1:28883362-28897912 GCA_016163765.1 Magallana hongkongensis
TGTGTGTGTGTGTGTGTGTGTGTGTGTGTGTGTGTGTGTGTGTGTGTGTCTCTCTCTCTCTCTCTAAAGCAAAAATACTTAAATTATAGAATATTTTCCCATTGACAGTGGCTCAAGTTTGAATGCTGAGGTCATAGTCCGACTACATCTCATTACAGATACGTCGAAGATATCACATTTACCAGTTATTATATATATCTGGGATTTATGAGATTCACGTTTGTGTGTTGCAGGTTACCTGACCATTGGTATACCAGTGGTAAGACGGAAACTCGAGGGGAATCGGTATCTCTATTCCACTGTGTCGTCAATCATAGCAGCGACAACAGACACCGAGAAAGAAAACCTAACCATTGTAGTCTTCATGTCGGATTTCAATAAAACATGGAACTTGGAGATGAGTCAACAGATAAGCGAAATGTATTCGAAATATATAAACACGGGCTTTCTTCAAGTGATTCATAGTCCCAGAGATATTTATCCAAATCTGGGTATGAACGCAAACTTAAATAGGGACTCCAAAGACAGAGTTGCATGGAGATCGAAACAAAATATAGATTATGCTTATTTAATGTGGTACAGTAAGCAAGTCTCTGAATTTTATCTACAAATCGAGGACGATGTGATAGCGGCTAGTCATTTTTACGCTGATATTAGGAACTTTATCAGTCAAAAAATTGCTATTCCTTGGATTGTCTTGGAATTTTCTCGGATGGGATTTATCGGGAAATTATTGCGTTCTGAAACCTTGCCAAGATTGACTACCTATCTGTTGTCTATGTACAATGTATTGCCGTGCGATCTTTTGCTGACGAATTTTAGAATTCTTCATAATCAAGTCTCTCCCATATTTCATCAAAAAGGTCTATTTCAGCATGTTGGGAAAATATCCTCATTGCAAGGAAAACTCGCGCCATGGGCGGATAGAAGTTTTAAAGACTCCATTGACTTTTCCAAATTTGATATCAAGGTCGACAATCCAGTGGCGGACGTAATCTCCAACATGGAAGCAATCCCTGGATCTTTGCCAGAGAACGCATATCTAACAAGCAACGATAAGTTATTTTTTGCAGTCAAAAGTTTAAGAGCCAACGACTTTTACAGGATTGTTTTCCCAAATCCAATCAACATCAGTAGAATTGCAGTATCTACTGGTCACCCGGTTAGGAGGACAGGTGCTATAAAACGTGCTCTTCTGAAAATAGGAAATGGTCGCGGGGAAATAGGCGAACGATGTATTCCTGACGAGCCAGTCGGTTCGTTCTATTACGGGGAGTTCGACTCCGAGATCCAAGAATACGTCATTCCGTTCAGTGTAAAATGCATTTCCATAGAGTCACGACAAAATGTATCTAAGATGATAATTATAAGACAAATATGGGTAACGACACAGAGTTGACACATAATTAAACAGCTAAAAGTATCACCGATGGCACCGGGGGTATTTCTGTTACTCCAATTTCCCGCCCCTAGTTCTGATGTCTTGGAGTACTTGCACATCACCATAGAGTCATGACGGTTGTATTAAAATTGTTTTACATGTAGAAAATTTATTAGAAATTAAAATAGAAAAATATCTAGTGAAGATTATAGTTAATGTTTAACTGTTTTTGCTAATAAAATGATAAAATGAGAATAAAAGAAAAGAAAAATAGAGTGGGCGCATGGGTTTGAATTTTTCATGAATCTGGGCGAACAAAAAAGCGAATGTTAATAATTGTTTTGTTCATGAATTAGTGGAATGAATCAGAGGAAATATATGCGGGAGAATTAAAGGATGGGCGTACAACTATAATTAATTTCGAGCCAAGACAAAGCCCTTGTTGGCATGGAAGTCTCAAACTCGTTCTCCGCGGTCAAATTGTAAAATTTGATTGAATGAACCTCCTGTTTCAGACCATCATATTCGCGGAATGCGTTGCTGTTCAGTTTAAATATCATCAGGTTTTTATATTCACTTTACAAAATTCACCATTATTTGCATTGCACATAATTATTAACTTAAAGTCTATTGTACACAGGCCCAGAAGAAAACGTCCTTGTTTAGGCACTATTGCTTGATATTACTTTTGATTGAATGTAATTCAGATTTTATCCATAAACATTCTGGCCAATGTTAATGGATGTATGGCTTATTTAAAGGAATATTTACCTAATAAAGTCAATTGAAAGTCAGTCTTATTGCAATATATTATGTTCCGGTATCTAAAAGAGTCCGGCCTTCGATACTTTCAGTACTTTGATTCAAATAATCACTGAAGCTCTATCGGAGTGTATGCAGGAGGTTAAGAAGATTGCAAATGATAAACTGTATGCATTCTGGATTTATTTCATTCGTCAGACACTGAAAAAACTCCAAGAACCGATTTCTTCATATTTCATTGAAAATAAATGTGCCAAACTGGATTTTTTTAATGTTAAGCTTATAAGGTAAAAAAAAAACCCCACCAAAATAAACACACAAAAAAAAAAAACCCCAAAAGAAACAAAAAAAAACAACCCCCAAACCCCCAAAACAAACAAACAAGCAAACATAACGTCAAACTAGCGTCATCAACTTTTAAGGTTCTCTTTAAGTACACATATCTATTTTTTTAAAATCATGTTGAACAAAGTTAGTAATTACAAAACCTTTTTTCCATAGAAAAAATCCGGTTATTGAAATGGTAAAAATGGCTAGCGGGTGCCTGCCAATAGGGTACCCATTTTGTACGGATAAATCCTCCAACAGTTTTTCAAGATACGAGGTTTTTTGTTTTGCAGATCAATTGTACATTTATCAAAGATGTGCATATTTTTTGGATTTTGATTTTTGTTAATTTTGCGAAAAATACAAGCTGTTGAACATAGTTTTTTTTTCTTTTGCATAATATTGCATATAGAGTACCCTTATCGTACGGATAACTCCTCCTACAGTTTTCAAGATAGGAAGTTATTGTTTTGTAGATCAATTGTACATGTACATATGTATCAGAGATGTGCATATTTTTTGGATTTTGATTTTTGATAATTTATGCAAAACCTACAGATGTAGAACTTAGTCATTTTTTGGCAAAATAATGCATAAAGAGTACCCAATTTCTCTGGATAGGTAGTGTATATCAATTTAGGGTTGACAAATGGATTAAGGATACAATTTACACAAAAAAAACCCGTTTTGTTGTCATATTGACAGTTTTGCTCTTGTTTATCTTGTTGAAAAGGTGCTAGTCCTTTAAATAAGGAACACAGAGGATTCTAAACTCTAAAATCTAACTAAATCTTAACTAATATATAGTATTCCAATGTTTAATTAATGTGTATGTACTTGTAACAACACACAATGTAATTTTAATCATATGCTATATACGCACATGTAGATAATATTTGATCTTTTAAATCTCAAAAAAAAGAGAAATACTTTGAATTGCACCACTGAAGAATCATTACCTAAAGAGTAATGTTTTGAGCAACATGTGCAACCTTTAAACTTTAGCAACATAGCCCTAAAAATTAGGTGAAGGACGGCCCCTACACTATTGTTCTCTAGATACCTCAATAACGGTAAAGAATATCTAAACACTTAGGGCTTTTATTAGATATAAAAAATAACAAGAGGCCAATAGGCCTTAACGGTCACCTGAGTACCATAGCCCATACACAGACTTGTCAAGGAGTCTCATATATGCATTTAATTAAGTTTCATTCTGGAGTAGAAAAATTATAATATTGTAATGACGAACACCTCCCTGCCTGAAAATTTTCAAAAAGGACCATGAAACCTATAATTTTAGCGAAAAACTTAAAGATCATAATAGAGTGCATATTGATATATAGTGATATTGAACAGGTGCAAACTCTGATAGAAAATAATTTTCCCATATTTGTTAATTTTCAAGATAGGTTTTATGTGAATATGTTTTCATGGATAAACTAAATGTAAAAAAAGGTGACTAGTACACATGTTTTATCTAAAACAACCTCCCACCCCCTTCCCCAGGGGCAGACAGAAACACTCCTTGTGGGCATTTAAACAAAAAAAAAAGACAGCTTTAAAAATTATAAATTGTTTCTCACTTCTCCTGTTCCAGCTTTTGTAAATTCAACATTCATTTATAATGAAGTCACCATCTGGCATTTATACCAAAATCATTTTACAGGTACTCTTTATCAGTGATTTTGGATAGCCAATTATTACTTTACTATTAACAAGTCTATTTGTTTACTAAGAAAGTTCAAAAACTGTTTTTGTTTCAAATGATAAAAAGACTTGCATAACTCTTTTGATCATACGACTTCTTAATAACATTATATTCAATGATTAATTACTAAATATGAACAAGCAAAAGAAGATAACTCCATTATGAAGAAGTAAAGGAAGATAACTCCATTAACGGTTACAATCCCCCCCCTCTCCCCGAACTCTTTCCAAATGATTTCACAATATTTTAACTTTGATAGACGGCTTCATTCTTTCCCTTTTCTAAATATGTCAATTTACTCATTTCTTTAATTGAAATTCCTGAGCAGAATAAAATAACAAGTCAAATATATCCCCCCTCCCAGCCATAACCCTTGCCTTACATGTAGTTAATGGGTTTTTTTTTTTATAAATATGCAGTCAGTTTTTATTCTGTGTCAGTAAATGATTTTAAACATTATATACATTAATGCGGCATGGTCACGATTTTAAAAATTATCATTACATACATATATTTGTAAGTATCTTTTGAAAACAATCGACATTGCATCAATATATTTGAAAACCTAAGCCAAATTTTTACGTCCACTCATAGGTAAGCGTAAGTTTGGATGTAAACAGGGGAGAGTGACGACCTTGGGGTCCGATCTAGCATACTTTAATTAGGATTCAAATCCGCGATACATAATGATTTCGCTGTGCCATCTGCCTATCACCATTACATGTATCTAATCTTAATTTTGAAGCTACAAGACGAAAAATCTTTATTATACTTTATTATGAAAAGGAAAAAAACAAAGAAGAAAGATATATGATTAAATCTATAAGAATGATCAATAGTTAGAAAAAATATTGATACCAATCATCAACATAAGTGATAAAATACGATCATAATTTCATAACAAACAGAAAAGTATTTTTTGTAGCGTTTCTTCTGATACTTGGATATGGCCTAGTTTGCGTAGAAGAGAGTGTACAATTCACAACGGCTGCATGCAGTAATTAGCAGGAACAACCACTCAATCTGACGTCATCAATGGCGATATCACTGGACCAGCCCGCTCCACGAACACTCTCTATGATAATCTAATAAAAAAAACAAAGAAACATAACAGTAAACAATTAACAAATGAATGATGTTCAAATAAAAAAAATTAATTGCATATAAATCTATAGGTAAGATAAGATATATACACTCTGGTGTTTGCAGAAGATATCATAGATCATTAAATTTTGTTTACCGGTTTTTTATATCTGTTTTATGAATTTCTGTTGTTTGCAATTTTAACCTTATTTGAAATGGTTCTGGAGATGATTATCTGTAACGTAAACAACACCACTCACTTTTGTTTGCGAATTTAAGCTCAGATTGAGTTGCAGGCTATTCCAATCAGTTCCTTGGTCTCCGGACACTTGGAATCTGGTAACGGCAGGGTTGGATCCTTGCTTTGTTTTGACGTACAGTGACCCCATATTGTTAAACCGATCGTCTCGCATGTGATATTGCATTTTCAAGCAGTAGGTTTTAGCTTTAATTGTAAAAAAAAAGATCTTGGTATATATTAACGGTGCTGGGCATCTATTATTTCGTGATAGATGGAAATAGCTACATAAAAAACATGAAATTTATGGGCTGACGCCAGACTTCCTACTATAGTTATAATAGTAACTTCTATAAATGGAAGAATTGGCTGTTCCGTTTATGTAACATACTGATTGACCAAAACAATAATTTACATTCCTCGCTACTTAAATTTAAAACAAGAGTTGTGTATTTCTTTCATTTTACTTATGGAAACGAGAAAAGCAATTGTATTGAAAAGTAAAAGGGCGCTTAAATTGAAAAAAAAAATATTTACCTTCAAAAACTAGGTTGCTCTCCAGGATGGCTTTGTCCCCTTGTACTCTGGGAGAGGATCCTTCTGTGTATAGATAGTATTGTCCCTCATAGGCACTGCTAGGCCCAGTTCCACTTGATGGTGTATATCCCTAATAAATAACGAAATTATCTAATATGGAATCACATTCATTTTTGTTATACAACATAATAACAGTTTAGCTTTCAACTCCATTATTTTGCTTACCATATGTTTTGTAATATAATTTTTCTGCATACGATATTGATGGTGAAATTGATACATAATTGACCGAGACAACGTATCATTCGGTTTATTTCTCCTCTATTTTATTTTTAAAGAAAACTTATTGTGTTTCATTTTACTACTGACAAAACCGTATCCAGATTCAACTGTTTAAAGCAATTTGTACACACGTGTATGAATATATTCATAAATTTACATTCTTTGGTGGCGTCTTTATAGTTCTGAGGTTTACTTTGAAAAGATTATAATTCGTGCTTGATCAAAAATTTAGCAACAGAGAAAACATCAATGCAGCTTTCCTTTTGGTTGTAGTAATTGCCATATATGGAAGAATTGGCTGTCCCTTTCATGTAACACACTGATCGACAATAACAATAACTTACAGAGAAATCTTAATATAAACAATGATAAGATCTCTTTGATTGTTCATACGGGCGATATGAACGAAGCGACCATTGTGGTTATGTATTTTATCTAAAATGTCCATCATCTTCAGACCATGAACCACCATAGATTATTTTACTGTTTTAGATTTTTTACCTGCCGTCTTGTCCAGTCGAAATTATCATTGGCGGAGTCCACCAGAAAGCAGCTCGAACTCTCAAACGTGCAGACATGTCCTACAGCTAAAAGTAATTCAGGAAGACTTATTCACCATGTTGTTTTTAATGTATCATGTAAAAAAAAAATTCTCTTCTTTTGATGTAAATATTGATATCAGATCTATGTCTGTAAATATTAACATTATATTTAACTAAAATTGCTGATGAAAAATCAATTTCGTCGGAACACACATCTTTTAATCCTAAATGACATATACTGTTATGTACATGGCATGATGAAAATCGCGTAATACATATATTGAGACAATTTTTTTGGTCAATGAAAAAACATGTATTAAAGCGGATTGCAAAAGAAGGATAGCGTTCTCTCACTCTTTCTCACCTGTTTCACAGAACGTTCCTGTATACATGCAGGTGTTGCATACACAAGTGGCGGTAGTTCCTACTGGCACACAGGTGCCGCCATTTTGACATGGATTTGAGTCAACGCATGGTAACACAGTTCCTTAGGAAAAAAATAACAAAAAAACATTGCATGTATGAGTGAATTAGGCGAACAAAAAATGATAATCTTAATTCAAATGATATTTTCTGTTTTACAAAAATTGATTTCTCTCTCTCTCTCTCTCTCTCTCTCTCTCTCTCAATCTTAATTGAAATCTAATGACATTTCCTGTTTTACAAAAATTGTTTTTTATCTCTCTCTCCTCTCTCGCTGTCTCTCTCTCACTGTCTCTCTTTCTGTCTGTCTGTCTGTCTGTCTGTCTGTCTCTCTGCTCTTGCATAACTTACCACAACTGCCTGGTTTAATCTTGATATCATCAAGAGCAACCCTCTGTCTACCGATGACACCCTCAATTGTCAACTACATGTAAAAAAACGATCATATTATGAACAGATACATCTAGGTCTAGTGTTAAGTTGTCTGTGATATACTGGAACAGATAAATGAGACCTTGAAATGGGCGATTCTTCAGCGTTCGTAAAAAAGACATAGCCTTAACTAAAGAGATGTCATGTTGTAAATTTTGAATTTACTAGGTGGGTGAAAGTCATGTTGTGAATTTTGTATTTACACCCACCAAGCAAATTCAAAATTTACAACATGGCAGAGGACTGGATGGTCGTGGTCATTTTTATACTATATCATTCTCCTTTGGATGAAGAGCTCTGTATAAAGATAAAGAAAAATATTCAAAATATTTAGACTTTTTTCCCCTAGATGATAATTTATGGCCAAATATATCTTTTTTTTAAAGAAAAATATTCAAAATTTTAAATATTTACTATTTAGACTTTTCTTTTCTAGAAAAAAGTTTAAGGCCCCAAAATATAATTTTTAAGACTTTAAACCAGATCTGATGGGCAATTCATTAACCATCCAGCCACCATAATTGAATGATATCTAAATTTCTCTCTGTCTTATATATCTGAGCAACAGGAACAGTGTTTCTTTACTGACCTTCAGGTTATTAACGGAGGAGATTTGGACTTCCTTAGTTTGCCATACATCTGTGGCACTTTGTGTGGTCAGTTCTGCTACTTGTATCTTGTTTAGCCCATCCCCTTGGGTGTACACATGGATCGATGAGGGCCAGGAAGCCGTTAGATCATTCGTGGGGAAAATATACTTGAAACTAAGGCACCTGTCATTTGCTGTCAAAGAAAGGGGAGGGGCGATTTTTTAAAGTCATATATTTTGAGAAAAAATATTTTCGTTATAAAAAAGGTGTCTTCATGTTGAAGTTATGCCTTTATAGAATTACAAATATTCTTAAAAATCAGTTTTATAACTAATATCTAAATATCATCCACTATCTATTTGTTATGAAACTGCGGTCATAATCATATACAGCAAAACTCGAATATAACGAACACGAATATAACGAATTTACGGCTATAACGAATTATTATTCATGTCCCGGCAAATTTCTTATATAAACCTTTAGAAAATTGATGTATATAACGAACACGGCTATAACGAATTTACGGCTATAACGAAGTAATTTTAAGACCCCCTCTGGCAAAATTTTAACGTTTTTTAACATTTTTATAACGAATTTTTTTCCATTTCAAATTTCATTGAAGATACATGCAATTTTAAGATGCATATATAAAATAGTCAAATTCAAATAGTACACGGAATTTTTTTTTTAAATTGAAATGAAATGGTTATATTGACATTTTTTGTAAATGATGGTAATACTAATTTTATAACTTACGATAGTGTGGAAAACTGTTAACCAATTATTTTATAACGAATTCGCTATAATATTTTTTACGAATTCGTTATAAACGTATAGCGAATTACGGCTATAACGAAGTTTTTTCTATGGTCCCTTGAAATTCGTTATAAACGAGTTTTGCTGTAAATAGAAATGTTCTCTATGTTGTTATTCTAAGATTACATACACTCGATCTATATATATATATATTTATTTTAAAAAAAATTGTAACTGTAAATTCATTTAAATCTTAGAAAGGGGGAAGGGGTGACACGTTCATATGTTGACGTACATGTATCGCTCTATTACATAATTGTTCAGAATATCTCCGTTAATTTGTTGTTAACTAAATAGTTGCTACGCTACTAACAGTTATATCATTCAAATTAATTATTTTCCAGATAAAGTTTAATAAACAATGCTTGATTTAGTGTAGGGTAACTGTTCTTTGCAGCCCAGAGCTTAGTTTTCTTTAGTTTTCTAAATGGAGGCATTAAGCAAATTATTTTTTCAGACTGCAAAAGTCTCCAAAATTCTATATGTATTGATTACATGTAATGTGAAAAACATTATACATGTAATTAAAATTATTTTTTCAGACTGCAAAAGTCTCCAAAATTCTATATGTATTGATTACATGTAATGTGAAAAACATTATACATGTAATTATAAAAATAAATTTAATTCGCGACCACTTTACTTCGTGACTGACATGTAGCAAACTTTTTTTCGGCGACAAAATTTCGCGATCAAGCCTACGCTTATCATTTGATTCGAAAGAAAATACTTTAATGTACTAGCTTGTTCTCGGTGATAAATATTCGCAAAAACGAAGGTCTCAAAAACCTCAAAAACTCTCGCACGAGAATAACAGTTTGGACAGGGTATTCTTGATATGTTATTAGGATGTCCTAACTTATGATGCTCCAAAGATACACAATAAGATGTGTTTTGGGTTGTTTTTAAGAATGTTGATTAATCTATTGTAAGAAAGGGATCTCTTTGAAAAACTTGTCTGCAAGTTTTTAAAAGAAAATCTCACTTACGTTCAAAATTAGCTGTCGTAACCAGAAATGACTGCCAGTGATAGTAATAGGTCCCGGACTTCATTGGTCTTAACAACAATACTGGGTTTAGGCCCGTGTTTCCTGCATATTCCTAAAGATAAATTCAACATGCTTAAGAATATAAAAGATAAAAAGAAGTTAAAAGTTGTTCCAGTTATTAAGGTTGATTCATATGTAATGTGTTTTAAAAAGTTTCAATGGTAACAGAAAAGAAATCATTAAAGAACTAATAAATAAATGTTAATGATAGATGCCATTGCTCCACATTTTGTGAAAAAATTAGTGAACAAAACAAGACACAAGAGGCCCATTGGCCACATCGCTCACCTGAACAACAGGTCTTTTATCATTCTATTTCAAAACTGAATTGAAATATGAACCTTTTAAAAAATTTTGTAAAACCTTCATATAATTGACAATACATTAAAAATATATATGAAGAAGCCTACTTTTAAGGACATCATATCTTAAGATCTAAGATGCATTAACTGACCAATCTTATTATCCTACATGTAGCCCTTAAAGATTAAAGATTACAAAATTGTAATATGAACTATAAAAAATTATAAAAAGTGAAATAATGTCACTATGACCTTGATATGAGGATACATAAAGATATGAAGAAGCTAACATAGTAAAAAAAAAAGATAAACATAGCATTGTATATCTTGAAAAAAAGATTTTTAAACATTTTTCCTATATACTTCTATGTTGAAATTTGAACCCAAAATGAGGCCCCAGTATTGGCCCCAGGAAGGCGGTATAAACAATTTTAAATCAACACTATTTTAGACTACCTGCATAGTAATCTCACAAACTGTAGCATAGTAGTTTTTTGGTAGAAGATTTTCAAACATTTCCCCTATATATTTGAATGTTGCACTTTGAACCGCTTCTGAGGGCACCGGTATCGGCATGGGGTTTATGGTTTTAAGAAATTAGAATCTATACTATTTGACAAGGCTTGAAGAATCATTTCACAAATTGAAGAATGTTGTTCTTCAAAATAGGATTTTAGAACATATTTCCTATATGTTTCAATGTTAAACTTTGAACCCCTCTTAGGGCCCCATTATTGGCCTGGGGGTAATAGTTTTAACAATTTAGAATCTTAATAATCTTAGGATGCTTCAATAATAATTTACAAATTGAAGCAATGTGGTTATTTGAAAGAAGATTTTAAAACATAAATTCTATCTGTTTCTATGATGGGCTTTGAATCCATTTTGGGGCCCCAGTATTGGCCTTGAAGGTCACGGTTATAACAATTTAGAATCTACACAATCTTAGGATGCTTGCATTGTAATATCACTAACTGTAGCAATGTAGTTATTGAGAAGATTTAAAAAAAAATCCCCCATATAACTCTGTTAAAATTTGAACTCCTCTTGAATCCCCAATATCAGTCCGGGGATCATGGTTTAAACAATTTAGAATCTAAACTATCTGAGAGTGCTTGAATAGCATTCTCACTAATTGTAGCACAGAGAGTGTCTTTTTGGTGCTAGAACCATTATGACGTCATAATTGATTTGATGAATCTTTTCCCGTATTTTACGGCTTTAAAGGAATTATGTAGAAAATAAAACAATATTTTGACATTCTATATTTAATCACGGGAAAAGTAACCCCGGTACCTATATTCAGTTTGACATCATTTTAAAGAGGAGGTCAAGAGCTTGTTTAATGCCGTTTTTGGAGAGACTGTAGGCAATCTAGATATATTTCATTAGTCGAAAATGGACAAAACTCCGAGATTTGTTACTTTTATCCTTCATATTTCATAGAAAATGGTTGTTTAAAACATGATTTTTCATTGTATTTACCAAAAATTTAAGCCCCGGTACACCCTATGAAACAGTGATATTGTTATGAAGCAACATTAAAAGAATTTATATCTTGAATTTCATAAACCTGTAGGCACCTTTCATTTACTAGATCTTGACCTTAAACAATTTAGAATCTAAACTATCTGAGAGTGCTTGAATAGCATTTTCACTAATTGTAGCACAGTGGTTCTTGAGAAGAAGATTTTAAACATTTTCCTATATTTTTCTATTTTAAACTTTGAACCCCCTCTTGGGGCCCCAGTATTCGTCCGAGGATTACGATTTTTAGAATTCAGAATCGTTAATACATGTATATATACAAGCTTTGGTGTAAATATTTACATTTTTGGTGCAGTGATGCAGAAGAAGATTTTTAAGACTTACACCCTATTTTTACTGTTTAGTAATTATCTCCCCTTTTTAAAAGGGTTTCGCCGCCCTCTATTTTAATAATTTAGAATCTTCTTTTCATAAGGATGATTTATACCGAGTGGTTCTAGAGAAGAAGTAAAAAATGTAAAAAGTTTACAGACAGACGGACGGACGACGGACAACAGGTGATCAGAAAAGCTCATTTGAACCTTCGGTTCAGGTAAGCTAAAAAAAATTTATAAACTGTTATATCAGTTCAATTTGTTTCGATAGAAAATTAAAACTTAAGAAAAAAATCCCCCAAAAAGGTTTAAGGAATGAAGGACGTTCGTGAGAGTTAATAATTACAAGTAGAGTTAGGAAAACCCCCCAAGAACTCTGTACGTATTTCGAGGGTAATGGTACAGTCAATATAATTTTCACAATCATAGGACTGTTATAGATATTTCTAAATTACAAAAAAAAAAAACCCAGACTTACGGCGGTCATTGTCCATTTAAAATCGGACATTACTGTATCCTGTTTGAATGCGCATGAAAACATATCATCACTTAGTGAGCAGCTATTGACCGCGTCAGCTAGAAATAAAAAAAAGCCAAAAACGAGATAAGTATTTTCTATACAAGTTTGCATAAGTACAATAAATGAAGTACAATAAATAAATTATAATGAGCTTTAATATTAATTTCGTCATGTTTTGTTTTATGTAATTATTTTTATTTAAAAGTTTTCCTTTTTCACATAAAGGATTATTGCAAAGTGGATTCATTTTTTTCTCAATATATTTCATATAGCTTAATATTTTAATTTTCTGAGAAATTGTTTTAATCAAATCTTATATATAAAATTTACATCCATTTTTATTTCTATCCATTTTAATTGTTCTTTAATGTAACTAAAGTACTGGTTTTTCAAAAAAAAATACTGCAGATGATCTAAGGTCGTTTTGTAATAAAAAAATAAAAATACTAACATTAAACAATTAATGTCACTATTGAATTAAATGTGACATTTTATTCACTATTAACCTTAACTAGGAGATGTATAAGCTGCGACTATATTTTAAATATTTTCTGTATGAAACCCAAGTAATTGATCAATTGGTCAAAATCTACATAATAATGCAGGTTGCCTATGATCATACTATAACTTTGAAAATATTGAGAGAGAGAGAGAGAGAGAGAGAGAGAGAGAGAGAGAGAGAGAGAGTCTAGATATTTATGTGTGTGTGTATGTGTGTTGCAAAAAAAATTATTAAAAAAAATAAATACAAAATAAATTTTGCTTAAAAAGCAAAAAATTAGTAAATAAATACATATAATTAAATAAAAAACAATTTTAAAATGGTTAAGCAATTTATATTTTTCACATTTATACCTGATATGTGTTCACATGTTGAGCCTGACCAGCCGTTGGTACACGTGCATACATATCCACCGTTAGCAGTTTCTGCGCACGTGCCTCCATTTTTACATGGGTAGTCAATACATCCTAAGGAAAAAAAGAGATAAATTTTATACATATCTTGATGCCGATTTCCATTTGTGTAAGGTATAATTAAAGCTGCTTGGTCCGATTTAATATCAAATTTTATGCATGCTTTTAAACGAGGGTTTTGTTTTAATATGTGTATAATAATATAAAAGATATTTTCTGGGTCAATCGAGCTATATTTCAACGGGAAGATGATATACAAATGATATACAAAATTTGTTTACAAAACAAACTTGATTATAAAAGGGTACCCCCCCCCCCCCCCCCCCCCCACGTCGAGACGAATATGATGGATTTATTGACATTCGCTATGAAAAGAGGAGGAAAAGGGTTTTTAAAAATTTTTTGGCAAAAAAAGGAAAAACCTGTGTACTTTTTAAAAAAACCCAATCAAGGGGGGGGGGGGGGGGGGGCGAAACCAACTTGTTCCCTTTCTTTAACACGCCCATGATGCATTTGCTTTGTTTTGATTTTGGGTTTTTTTGTGTTCCCATTCTGAAATTATTTTTATATATTTTATCATTGAAAAGAGACCGATTCTGCTGGTGTAAATAGGTGAAAGTCCATAACTTTTTAAGATAATTTATTTGCATGGAAATTTATTTGATACTGTAATAGCCAAAAAATCGGACCAAGCAGCTTTGAAAAAACCCAGAGAAACCTGAATGAATGACTTTCATTTCATTTATCAATTGAAAGTAAAAGCATATATACATGA
>WFKH01011801.1:28909507-28928027 GCA_016163765.1 Magallana hongkongensis
TTAAAGAAATTTGATTTTTGGAGGGGGGATCTGGACCCCCTCCCCCCTTTGACCCCATCTCTAGATCCACACATGGGATAATGTTAATTTTCTGCTACTATTTGACTACCAGGATTAAATTTAATATTTCAAAACTTATTGTACATCTATAGGACAGCCCCTATTATATCCCAAGATGTGACATGTCTATTCATTAAATCAATAGAGGAGTTCTGTGATCTAGGGTTTTTTTTTTTGAGTGATAAACGTCATTTTTCTGCTATTATTTAATTGACTCCCTGGATGAAATTTAAATTTTTAAAACCTTATTGCACATCTAAAGGACAGCCCCTATCATATCACAAGATATGATGTGTCTATTCATTAAATCATAAGAGGAGTTCAGGGATTAGTTTTTTTTTTTGAGTGATAAACGTCAATTTTTTCCTATTATTTGACTTTCTAGATGAAATTTAAATTTTTAAAACCTTATTGCACATCTATAGGACAGCCCCTATCATATCCCAAGATATGATATGTCTATTGATTAAATCATAAGAGGAGTTCTGGGATCTAGGTTTTTTTTAGGAGTATTAAATGTCAATTTTCTGCTACTATTTGACTCCCTGGATGAAATTTAAATTTTTAAAACCTTATTGCACATCTATAGGACAGCCCCAATCATATCCCAAGGGATGATGTAGCTACTCCAAAAGTTGTAAGAGGAGTTACAGGAACCATACTTTTTTTGCAAAAAAACGTCATTTTTTGTTGCCCACCGATCCCTGTGATGAAAAAAAAAATTCTGAAACCCGATCACACTTCAAAATGACACCCCCAATCATATTCTAGAAGATCATTTGGCAACTGCAAAAAAAAAAGAAGACCTTTTTTAAACCAGATTTTTTGTAAAAAATGTCATTTTTCAGCCACCATTAAATGACCCCCAGGGCAAAATTAAAATTTCCGAAACCTTATTGCGCATCTATAGGATACCCCAAAACATATTCCAAAAGATGATTTGTCTATTGTTGAAAATGTAGGAGGAGTTCGAGGAAGAAGGTTTTTTGTGAAAAAAACGTCATTTTTTACCAATTATCTGACCCCCAGGACTACCAGAGAATTTTTGAAACCATTTTACAAAACAACATGACACCACCAATCAAACTCCAAGAGTTCAGATTGCTAGTTTATACGATGTAAGAGCAGTTTGAGAAAGTAAAATGTGACAGACGGACGGACAGACGGACGGACGGACGGAACAGGACAACAACAATATACCCGAACTTTCTTTAGAAAGTGCGGGTATAATGACAAAACTCTTCAATACTTGATAGTACCTGTAGTGTGTACTTACCAGTGCTGGTGTCGAGCTGGGAGCAGGTCGATCCTTTAAGACCAGTTGGACATTTACAACTACAGACAGAACCACCGGACTTTTGGACTACACCGCCATTGTTACAAGTAATGCTGCAACCAGCTTAAAAAGACAAATAATTAATCTAGATATTGAAGTAAATATGCACATGTATCGGGCTACCTGTAAAGATTTAACTCATTTAAACCATTTACAATTGAGTTGTGATTGATGATTTGCGTAACATACTGTTAAGTGAGTTTTCACATTGTAGGCATTCGCTGTGCCTTTTCTCGTACACAGTCTTTGCAAGCTTCCCATTGAAAATCAAAATTTAGGCATACCATAATCAAGACACCCCCCCCCACCCCAGTTAATTTTAAATCGTCGCTAAAGGCATCACCATCGCGCATGCGTTGACTGAAATAACAACAACGACGCAACGATAATACGAATAAAAGTGTGACTTAATACAAAAATCGTTCCACCCCTCCCTAGCCTTTAATCGGAAAGCCAGTAAACATTTCACCAACAACACGATTAAGTAGTCAGGTTGTATGTTTCGTACATGAATTGCAGGTAAAAAGTAATAAAAACAAAATATTAATCCACATTCATAGCCAAGTCTAAGGTGATACAGTCATGTATATAGCTGTGATAAGTTTGAATTTAATAACTTAATGAGTATTTCTACATGTACCTGTGCATTGATAGGCTTCGTTGATTTCTGCAATGTCGTATATAGTTAACCCTTTATTGCCATTAGTAATCAAGTATTCCAAATCGGGATCAACCATTTTCATTGTATCTCCACTAACGCCAAAAGCCTTCAAGATAAACAACATTTTATGTGAATTCATCGAGATGTAGCAAGATGTCTTCTAATGATTTTTCAAGATACAGTGGAACCATTTAGATAAATAGAATTGAAAAGTAATTGGAAAAAATGCTGGTTTGCTGGAAAATAGAGGGTTTTTTCCCTTAAGAAAGCGATCTTTTGTTAATTTTTATTGCATGGATGTTGATTGTCGTAGACAAATACTATCCAATGAAATCCACAGAAGTAGGTGCACCATATGATCAATGATATTCCACAGCTTTTTAAAGTATTAACCAGAGCACTGCTGACGGAGAAAAACCTTTGATGCAACCTTTGATTGTCCAATCGCACTTTTCGTATTGCATGTTGTTTATTTTAACAATAGAATGTCCTCTTTGGCAGTCCATGAAGGTATGAAGGTAGCTATATTAATAATATTATTCATTGGTATTTGATTCATGCTATCACGTCATGCACTGAACAATGCTAAAATACGTTTGAATGCAGTTTTAAAACTTAAAGTTTAAGGAATTATATTTACATACACTAAATATGATTGCTTCTATTTCTTACGGAAATTGATTGTAACTCATAGCTCTATAAAAACTGAAAGTAATGAAATCTACATGATCCAGTTCTAACCAGTTTATCGATCAGTCAACCTAAGAAAAATCAGGAACTGCACGAAATAATTATGATGCTGTCAGACTCTCATTCCCATATACTAAGTAAGACGACTTGGCTATTTCTTTTATCTAACATACTAATGTACATTAACAGTAATCTAGTTAATTTTACGTACTCTTTACGATCAATATACTAATTTGTTAAAAAAAAGATTAAACATAAATAATAAAATGCTTTCTTTGATGATTCTTGCGGGTCATGAAGGTAGCGATCATTGCAAAAAAAAAATACATAACCCGTTTTAGCGGGTTATGTACTTTTTCTGCAATGTCGCTACCTTCATATTCCGCATGAATAAATAAACAAGAGGCCCATGGGCCACATTGCTTACCTGAGCAACAATAGGTATTAATGGAGTCATAATACAAAATATCTGGACAATGTAGTGTAATACCTGTAGATCCTGTATACATAAAAATCAATTTTCCCCCTGAACATTCTTATGTTTATAATCAAGTCCCTTTTCTAACAGGATGATTTTATAGTCATATGACATGTTGAGCATTGCAGTTCTCAAAAAGATCCTAAACAATTGTTTATATATGGGATATAAACCTACATCAAACTCTGAACCCCTTGTGAGGCCCAAGAATCGTCCAGGGCCCAAAGTCTAAACAATTTTAAAGAATAAGCAATGTGTCAAAATTATGCTTGCATATAAGTAAAACCATATGTTATAACATTTCAGTTTTTGTGAATAAATAAAATGTTTTCATTTGTAAAACTGGATCCCCAATGTGGCCCCACCCTACTCCTCAAGATTTTGATTTTAACGAATTTGAATCTACATTATTTGAGGTTTATTTCACTAAAGTTACAGCTTTTCTAGGCAAATGGTTTTTTAAAAGAAGATTTTTCAAGATTTTTCTCTATACTCCTATATATTCCTATGTAAAAGTTTGTTCCCCCCCCCCCCCCGTTGTGACCCCATCCTACCCCCGGGGATCATGATTTTCACAACTTGTAGTCTACCCTACCTGATGATGTTTCAACACAAGTTTCAGCTTTCCTGGCTGATTAGTTTCTGAGAAGAAGAGTTTTAAAGATTTACTCTATATATTCCTTTGTAAAAATTCGACCCCCACTGTGAACCTCACCCTACCCCCGGGGGTCATGATTTTCACAACTTGTAATCTACCCTACATGAGGATGCTTCCACATAAGTTTCAGCTTTCCTGGCCAAATGGTTCTTGAGAAGAAGATTTTTGAAAATTTCTCAAAATTTTTCAATAATTCCTAATTATCTCCCCTTGAGAAAGGGCGTGGTCTTTAATTTACACAACTTTGAATTCCCTTTGCCTAAGCGTGCTTTGTGCTAAGTTTGGTTGAAATTGGCCCAGTGGTTCTGGAGAAGATGTTGAAAATGTGAAAAGTTTACGGACAGATGGACGGACAGATGGACGACAGACAAAATGGGATCAGAAAAGCTCACTTGAGCTTTCAGCTCAGGTGAGCTAAAAAGCATTTCATTGCATAGTTATACGTCCGGGTCATTTTTTATTTAAACTGGTAAGAAAAGCTGTATGAACACAACCAGATTTCATTGAAGGAGGGGGGGGGGGCAACATACTCAGTAGATGGCAATAAATGCAATCACAGTGCACTGCGTGTTTTAACGTGACGTCACATACTACTCGTTGATTTCAACTTACGATACTGAATATTACCAAGTAACCACAAAAAGTAGTCAAAAACTAACTGTAAATTGCATTTTTTAATGTGGATGGCACTGTAGCTCCCAGGTCGTTCATCCGATTTTTTTTAGACCAGGAGCTACAGACCTGCAGCTACCACGGGAAGGAGAAAGAACTACGCGCCTTACCGACAAATCGTACTGCATGACGGACGACAGGTCGTATGGAGCATCATCCTTTGTATCAGCTACATCAAAATTGTTTGCATATCCGTTTGCGATGTTGTTCCACATGATTTCCATGTAATGTGGTCTATCCATTCGACTTTGCTCGTGGCTACCCCCCATAGCGTGAAGCATTTCGTGGATCACTGTGTCCAACTGCAAAATAGTTGAAAAACTTACTTGAAGAGTTTATGAATGGTTCTGTGTTTTTAAAAAGTTTTGCTATTTGACGATAAAAGCCTAATACTTTTAATAATACAAAAAAGAGGAGCATCGTGTTTCTTACAAAGACATATTGTTATGAATTTGAAATGTTGATTTATTAATAACGTGTATACTTACATAGAGACATCCGCTACCACTTAAAGTTAATGGTTGATAGCCGTTAGAGAACTGGACATTCCCAATGTACGAGCTGCATCTGCAATGTATGAAAAAAAAAATGACATTAAAATCTATTCTACATGTTCTACATTCATATTTACCCTATTTTTCATTAATTCACTAGCATTCAGAAATTCAGATTCAGAAAACGGGTGGGGGTATGTTTTCAAGCCTATTTGAGAACAGAAACGTTCAAACATCATGCTGCAATACATTTGGTGATTAAATAGACTCACCCGCCTCCGTTCTGAATACGAACGTAGAACTGCTCGCTGTCTCGAACCTTCCAGGTCACACAAGAGTGGCTCTGGATGATGTTGGCTGCCTCTTGTACCAAGTTCTCAACCTTAGTTTGATCAGTGGTGGCTGCAAGAAGCAAAAATGGATGTTAAAAACAGAAAAAAGCAACAAAAAATTCAACCAACCCAACAAAACATAACACACGTAACAAAAGATCACAAGGCATTATCAAGTTAGAATCTTAACTGCATGTTGTGTGTAATCTACAGATAGTACAGGCTGTTTCTTTTCATCCCTCTATGATATTAATAAGTGAAATATAGCATTATGTAAATTTTGAATAATTTGGTGGGTGTAAATATAGATTTATAAAAATAGACATGTCAAGTTGTAAATTTTCTAATAAACACCCACAAATTCTACAACCTGACCTTTGTGCAAAAATCATAAGAAATACGAATATGACATACAGTTTTTCTACAGATTTTACACGGACAGCCTTTCTATATATCAGAATATGTTACTATGATGTTGACAATGCAATGCTGCGTTATTGAAAACAAAAGGACTGGATATGATATCTGTACCAGTAATCGTTTTTTTTTTAAATATTATAGATCAAAGACTAATGATTGCATGAACCTGTAGTGTCAATGTATTTTAGCTCGTATAATTTATCCTATCACTCGATTGATTTTTATGCAGTTCAATTTTGAAGCTGTACATTTATATATGATTTAATTTGAGGCATCATCTTATCATTTTTTTTAAAACAAAATTACTTCTAATTCCTTGCACAACAGCACAAGTACAATTATGCAAAGTTATAAAAAACATTGATAATGCCAAATCTGTCAAATATCACGACCCCCCCCCCCCAAAAAAAAATGAAAAATTATATTGATTATATCATATTATATGTTTTATAATATTTATTTTTGGTACGTCCACAATTTATACAAAGAATTGATTAAAAAAACCAACACTGTAGAATTAATGTAAATGAACAGGGAGTTAATTTTGTTTACAATCAATTACAGATTTTATTTTTTCATGCGATCAATTTGCAGTTCGGCCTTTTACAAAACTATTTTACATATGTGCATGTATAAATGTTTACAAAATTAATCAAGTTTCATATTTTATCATCCTAAATCAGACTTTACCAGTTTAAAGCTTCAAAACCTTCCAAAATATACTCACAGTACGAGCTGTACTGAATCTCGTAAGGAACAATTCCATTGGGCCACAGCGATCCATCGTATTCAAAATTTCTCTTGAAGAGTTCTTTTCCACTTCCGGATCCCGGTGGAGGCTAAAATGGTTTGAAATAGTCAAAGTACTGAAATTATTTATGGAAGGGTTTTTGTTTTTGTTGTTGCTTTTAAAACCAATTAGAATTGCTGATTCGGTAGAAACTTTTTTAAAAAGTCTTTAATAGTATTTAAGAATTGCTGCAATTCTTCGAGGAATTATTTAACGTTGCGGATCCTTAATTAAATGAGTGATTTGGTCTGCACCCCATTTATTATATATATACGTGGCGACTGATGCATAAAGGAGCTACTTTAAAAATCAACTCTTTTTCAGTATCATATATATTAATGTCACCAGTAGTAATAACAAATTCATGTATCTCAGTCATCTTCAACTTTAATTGCGTATTAGATAAAAAATGCGCTTACCCTTCCTATTTTAGCCTTTTTTGGATGGCTGTCCAGTCTCTGACTTAGTAGAACCTTCTTCTTCTTGGGATGCATGTTTTTGGGCTGAAATTACCTTAATTCTTGTTTATTGATTCCATATCTGATGTAATCTGAATTTAACACGCAAATTTAAAAGGAAAACATTAAAGTTTAATGAAATGGGTCCTCTTGAAAAATCTGTTCCACCCTGACTTACCTTAAACTTTCCTTGCTTTGTGTCGACAGTCTGTCTTTCAGCATCATTTTCAAAGGAAGATTCGGGATCGAGATCCTGATTCAATAAAATGGTTTATCGTTTCTTTATATAAGTCTCAAAGAAATTTAAAGAAAACATTTCAAAACATGAAATTTACCTCTTCTAAAGGGTTTTTCTTGCCATTCGGCTTATCCTTGTCTTTCAGCACTCTTCTCAGGAGTTGCTCAAGCTCTTCAAACGATAATATTAAATAAATACAACTATTTTTAAAAAAAACATCAAGCACATTTAACTTAAAGTATAGGTCAATTCATTCCATATGCAAAACACCCCCTCTTACCACAATTTTCAAATCACTCAACTCAGTCCTCAACTCAAATAAAGAAGTGTCTATACATTTGAGTTCAAAACTCAAACTTGAGGCTGAATATTGACTGACGGCGGCGCCAGATATTAGTATACATATTATATATTACTCCATATATGTACATACCATGTATGTATCAATGGTTAGACAAAGAGGGAAATAAACGTGCAACACCTAGTTTGGTGTTTGCCAACAAAAGGAACTTTCTTCAGAAAAAAAAATTGTTAACTAACTTTAATTTATTGCTTGTTTTTGTAGAAGAATATCTTCAATAGAAGCTACAATTACTTTCAATGCCTTTTTTTAAATTGCATGTTAACACTGTAAGTCTGACGTGACCCCACTTCTCACGTGTTTTGAATGGTTTTTATTGTACTTATTCAATCATATTTCTAATTTTATGAATTGCTTATATTTATATATCTAAAATACATATATGCATTTACCATGACTTTATAAAACTTACCTTCTTCATCCCGACTGGGCCTGCACGAACTTAATTCAAAAGCAATGCAGAAAACGAATAATATTATCACAAACTTCATAATGAACAAAAAAAATGTACGGAGAAAATCGAGTGCGCTTCCTTAAATTACCATTCACCAGTCAATCAGATCCCAGGGGACCGCCTACAAACTTTTAAATTGACGTAAATAAGTAATCTGATACATTTGTATGCCCCACAAAGTTGAAATATTTTGTTTTTATCAAATGCTGATCATAAAAACAATTTTTATTTGGGAATAGACCGGTGTTTTTAAATTTTCTTTTAAATATCCGATAGAATGAATTCGGAATGAAAAACCCCCCATCGCACTTAGATGCACGAATAGATTGAACGTATTTTGTTTGAAATATTTTAATGGTGTTTTTGTTAACTCTTTCAAATTAATTGTTAGGTTTATTTTTTTAAAGTAAGTACTTCGTTTTATACAGAGATATTTATGACTAAGACCAAAAAAAAAAAAAAAACCAAAAACAAAAACAAACAAACAACCAAAAAAAACCCCACCAAAAAACCAAAACAAAAAACAAACAAAAAAACCCGCAAATATTGTACAGGTTGAAAAACACTCCTTTAAGGTATAATTATTTAACCAATCACCTGAAATATCCACTCCAGACATTCAGCAGAATTACTCTAGGCATATAAGTTTGTTTTTTTTTAGTATATCTGATATTTAAAATTCAAAATAAATTCTTTTATTTTCAAAATTAGGAAGACGAAGAGGATGAGTTACTCTATCAAGACGAAATCGTCATTTTAAAAAGCAATATGAGCTGCAATTTCATTTCATGTTGGAGAATTTTATTGTAAAATCGCAGTTTACTCCTTCCGTGACAGAAAAAAATTATGGTACAAAACTTGCATGAAGTTCACGGCGCTGGAGTCATTCCAAAAATGTTTCGCATGGAACTTGAATTTCTGTGCTTAAGGTACATTCCACCTTCTTTCCCCCTGATACGGTTTGCTTTGTTTCTGTCATCCTTTATCATTTTAAGTGAACAACTGATAACTTGCAATTAACTAGCTGGTATACATGTACTTGTTAATCTATCTCTGATATTACGATCGCATTTATTAAAAAGAAGTCAATTCGCTTAAGCACCTTCAATGTAAATCAAAGTCAGTTACGAAATTTATCCACTTCGAAAATGTAAATCAGAGAATAAAAGAAGGGTTCTGAGTACTTATTTATTATTAACGCAGTATTTTATTTTGTTGTTTTTAATTTACATTTATGTTTTCAATTTTCTCCGACTAGATGGATGGATTCGAGACTTGTCGTGTAATTATTTTCATTTTAAGACTTTCATGAGGAAGGATCAAAACCTTGACCGTATATGTCGCACTAAAACTGAAAATGAGACCGAAATACGTTATTCAAGTAAACAACTCCCTCTGTACTTTTACTGTAATTTCATTTGTAGATTTATTGATATTGGTTACTTTTCTTTTTCCAAATGGTCTTGAAATTTGGCATCAATTCACAATCACTGTGTTGTCGAGCGTTCAAAATACTATCTACCACATTTTGTTTTTAAAAAAACTCATATCCGGGTTATTAAATACTTTACATCACGCAATATTTATGTCGGGATGTTGATGGTACAGCATTTATTTAGTACATGCATACAAGTAACCAAATTCCTACCAGAATGAATATATCAGATATAAATAAAGTCAGTTATCGGAGGATTACAATGGTTGTAAAAACTTGAAACTGATAAAAAAATTTTAGGTTTGAAATTGACTGATAGAATGTACGATAACCTGTTAACTGTGTGCGGTATCGTTCACATCAGATTCATTTAAAAGAAAACCCAGTGGTAAAAGATCGTAAAATTACGAAAAAAAGTTGTGGGTAATGGGATTGGGGACATTTATTCATGTCCTGTTTATTATTTCTTATTAGATGGTAGCCCGCGCAAGCGCGAGAAAAATAAGACTATACATGCATTTTTTTTTTGTACATGCATGTTGAACCAGATTTTTTGGGGCTCATTTTTTTGTATAATCTGAGTACGAAATTGAAATCAGTAAGCAACTGTCTGGATATTTAGAGTGGCGGGGAGGGATGAAAATCTAAACTGAAATTAATTATATGTAGCCTAAACTCTTGCACCTGACTGAAAAAATTTACAAACTTTTTCAACTTTCGGTTGTTTGTTCCGTATGTTGACATACCAAAGGTGTAACCAGTTACTCTAGTGCAGGCGTTTTGTTGTTAATTGGCAAAATGTCTTAATTCATAAGTATAGATGTTCGTTTGACTTTAACAATTGTTCAGTTATATATGTTTAATATTCATATTTTATTATTATTCCTTCATTCCAAGTTTGAATGTGTGTGTGTGTGTGTGTGTGTGTGTGTGTGTGTGTGTGTGTGTTTACAAATGCTGTTAAAAACTAATGTGATGCATTTCGACATGGTTTATCATACAATGGTATCATCAGTAGGGTTCGAACCACATGTTACAATCTGTAAAGTGTACAGTACCGTCAACGCGGATCCCGTATTTAACCGCGCTCCCCCCGCGGTTAGTTAATCCTTTCCGCGTTACACCATCGCGGTTAATTCATCGCGGTCCTCGCTGCAGCCATGTTTAAACCGCGGCGGTGTGACCTACCGTTAGAGAAGGTGATCAGAGATTTTTACCTGTACGCTATTAGACAAAAAGACTGCCACCAAACATAGCGAGTCATTCTATACTGGCCTTGTCTGATGTATTGTTTTCATTTCACATAAAATGATTACGTAATTAATGCAAGTTATCAATTATTTTTAGAGAAATTTTATTTGAAGAATCATCTGCACCCGTAACAATTTTCATGTAAATTTAGATATAGCTATTATTTCAAAAATATTTAATCTTTTTCATAATGTAATCTTCATGAATGAGAGGGTAAGAACTATAAAATATTTTTTTCCGATTTTTTAATGATTTTAAACATTTCCGACTAAAAAAATGTTTTCAATCCAAAACAAAAGGTAGCATTTTTACGGCACAGTCTCTTGATGCTCAAGACAGTTAACCTAGTCCGTGACAAGCACATGCTACACGGTGAACGTTTACCTACGGTCAATATAAAGCTACAACACAAATGAAGTATCAACTGCGAATAACGTTTTTCGCCCCCCCCCCCCCCCCCCCTTTCAACGTTTTATGCCTGTCAAAGTAAACTAGTCCCAATTGTTTTCCACAAAGGTGTGAAACCATCGCACAGACAGGAAATCACTCTACGCTTGAACGAACAGAATACACAGGAATGAGGCAGGTGGATAATCCATGTAACGAGTGACCATCAGGAATTCTACCCGTATATCAAACAATTTAACTAACAGTAACAATAAATAATTGTTCATTTTACAATGTTTATTACCCCCCCCCTCCTCCGCTAAAAAACCATAAAACCTTCAAAACAAAACTAAAAAACTGTATACATGTATATCTATATTTACAAAACCAAGCTTTTGCATATATAGAAATAGGGAGCTGTTATTGTCAATGATCATATTTTCTTGCATAAACTATAAACAGTGCAATTCTGTGAACATACAGAATTTATCGAATCTTCTGCTATATAGTTATATTACCCTATTGCACTGGTCGTTATGCAAAGGCGCCTCACCGGATGACGTTATCGAACTCGAACGTCCAATGGTCGACATTTTTTGTTCAATCCGTTCGTCTGCGTTTGGATGCGTTTCTCGTCATTTTCGTATCCGGCATATAAACATGTAATGTCCGATAAAGTTCAGTGTAATGTGTTCAAAAACATGGACTGGACACCGCCGGACTAAGGTATCAGCGCACAGGAAGGTAATTACCTTTCTGTATGCATTTTCTACGGTACTTAATATGGCTGTAGTTCTTTTTTTTTTTTTTTTAGACATAATCTCAGTCTGTTTCTCTTGACGTCTTCTTTGGATTGTTAATCATTATTCAAAAAGTGTCGGAACACTGGAGGGAAACAAATCACTGTGAAATTTTATTATCTAGGATCTTACTGACTCGTACTTACTTTTAATAATGGTTTTCAGAAGAGAAAAAATGTTAGGCGAAGAAGATGTTTGTTTGATGTTCAATTTTGATTTTATCGAACGTATAAAATAAAATATGAATATATTATTTTTGCTCTGATTTCGTATGTCTTTTAATTGTGAGCAAAAATTCAAAATATATACGGTCGGTCGGTACAGCATGCCATTTCTTATAAAACCTTAACACCAACACCCCTTAAAAAAAACCACTAGATGTGTATATTTAAAATGAGTGTTAATGGTTTCTTTTAAAAAAAAAAACCCCCACCATTTCACAAATAGCTCACTTAAACATGCGGCATAATATATTATATGCATAATGACACCATTCACACTAAAATCAAAGTATCAATTGAAATTTCATTTCCTCACAATACAGATTTGAAAGTCGTTAAAGAAAACTAAGGTTTGAAGTCTAAATCTTTGCAATCTAGGCAACTCTTGTGCTCGGTGCAATATGGTACACTGTACGTAATAGTCAGAACAGCAATCAATTTTTCTCTGTATAAATTTTCAGCATTCACGCAGTTCTGCTATATGTGTCTATCTCTCAACCAAGTCCCCATTTTTTTCCTGGCAGTCATATCTGAACAAATATTCATTGATTGACATTTAATTTAGGGTTACAATTGCGATGATTTTGCGTCAATTAGTGATTTGCTTATATGTCACAACATCTTTGAATCTGTAATCTATTGCCTAAAGTTATGGGGTTAAGTGTTCAAAAATAAATTCAGAATTAAAAAAAAAATATCTCGAAGGATATATATATAGAGGGTATAGACTCTCCAGACTATATGGACGTAAAAATTGGATATTTTGAAACATTTTTAATAATTTTATAACAACAATGTCGATGTTATATCATTAACGCACTATCAGTTATCGTTGACTTGATCATTGTTTTATATGATATCAACTTATATAATTGTCATTGTTTCATTTTGTACAAATAAATAATAAAGTCATGACAAAAACTGCCAACACATGTTCTATTACTCTGTGTTGTCGAAATAATTAAACTTAGCCCACTTCTTGTTAAGTCTCATAATAGAGACGAACAGAGAAACTAGTAACTCCTGTTGCTAGACACCTTGCTATATCCCGAGTAAATCCCCACTGTCCATATAAGGAAATTTTTTGTTTTAACTTGCGCAAATGCATCGCCTGACCACTTCCTTCTGCTGCTGACACTGGCCTGGATAAGACGCGGAACCCCCTTCTACACTCCCTTTATCTCATTTAAGACATCTTTTAATTCTCGGTACTCATGTGATATTAATAATCCCATATGATTAAATTCATTTATATTGTATTTTTTCGTTAAGATGAATTGAATACTAGTAAGTGTGTTTATGAAGACAAGCTGTCTTTTGTTCGTTGCTGCTGCTGGGTTTTTTTTTCGTATTTCAGATGTTGCTCATGTCTCACCCGCAACTACCTGTATGACGTCATGGTTTTGATCGGTTTTTGGTGAACCGCCGAATTTCGAAAGAAGTCCCGCTGCACATTCTGTTTTATTCCAGGGTCTACGGCCAGTTATATGGCCCCCTGTCATTGTTATTGAACTTGCTACATGTACGTCATACACACTTGATACTTACCCTTAAACAACCAAAATTATCACAGAGAACTATACGCCATGATGCGGCGCGAGGTATTTGCACAAAGAAACAAGTTTGCGGCCGTTTGATTATATTGGTGTCAATGTACATATTAACGTTTATATATATGTTTTAAATCATGAAAGCCTAAGTATTTAATTGTTTGTCTAACGAACATTAATCACCTACTGTATTAGGTCGAATAAAGTCAACGGAAAAGTTTTCATTGCCGACAAAAGTCAAAAGAATAGTTTCAATATTATGTTTCTTAATTTATTTATTTTTTGAATAAAGCCTAGAACGGATTTGCATCCAAAGTTTTGCATATCCAGAAGAAATAGAAACAGTTTCATTTTAAGGAGTGTTTCGCTATATGTTCTTGTCTCGAACATTTTAAAAAGCACATGTACATGTAGGTTAAAATACTGTTATCATTACACCTAATATAAAATACTACAAAGGCGTTACTTCTTGTTTTGATAAAAACTCCATCACGATATGACGTGGAAGAAAATCAACTTGTGTGTGTTCTCAATTGTTTATTGCTCCAGCCATAAAACGTGACCTTTTTGGGAAGTCAATCGAAAAAAAACCCAAACTTCTTTCTATTTCAACTTTTATTTGTTTACATTGTGTTTTAGAAATAAATGCGTATAAATTACACAAAAAAAGTCATTTGATTTTATCAATATGATGACGTATAATTTACAAACTCATAACTGTTTTAAAACGCAGTATCCCAAAATTACAACAACAAAAAATAATAATCATACATGGCTGAATTGGTGGAAAAAAATGCTTTAATTAAAAAGATTAGTTTTTATTACTTCAAAGCTTTCCTTTAAATGGATACTGCTTTGAAAATCGCTCACGCAAAACTCGAGTAAGAATGAGAAAAATTACCCCACCGTAATCATCTTTGAATTACAGTTTAGTGTATACTGTTGTACGAAACAAACTGACATTTTTACATTAGTGCTATGAGAGTGTTTTGTATATGGATTAATAATAGATCAAATATTTTAAGAGGTAAGAGTTTAAAAACCAATTCAATTTAATAGCTTTTCATGCAGACATTAGATTGAAAAAAAATTACGCTTTATAACCCGAGTATATTTTTTAAAAATCAATCCCATTTTACATATAGGGAGAATTTGGGTCGCTATTTTAAAAATTCTTTCGTTATAAATGTAATTCAGTTGCAGAAAATCAGATGATTTGTGCTCAGTAATGTAAATAATATGTACACAATTTAAAATTTGTATCAAGCTAATACATTTTTGTCGCAGTTATTATTGTAATGGCAAACCAGAACTTTTGTGATTTTTTTAAAAACTTTTTTTTAAACTCTAAAACTTTTTGTAGATTACATTCTTTAGCTAATGATTTGCGGTTTGGTCTTAATTTAAAGGAATTCTGAAGATATCATGATGAAAATTAATTTCTACATAATACGGTTTTGACTACTAATATAGAAAAAACCCTATTGGAATTGGAATAAGTGAATCTCAGTTGTTCAATAATGAATTAAATTTTCAATCTTATATGTAATCTATATGTGTATACGTATATGTATTTTGAACCGTCATAAACAGTTGATATATTATGAAATGTCATTGATATATTATATGAACACACTTGTGAAATTTTGTCAATATATGATAAAACAAAAACTCGCAAAAGATTTTTGTTAATAATTTTTTTTCTGGAGCACTGTTTCGCAGTGAACATTCATATATACCAGAATTACCAAATTACTTTTTAAATAAAACCTTGCTGCATTACAATTTTTATGAATAGGACGCCTTTTACCATATAAAAAATGTACGACCTAATTATGAAATGAATGCAAATGTTGTAGGATGACATTTTTGATACACAATAAGATTCTGGCGCGGATCCAGAATTTTTTTTTCCATCGCGATAGGTTAAGGGGCGAATTTTGTTTAATCGGGAGGAATGGTTGTTCGAGCCCTATTTTCAGTAACTTTCAAATTTGTGAGGTTTTCGGGGGAGAAGGGGGGGTGGGTGGGTTCCGGACCCCTTGATTTGATCCGCACATAATTTAATCTGAAGAACAGAAATCCATACCAACTTAGGAATCCGGTAATACGTTGAAAGACCAATATTCACTGAGATGAAATTGTTGCTTTTTTATTAATTTATAAGGCGAGATAGATTTCATAACCGGTGTTTTGACTATTCTAGAACAGCATTTAATATTCTAAAATATGTGTCGATTTTAGGCTTTTTAGCCCCTTTGTTGGTATAAATTACAGTTTGAATTGCTCTCCTTTTTTTCCAAACCTGTGACCCATCTGCACCTGTTTTTAGTTGATAGCTTTTCGCCCGTTTGCACGATCTTTAAACGGATTGAATATTATGGAAAACAATGGAGCTTTTTTAAAAAGCGAACTGAAGTGCAACTCCAAGATGTCATAAAATTTGATTTTTTGTGGGATAGAAACTGGGACACTGCGTCATCCTGATTTTATCACATGTACGCAAATAGCTTAAAGCTTGGGTGAACTAAAATCTAAGTATATACATTCATAGTTACATCAACAGATATATAAAATTTCCGAAAAGTTGAAACAGTCTAGATATGACAAAGAGGGGTGGGTTAATTCCTGTAACTTGATTTTCAAACCGGATGTAGAAACAAAGTTACGTTTATTGAAACTATACCAAGCCTAATCTATGTGCCAACCCCTCCCGACCCCAAACACAGTCAATGACGCAGGGAAATATAGGTCCATTAAATGGTACATGTATGTGTCATCTATTTATCTCGATTGAAATTACTTTGATCGGTTCACTTGCACTAGTTGTCTTGAAGTTGTTTTGCATGCAATTTAACTTTTAAAACGTTAATGATAGTTCGCTTAAATTCCGGTTTATTCCAGTATATAACTGTTGTCACTTAAGGAAATAAACTTGGAGTTTGGCGCACTAAAGAAGACGTTGGATATTCATAACAAAACTTTTTTTGCATGATGAGAGACTGAAATAAAGTTATGAAAATTTAAGATTTTGTATAATACATGAAAGAACTCACTTACAATGAGAATCTTGTTCCAAATTAAGTATAATTATTCTTTATCCGTTTTCATTTTGTCTTCAAATCAAGGTATTATATATGTTTAGTTTTTATATAAATCTGCATAATTAATAAGGATACGTTTACTGAATAAAAACTTGCTACTTTTGAATGTTTTTTAAAAAACAGCTGTGAATGAAGTTTCAACTCATGTATCGTCGAAAATGCACCAGGAAACATTAAAAAATCTTTTTTTAAAAACCACGTATATGAACACAAAATGTACATTTTAGGTTGCAAAATCATTCTTTTGCGTGATGCCTTGAATTTTAATTTGCCAAACACTACGGAAAATGCCATTCAATGACATTGCATAAAAACACTTTTAATTAATGAAAAAAAAAATTGTTCAAATAAAAAGTCCCATTAAAATCAATGTTCCCAGAGCTACTGTAAGTCATACATTTAAGCATGGATATGTTTTAGTGGATAAACAAAAATAGGTTAAATCATCGTCGTTCTAAATGACGGAATACGCAGAAGTTATGGAAACTTTTTTTTTATTAAGAATTGTGATGACCTTGAAGAAATTCTGAGGAGGTAAAAACATCTTTCTAGCCAACGTTTAGGTATAATTAAAATAGTACCTTAGGATATTTAGTCAATTTGTATATTTAATGAAGAATTGTAAAAAGTTTTCCCTCTTGATGTCGACTGTTCTTTTTGTACTAGTACTGTGGTCCGCCTGCATGGGCAATACATTTGAGATTTCGCGAACAGGAAAAACATTACCTGTATTACAGGTGAAGATCATTGAACTCAATTCAGGATATGATTAATATGTGTTAAATGTTTTCCAGGCACGTGTTCAAGATCGTGAATCTAGTGCAATCACAAAAAATTAGCAAATAAATAAATGTCCCTGTTTCATCTCTCCTTACACAAACGAAATTCTACCCTGGAAATCAAAATATTTAAATAATTTAACATATATAAGTAATTCTGAAACTTTTATATCGAGATCAATCAAAAAACTTCATTAAATTTACCCCTGAAAATTGTAGTTCTTTTAGAATACCTTTAAAAGCCAAAATTGACGAAAAAGCAATGCGTACATACGTTGTAGGAATGATTTTTATCTTGTAAATCAGGCAAGGAATTTTCTTTAGAATGTTTCAGATATGAATAGAAGAAATATTTGAGGAAAGTAGAGTCCTGTATCATTAATACGATTTTACTTAAATCTGAATTACATGTATATACGTACTTCTAATTATAACAGCCTTTATCATATTACACATACGAGTGATGATACATACAATGTATTATAAGTCGAAGATCATCAGAAGGTTAATGAAAGAGTAGAAATGGGACTAAGTATTGTTTGTCGCTTTGCAACAGTAAGAGAAAAGTGCCACTGAGACGATATTAATCATATCTCCTATAAACAAAACTGACAAAACAAGCATTCTGAGAGTATTGCATAAGCAATAAACGTCCCCTACCGGTTTGTATTATTCTATGAAAGCTTCGAAGCATACATCTATTTCAAAACTATTATAAACGAGATGTTATGCTTTAATCAGAGATAAAAGAACAGAGGAAATTCAAACTATATAATTGATATAGAAATTAAATAAAAAATGGGTAAAATAATACTCTTTATTTTATCTCCTGTAATTTTGTCAAGTCCATTAAGTATTCGCTGGTAGAAATTTGTGAAAACAATGCACTGT
>WFKH01011801.1:28963345-28984123 GCA_016163765.1 Magallana hongkongensis
CAAATGAATTGAAACATAACGTACCAAAATCTCCTATCCATTAGAATCCACATAGGACACAGAGTTATAACTTTTAGCACAATTCGAGTGATCCTTGTTAATGACATTTAAGCGACATATATTAACCAACATACAAATGAAATAGGTAGATTCATGCCTTATCAAAATTAGATTTGAGTTACTAAAAGATTAGAAAGACTTGTGAATACCTATCATTTTTATAATTTTTAAACATTAAACTCCTTAAATGTATATAACACAATAGGTAATTTTAGAAAATAACTCAGGGTTAATCAACTAAAAATACATATTTAAGAATCAATAACTTGCTTATAAAGTTGCGGAATCACGTTAAATGAGTTGTCATAATCTGTTAGATTGAATACAGCATGTATGCAAGTATTCATTTATGTCTACATGTACAAAAGTACAGACATCCTACTGGCCGAAATTTGAACTTTGTCCAACACTTAGACCTGGGTTCATTACTGTGTCTGACTTCCATGTACATGTATCAGCGTTATGCAACGGCAACACCTACAGGTGTCAAATACAGTTGTTTCCTTTAAAGAAGAGGAGAAAGTTCACCACCTATTACATTGACTTGTCGAATTGATGGATCAGTAGCTGATTGGTTTACATGGGTGACAAGTTTACCAAGCAGTGTATTAATTAGATGACAGTATTCACTTTTTGCACCCATCCGGTCTCTAAATGTTACCAAGATACCTTTTAAACACAAAACACAGCAAATAACAACACATGAAGATAGTCTTTTCTGTTTCGTAATTTCTTGTTGTGTAATGAATATTTTCACTTCAAAATTATCTCAAAAACAGTATTCTAATTTTTTGAAGGAAACTATATAAATCCATTTAAATACTAATGATTTTTTTTAAAGTAAATTATCACAAGACTTCATACAATAAACATATAATAATAAAAAAAATCTTAGATTTTTAGACTTTGAAATCAGATCCCAAAACTACATGTATATTAATGCAAGAAAATCTCACCCAACGAAAATCGAATTTAGTTGACTGTGTGCTTTAATATTTATTGATATTGATTTTTTATGTATGTTTGCTTATGATAACACGTGTATTTGGTTCGTGTTTGATACTCTAATTTGCAAGTCCATTTAAGCAGACAACTAAGACGTTTATTAAAACGCAATCTATGCACATATAATTTTAGACGTTTAATTAAGTTTATGTCTACGTCTACGGCAGTATTTATGACCTTTATATACTAAAACTAAGTACTACATACATGTAATGATGGACAATAACAGTCCGATACTTAAAATTTTACTTAAAGGCAATTTTCCATGTTACATATTGCCGGTATTTTTGGTCCATGTCTGATTAAGTCATACATGTATTTGCACACATTACAAGCTTTGAAATGTACACAAAAGTTTCTTTTGAATTGATACTGTATCTATATATCATATGTATAGATCTAAATCTCAAATCTTCTATAAATTGTATGAAAGTTGTCATGGTTGAAGTACAGGAAGGACTTCTAGAAATATACTGTAAGAATGTAGTAACTAACCTCATTTTTGAGGCTACTAGGGGCATTATCTCTTCTGATTCTCGTTTTTGTATCACTTGCTACTATACGAGACAACCAAATGTGTGCGGATAGTTAATTGAAAGCGAGAAAATGCAGGGAGATTGAGAATGGCGTGCGACAAAGACAATGTAAGGTTATACAACGATTTTATTTTTAAAAATTAACAAAAATATCTATTAAAAGAAATCAATTTAAGATTCAATTTAAAGAGTAAAGTTTGTATTTAATGTTCTTAAGTTTAATTGTCATCGAAACGTATTGACGTGCTGAATCTTCTTTTTCAGGATAAAGGGAATACAAAGAATGAGTTTACAAAATGACTCGAAATTATAAATGCCTGTATTTATTGTACATATGCCTGATTCTGTCGCAGCAATTTGGAAGTGTTGACACACTTTTTAGATTAGACTTTAACTGTGTTACACTGAAGATAATACTTGCTTTAGCGTCATCTGCACTACTATCAGGTACGTAAAAGCGATTTCTAATAAAAATTACTATCATAATATACTTTTTGATGTGACTGGTGAAGAATCTGTTTTACTGATTTTTTGTCCCTAATTATTAATCCTTTATTCTTATAAGATACAGATTAGATGAAATGAAAATTTGATTTTTTTAATTTAAACGTTTGATAAAATATGTTCATGAAGGAAAAGTTAGACAGAATATGTTATTATTGTTGCCACTACCAACAAAAAAGCTGCATTTATATAAACTAAACAAAGTTTTAGTTATGTTGTAACATTAATTTTTTTTCTTCAGAGGATGTTCCACAAGAAAATCGAGTAGTTATATTTTCATCCATTCTACTGGTACCTTGTCAGTTTATTCAGAACGTAGGTACATGTAAGTATTTCAAAGGTTGTCTTTTGTCTTCATTAGAGTTAAAATTTTGATAACATTAGGTTACGATATATTTTACACATACAATATTACAAACAAGATTTAGGGAAATCAAATACTTGCAGCTTACAAAGAAGCTTTCTATATTTGAATCATATTTGAGTAGATTTATACGTTTACTTTCAGTTTGTTAATTAAATATCTTTGGAAAAAAAAATTAAATATTTGTATGCAAACTAAGTCACTGATTGTTTTACAATAGTATTAATAACGTAAAACTATTCTTGTTTGATAATTGTAATGTGAAGTTTTTTTTTTTTTTTGGTTGTTTTTTTTTTCCAGTGATGTTTGGGACGAAATCGGAAACAAAATCTGTATCAACAAAGTCAACAGGGACACCAGGATCAACGGGATCAGAACCAGATGAACCCACCGAGGTTGTTCAGACAACACCGGATCCTGACGGTCCTATCATAATCGCATTCCTAGAAAATAAAGCTGTTTGAATATTGGAGTCCAATGTCATTCATTTGTACAAAGATCCAACGTTTTCAAACATTTGACTCGCAAAGAAAGAGCATTGATTATTGGGGGTTGATATTTTTTTTTTATATCTATGCAACTTGTTGCTACAGAATAATGCATATGTTCAGTGTAGTGGACCTATGTTATCATTCTGTTATTGAATCAACAACATGTAATAGTTCTTATATATGAGAAAAGGTTACTGTTATTCATTGAAAGCCTTTATATATATTCAAGTTATAATTCAACAACAAAAATGCAACTTAAAATCAATGAAAATCCCACCGGTATAGCCTGGGTTCCCAACAAGATTCATCAGACCTCGGAGAATTTTCATAACAAACCTTTAAAAATAATTGACACAACAGTAGTAGTAAATGACACAGACATCAGATAAAATGTCCTACATGGAAGCTAAGTTAACCGATGTTTAAAAATGAGTTGTATGTATATCTACACGTATTACACGGTGAAGGGGAGGGAGTTTACCTAAATGAGGCCAATATTTATCTGTGGGTGGGAACAATTCAATCCGGCAAATTAGTTTTGATCGAATATTAAATCGGTCAACAATCACTTTGGTTTTTGTGATATTTGCCTTTTACTTAAGAACAACACAATGACTAAAATAGCGGGTAAAATAATACAGAGACTTCTTATTCAGATACGTTGTAACACTAACTCAGGAATCTCGGACATTTGTCGAACGTTAATCATTTAAAAATAAACTCCATTGAGTAGTTTCACAACTATGATTTTTGTAAGATGTTGATTTAACCAAAGAAATTAATGTCCATATCAGGGTTTTTTTGTACGTAAAAATATCGACTAGAAACGATCATGTAAGTAATCATGATATTGATTAAATACTTGTTTCAATAATATATGTAAATATTTCAAGCATTTAAAAAGAGACATCAAAGTATAAATGTAGAAGTAATGTGTGATTTACTGTTGAATTTCCTTTGCTAAGCTAGCACAATGTAGTAACTGTTTTCTTACGTGATGGTGCATCTAGATGTTGTGCAAGAAGGGTCTCGACAATTATCAGATGATAATCTATCAGTGTGATTGATGGCATGATTCACACTGCATGAACACTATATTTCTACAGATCTTAATTCATTTGAAATCACCGTTCAGATTCCCAAACTTTCAACAGACCATTGTACACAATATTCCAAGGCACTTGTTGCTGTGAAAAAAGTTAAACCCAAAGTAAGATGATAACACAAGGTATCTAACTCTGATTTTCGTGGAGTACCCCCTGTCATGAATTCAATCAGAGTGCACAGTGTTTAAAACTATTCTCTAAACAATTTACTTAAAAATCATATATGGCATGTTTGTCTTTATATACTTCTTAAACATTGCTCAACGATTAGAAGATCCAGCATTTTACTGAACTATATTTCTTACAATATTAAAAGTACAACAGGGTTCCGATGCATTACGGTACGTAGTTCAGACAATTTGAAGCAACAATTGACATTGGGCATACTCTAAAACCTGGACTGGCCTGGCCTGGCCTGGCCCCATTGGCCTGGCCTGGCCTCAAAGTTGGCCTGGTCTCACTTTTGGCCTCAAAATTGGCTTGGCCCCAAATTTTGGCCTGGCCTCAAAAATTGGCCTGGCCTCAAATTTGGCATCAACAAAAATTTTTGGACTCAAATTTATTTTTATATTTTCTTTACATAGTTGATGATTTTATTGATTTTTTATCGATTTATTTTCAATACACATTAAATATCCCACTTGGTGGTTTTAGTGTCATATGTGACAGTCTATTAAAAATAATAGTTACAATTGAAAATATAGTACTAACAATATATATTTATGACTATAGGTATGAGTGATCGTTACTAATAGATTTTGATTCAGTCTGTTTTAAATTCTAAAGAACTTAAGAATGTGATTTTGCCCTGCCAGGATCGGACAATATCAATGTAACTCTTCTTATATCAACGACTTGTTTGAGATAAAAATAAAGGAATAGGCTAATATTTGTTTATTCTAACCAACATCAAAGGTCACAAAATGTTTGACTTTGTTCAAATTCTGATAATGAAAATTCCCCATAGGTGAAAAATTGTTTCTTAAGTATACAAACAACACATGCATGAAACTTTACTCTAATCAAGAGGTGATGATTAATGACCATTGCTGAATCAAATTTTTGGAGAATGCAATGTTGCATTCATTCACAAATGCCATTAATTAAATTAGACCATGTGAAATGTTAAACGGCAGGGCAGGCAATGAATCTGACCCCAAAGCAGCAGATTAGCGACAGAAGAGACTGATATCGAATTTCTGCTGCAGAGGGAAATTTGGGCTTGATCGGTGTTGACAGGTAACGTAAACAAACTGGCAATTTTAAATTGCGTTACACAGGGATAGCAATTTGATGTTATGAATCAGTTTACAAATGTTTGAGATATTTATTAATCCTTTACTCAGGTCAGTCTCTTACTTTGTTATTCTAATAACAGTTCGTGTACTTTTTGAATTGGGGGAGGGGGAGATGGTGGCTTTGAATTTTATAGCTGATCGCTTTAGTATTGGGCATAATCCATTCCTTGGCAATAGTAAGAGCAGTGCTGTACATGCATGTTATATGTACCCGGTATTCATTGTGTGTGTGTGTGTATAGACATGGATTAAATAAATTGAAACTTTATCAGTCAGGTCACTTGTAATTGATATTTTTCCATATGATTATCCCTTAAACATGAAAAAAGCATTGAATTTTCAATTTTTAAGAGAAATAAATAAAAATTCAATGAAAAACTTAGAAAATGAAAAATAGAGAAATTGAGGCCAAAATTTTTTGAAGAGGCCAAATTTGGGGCAGGCCAAAATTTGGGGCCAGGCCAAATTTGAGGCTAAAAGTGAGGCCAGGCCAATTTTGAGGCCAGGCCAGGCCAGGTTTTAGAGTATGCCTTGACATTGACTATGAAAGGCAAGTTCACAGATCGAATTCATTCTTTTGTGGATACGCAAAGAGAAAAGGTGACAATCTTTCTATTGCATATAACTTAAGATATGATAAAACTAGATGAAATTGCAAATTGTCTGTTATTTAACCACACAGTGAGCAAGTTCTGGTTTAAGAAAACAAATATTTAGTCTGCAGTACACGATCGTTTGGAACGGAAATTCGATATGCTTACAAACAGTGTTGCTATTAGAATCGTTATTCTGTTGAGGCGTCACTAGAATTAAAAAAAAATATTTAGCGGGTATGTCAAGACAAAAAGGGTATGATGCAAGACCGACAGTTTAAATGCATTTATTTTTAGAATTCTTTGCGGGCGAAATCTGTCTGTGAATAGACCATTTTAAGGCATTTTTAAAGGTATAGTTGTTTATTCAAAAGTAATGCCTTTCGTTAAAAAATATTTTAATATTCTTATTAATTGTGTATATCCGATGTTGTTGAAAGAATTGGGGTTTTTTGTTCCGGGTTTATAAGCATTGTGTTGTGGTGAAATGTTTGAAATACATGTATTCATTAAAAGAAAGGTAAATATAAATTATTAATTTGCACTAGAGGCCTTTTTGTACATTGATGTACAATAGGAATCAGTTGAATTTAGTGAAATGTACATCAACCAATAGTCAATTAACATTTTAAAATATTGTCCATAATGAGGAAGCTTCATTAAATTTTGAAGCCAGTACCCAAGATTCCCAAAAGAAAGATAGCTGAAATTAACTAAAGGTTAATTAAAAAGAATAATAGTCATATTATAGAAAATATATGTTGTCTAAAGAATGGTACTACGGTAACCGCTGAAAGTTTTCAAAAGATTTTTTCAGATTTAATATCTGCTAAATCGGGTTACTATTTAACTTTGATATGCCTATCAACGTTTTTAAAACAACTAAACAACATCTAAAATATAAAAATTGATTTTGTTGCTTTGGTAACAAAGGACAAATATTGAAAATTAAAGGATATTTCTAAAGGTTATCTGTATCAAATAAAATGGTGCAGATGAAGAAAAAGATTGTTATAGTTTACAAGCTGGACACCCATGAAAAGTTTAGTTAAAAATAAACTCAAAGGAAAAAAATACGAAAAAGGCTTCTGAAACTTAACCTATTTTTTTTCAAAATATTGCGTGCCAAACTGTTTAGAATACCTGTATATGTGAATTGATATTTCCGGATCACAACATGTAGAGAAAATTTTTAGCAAATCAAGAATAAATGACAGCACACTTTTTGTAACACAAATTAATTCACTCAAAATGATTCGATTTTTTGCATAAAATTTGATCCGAAAGAAGATAATTTGTCCGCACGGCCTGGTGTGTTATAGGACCGACGATATCCAAAAATAAGCATTCAATGCTTATATTTATATTTTATTGATGTTTATTTGCATGAAATATTTGTGTAGCGTCTCTTTAAAGCCATTATATACTTCTCTTTGTCAGTAATATGAAAATTAGATTCAACAGCCATAAAACATGTTTTTTAGTTCGCTTCCGCAGCTAAAAATATAGTGCCAGAAACTGTGTCTGAAAAATTCTTTTTTATTTATTTAACGAATAGATAGGATTTAACGATTATTTTTCAAAATTACATTTAAAAATGGTTATGTAATAAGTTTGAACGTTTCATTTAATTTTACATTTCAAAATGCGTGATGACGTTTACTTGTGCTCATACGCCGTGATCAGGTGTGGTAAATTATTGAAAATTAAACGTCACAGAATTCTAATGCAAACATAAGGTGAAATATACACTGAGTGTAAATATTGCTGTTTATACAAATATAACGAATGTATGGAGGTCTCCAACGATACTCATTTTTGCGCATGCTAATTGCAAGTCACAATGCAAACTAATAGAACTAAAGCCAATATATCTTTTATCTGAGTATGCATATTCGTCGTGATAAGTATTCTTTCTTCAGTATATGCATACTAGTATCCAAACGAAACACCGATAAAATCTGGCCTAGTTGGTAACTGCCAGGTAACCACAATGAAGCAGAATGATCATAAAAACTGTTCTTAAGTAAAGAAAAGAAAAATGTTTTATGTTATGAGCTCAATGCTCCAATTCTGTCAGATACTGATCAGTTTTCGGTGCAAAGGCGTTACCCACCGTTTAGTATCTGACAGAATGGATATTTACGGCATAAAACTATAGTTACATGTTCTATTACAACAAAAAGGCCCGCCTTAGATTGTGAAGAAAATTGGTGACTTGTTTTGTTAGCCAAATTGAATCTAAACTCTTGAATAATGAAGATTATATGATTAATATGCTACATGTATATCAAACATGTTCACTATCCTCCCCCCTTACATGTGTGTTGGGGGTAGGGGGTTGGTTGGCGATCACACTATGTATCAATATGACATAAATCAACGGTAGATAGTGAAAAATATTGAGAATAAACTTTTGTTAAAATTATTGATTTTTACACGTTTTATAATTACATGTTGTAATTGTACCTTACAAGCAGGCAAGCCAGGGTAATTGGTAAATCAAATCGGTAAATATTTAGAAACTAATTAAATGCATGAAATTAGGGGCTTATTCTAAAAGATCCGGCTTATAATCGAACCAGCTAAACAAACTTTAAGGGTATTCAAAACCGTTTCTTCCTTGTCTAAGTAATTGTGGACCAAGCTCTTACAAGATGTTACTGTGCAATTCAGTCAACAGAATAATCTGCAAAAAGCTCTTAAAAGGTATCTAATGGACAGAGCTATGCTATTTAATCCATTGAATAATTTTTTAGTTCCAATTCAATTTTGTATTTGTCCTGTGCAGAAAAGTGGGTTATCTAACGACAAGACATTTAAAAATCAGGAAGAGTTAATATTTGTAATGTGTAATTCATGAACAAAAATTAGATGATCTTATTCTTATTATTTTACAGAGTTCTTCCTCATATGATGTAAATGTTGATATGCTTGCGATGGAAACCTACAGAAAAACGTTCATCCCAAGATCAGCTCTGTTGACTGCGACAAAGCAGGAATCAACAATGGTTGGGATGATAACTTTTAATTTTACCCTCAATTGCATGCAATATTGAATTATACTGAATGTTAAACATTTGCAATATCTGATAGGTTAATCGAATCAAGATTAAGAGCATTTTCATTGCCACATTCTTTGATTAAATTTTTTTATGACAAGACCATGGTGAGCCATTCACGTATTACGTGCGCGTTCAGTCAATAAGTTTTGCTATTACAGTAATAAAAACTTGTCTAATCCGGCGGAGTGTGGTTCTGAAAAATTTGGCCGGATTAGGCAACATCCGGTTTGGAGGACATTTTTGTAAATTAATTTTAGTATTTAGTATAATGCAGTAGGTATGATTGATCGTCTATTCTTCAAAATTTTCATTTCTTCTTAAATATATTATACATCCTCCATCGTGATTACGGTGCTAATTTTCATTTTCATTTTTTATTTAGAAGACATTTAATTTTAATTGCATTACAAAATACTTACAATGGAAATACTTTTTCAATCAAATCATGGTATTTGATAGTTTTTCAAACACCCGATTAACCTGAGAAGTTTGACACGAGACAAGTGCATGCTTCACCGGAAATTGTTAAACAAACATTGACCACGCGACAAGTCAACAGGTGGTTGATTACGTAATGGCGAGAACTGTTTTGATGCAGGAAACAGTGGATAAATATTTAAATTCACAAGACTTAAAATAAAGAATGGAACATTTTGACAGAATAAAATTTAACTCTGTATGCACAATGGGCATTATAGCGAGCGCAGCGAGCTCTAAGAACCAGTGTGCGCGGGAAAAAGAACGAGCTAAACCTACAGATTCATCAAACAAAATTTTTTGTCTCGGTCCCATAATGCTCTCTAATATTTTTACCCGTGGTGCTATGCCAAAAATGGCTGACATTTAACTCGTAATTTACGGTGCCTTGAGGTTTGAAGACACGTTTTGAGTACCACACAAGCTTTGGTGAGACCCAAGAGATTTTTTACATGCTTCCATTCCATCGTATTGAGTTGAGATACGTAAACAAATGATTATGGAATTTAACGTATGACGTCACAGTGATCTCGCGCTATATTTCCCGCGATAAATTTAGAGGTGGATCAAACATATGTAACGCTTGCACTAGCTATTTTAGTATAGACTGCGATACCTGCCTCATTGACATATGATTTGTTTTTAAATTTTTTTTTTGATAGAGAGATTATATATATATACTAGCAAGAGCCACACTTTACTGTCATATCGATCCAATTTTAAGCTAATTTTGCATGCATATACAGTAAGTATGAGTAGGGAGGAAATAAAAAAAATAGGACATTTTGAACTAAATAAAAAAAAAATAAAGAGAAAAAATAAACAGTTAATAAAATTATGCAGATATTGCATATAGTCAAACCATTAAATTAGAAAATGGGAAATTACACACCTACAAACAGGGACCGGGGGCACGGATAACGTATGTAATTAGAATGCAAAAATAAACGAATTTTTAAAAAAAATTATGAACAGGAAAAAAAAGGAACAAAAAAAAAAAAATACTGTATTTATCGTTAACACTTTTGACCAAATTAAACAAAAATTATATTTTACAGACGGATCAATTCTCTCCAAAAGTAAAGAACGGTTTTAGGGAAGCAAGTCTATGTATTTTGTAAGAATTTATTTAAACTTAGAAATATTATATAATAATCTCTCTCTCTCTCTCTTTCTCTCTCTCTCAAAAAATTATTTAACGCTCGTTGATAACTAAATACTGTAACACTAAGACGACAATGATGCAAGGTATGTGTAATTCTTGCTGCGCTTGCCACAACGGTAGCACCGTAAAACATATTAAGCGATATCGGCGGTCTTACTCTCGCGATATCCAGAATCACGACCTGAAAAAATGGGGTGAAGTTGAAAAAATGCGTATTTATTTATAACAAGACTTAACGGTTTAAATTAAAAGAAGTTGCTAGTTTGGATTACTATTCACAGTTGTTTAAATAGCAACGACGAGAAAATTGATCGGTAATTGTGCAGTAATTAGTAATGATCCCGCAAAAAGCCGACCGATAAGTGGTCGGATTACGGGAGATACCTCACACTAATTATAAGCGGTCGGTTCTTTTCATCGTGGCCGGTTTACAGAATAGACAAGATCCGGATTGCACAACATTTTTTAAACATAAAATTATAAGAAAATGTCAAGGAACTGAATAATTTCGCCGGATTGGACAACACCGGAATGCACAACATCCGGATTCAACAAGTTTTACTGTAGTTCCGTTGCCATGTGATGTTGTCTGTTGCAGTGTTATAACAACAGGGGGCGTGGTTGCATCATTCGGAAGAAAACTTTTTTTTTCAACTGTTTTTTGACCAATCAGATCAAACTACAGTAATACATATAAAACCGTAAAATATGTGTATATATCCAGAACTTGATAGGAAAATGCAATTAACATCATAACTATGAGGAGTCTATATTAATATCGTTGTCATGTTTCGAATATTTTTGTTCATCATTGGTTTTGAAGCTAGTTCAAACGCACAAGGATATGGAAATAGTAAGTTGCTTTATATTTAAATATTTCTCATTGGCAATTAACCAAAATTTTGTTATTATATTCAAAATGGTAAATTCAGAAACATCAAGGTACTATAATTATATAATAGTTGCAAAGTCTTATCTGTATCTATTTATTAATATTGTTTGGGGGTAAATGATTGTTTAAATCTTGTATATTTCTCGTATAAACAAATTAAAAATGAAAACTTACTTACTTGAAGCTACAGAAAGAATTTTTTCTCATATAAAAAGATAGCTGTGGTGACACGGGAAATTGGTCACTGTATGAAGGGCAGTGTTACAGTTGTAAAAGTGATAAACTTCCTTGGTACTCTGCAAGATCATCATGTTCACAAATAGGAGCGAATCTTGTTACAATCAGTAATTCGGGGATACAGACCTTCTTAGAGAGACTCAGTACGAACATTTTATTTTTTGTGTCACAAAACGGTTAAAGCCTTAGTTTAAAATTTATTTGGACAAGTCTTTAAAAGATTTTTAGCTCACCTAAACCGAAAGTTCAAGTAAGCTTTTCTGATAACCTGTTGTCCGTCGTTCGTCTGTCCGTCTTTCTGTTTGTCTGTCTTTTCATCCGTCTGTCCGTCCGCCTGTCCGTCTATTCGTCTGTAACCATTTCACATTTTTGCCTTCTCTAGAACAGCTTAAGGATGTTGTTTACTCAGGGTTTGAGTTCTCAAATTAGGATTGTTATAAAGTTCAATGTCATGAGAAAAATTTGTTCTAAACACAAAAAGTATTTATGAAATGAATTATTATTGACATAACATTCGAAATTTTTACTATATTATGGAATAAGGCTCAAACAAAAAAAGACTTTTAGCAATACAGAGGAAATTAGGACTAAATTTTGCAGATTTTGTTTTCCGCTGAAACATTTTTGACAGTACTTAAATATTAAATGTTATAATTTTATATTTTAGTCAATATAATTTTGCATATTCTCTGTTGGTTTTAACTCACTTATTCATTAAAATAATCGTATGACACGAATTGCTAAAATATTGAAAAATGCTTAAAAACAATAAACGTCACCATATCTCAAAATTTTTATCATTGACCTCATATAAATTGTATGCCAACAGAATGAGGTCAATATAAGTAGTTTAATGCTATTAATGTTTTTGTATTATCATCATTCAATTTTTTGTAAAACTGGAATAAAAATGGGTAGGGATTTGAAACTGATAGAGGAAATTCGAACTAAATATTTGTAAAAATTGTTCCTGAAATCTTAATGCTTTGTATCTATTTAGTGCCACTGCCATTCATAAACTGTATTATATTTTTTAAAGCGTTTAATTATTTGTAATATTTTCACAAATAAGAAAATCTCAATTTTAGCGTAAAATTTTATGGGATTTTTCTTGATTTTTCAAAAAATATTCACTGGCCATTAACTCAAAAAGTAGGTCATTGACCTACTTTTTTGAAACTGAAAAATAACATTACAATCAATGGTATATAACATACAATAGATGGTTTTTCATTATCATCAGTGGATTTTTTTTTTCATTCTGAGTAAACGTCATCAATTTCGTTGCCACAAATTAAAATTCGTTCACATGAAATAAAATTCGTCGCCACGAATTTTGTTTGTTCATATGAAATGACAACTGAAGATGTTTGGGCGAGAACTATGTGTAATATTCTATCTTTAATACTTTAATAATGCTTTCAAAATAAGCACTGTACATGTATTTGTAGGAGCAACAAAATTTGGTAAAACGAAAAAATGGATTTTAATTTGTCAAATTCACTGATTGCAAACCCCCCACCCCCAATTCTTATACATTTTTAAAGATAATTGACATATAAAATTTCAAAAGCAATTGTGCTCAACATAGATTTTACAGCCTTGAAAATCACTAATTACTCCATCTTCATATATCGCTTTTCTTATCTTAGGGGAACTCATGGGGTGGATGTAGATTTGATTTAGTCCGTTAAACTAAAAAAGCAAACCAGAATTAACCTGATTTTTAAAAAATCTTTTTGGGGTCAGTTCAAATATAAAATGAATAAAATTGCTAGCAATTATTATCCCCTATATCTTTCTACAAAATGTTCATTCCTACCTCAAGTTCTGTAAAGAATAAATACAAGTCAAAATAAACTCATAGACTACAGGGCCGAGGCTAAGCTACACATAGCTTGAAGAGAATCAGATAATGCTGAAAAGTATTTAAGAGTAGTACTTTCCAATCCCCTTCAATTGTCAATTCGTTTGAACCATTAAAATATGTTACCACGAACTGAATTTCTTGTTATTTGCCACGAAATTGTATTTAGTAGGACCTAACATAAAATGTAAGAACGAATTTTGTTTCGTGGAAACAAATTTTATTTTTGAAAACGATATTAATTCCGCTGCCACAATTTTTTTTCGAGAGAACAACGTTCATCTAGTGGTCACAAATTCATAAAAGATATCCCAAGCATACATTGTATGTATGCCCGTTGTATATATATATATATATATATATATGTATAGGCTACATGTATAAATATTAAATACTTTGATTAGTGTTATTGACGGAACCATTTAACTGATCAAATTCAAATCGCGTCTGTCTGTCCGTCTGTCGTTCTGCCTGTCATTTTCTCTCTCAAAACTCTCATTTACAACTCTTTTACGATCAAAATGTGTTTAACAATTTCTAAAGATATATGAATGGTTTTCATAAAGTTACAGTCAAATTGTTTATCATTTGTATGTGAAAATGTGTGAATGAAATAAATAAAAAACATTTACTGAAATTCTTTTTGGCATTATTGAATTGGATTTATTAAATTTAAAAAGCTCTTTGTACCAACGCATACTATTGGATTGGTCTGAATGATTTATTAAATGAGGGCACCTTTGTATGGGATGGCACGTCAACAGTAAGCACTTCATGACTTCTTGTTTGAAAAAAGGACATTGCTTATTAGTATTTTATTGGATAACATCATTTAAAGTCGATTTCAAGTTTATTATGAACGCATAATTAATGATTAAGTGACATGTAGAAGTATACTTTTACATTTATCAACATAATTTTTTTTTAAAGTGTACACAATATTAATATTTTAAAAACCCAATGTAGCCTGTCTCTTACTCGAACTGGAGCCCTGGTGAACCAAATAATGCAGGAGATGAAGACTGTGCGGTCCTTAGGTCGGACACATATAAGTGGAATGACTACAATTGTGGAGGGACTACATTTTACATATGTCAAAGACCTCAAGGTTAGAAATAGTTGTGGAAATTAAAGCCGATTTATAATAGAAAATAATATTTGTTCTTTAAAACCTAACATACCAGGCATGTTACAACTATAAAAGATTTCAAAAGTAATGCAAATTTTATTTTATTCAGGCCAGGTTTGCGAGATATGTCCGATGCACAATGTTTTATCGACACAGTCGACATTGCCATGTTGGCCGACTTCGAGTCGACATCGTGTCAACATCGTACCCCTTCTATCTTCTTTACATCGTCGACATCGCAATGTTTGCCGACATCGATTCGACATCTTGTCAACATCGTACCCCTTATATCTTGTTTACATCGTCGACATTGCAATGTTGGCCGACATCGAGTCTACATCGTGTCTACATCGTCTCTTTTATCTCTTGTTACCAGGCTAGGATCATCGTCGCAAAGTTTAAGTTTGCCACAAAACATATATCCTGTGGGAAGTACAATTTTCCATGCTTAAAATTGCAGAAATGTACAATAATAGACAATAGTAAAAAACAGTAAAAGAATAAAAGATGGCCAAAAAGTTAAATTAAACATAAGGGACTGTTATAACTTATTATAGAATTAGCTATAGGAAAAGTATTGTACATGTAATTCCTTTTATTTACGTCTGCTGTGTATAAAAACCGAAACCGGAACCGAACAATTAGCCCAACGTAAAAGAACATAATTTTTTTTTATTTATGGTAGCCGCATGCAAACGACAACAAAATAATTTGAAAAATTAATTCTTTCGTTATTTTAATTAATCTGTAAATTTTTTACTGTATTGTTCGCATGCGGCCATATCTAATTCTTGTTTGGAATGTGACCATTACATAGGAAAAACGCGATATCTGGAAAATTACACTGATAAAAGAGGGATAACTCTACTAAAAAAACATTGGTGATAATTTTGCGACTATATACTGCAAAATGAACATCGAATCAACCAAAAAAATTAAATCATGTCAAAGATTGAACTTGTTTGAAAATTAAAAAAAATATTGGGCAAATAATGCATGCTTACTGCCTCTTGTTCTTTAAATGATTTTGTCCGACTTTATTTTCATTATAAAAGGTCAACGTTTATGATTTCAAACTGCCATTTGGATGAAGATGTAAACATTTTCGTTAAAATATGTACATTGTATATGTGCAGATTAAAGAGTTATTTATTCTTAAAATGTTCGAAAATAATGTAACCATTTTTGATTCGTTACCATTAATCTTCAATGAATTATTTTAAAATAAGATTTAATGCGACAATTCAATATCTTGGACTACTCCTAAGTAAACAAAAACAAAACATTAAATCTTTTACAGATCCAACCATTTTATGCACTTTATTTTTGTGGAAATCGGTTAAATGCTTCTGTCCAGTTACTCTTTCACGGTTAAGGACAAAATCCCGCGAAATTTAATACTCAGGTCAATTGTTACATCATAAAAATCTTGATATCATATCTATATTAATGGGTATCCCACAACGAGTTTGAGTGATCTCCCGGTATCCGCTGACCTTACCTTAAGTTATTTTATTTCTAATTTTTTTTTTCGAATTGGGTTACTTTTTACATCAAATTGCAGACCTTGACGGTATATGGCAATAGAGAAGTCAAGACAAAAGGATGATTGTGCGTCAGATGAATTTATCAATATAATGGAAAGGCATTGACTTATTATAATATTTACATTCAGTGTATATTTCCCCTTATGTTTGCATTGGAAATCTGCGACGTTCAATTTTCTATGAATACGCTTAGCTAATTCATGCGCCATGAGCACAAATATAAACGTCACCACGTGTTTTGAGTATATTTATTTTTGTAAGATTAAATGAAACGTTCAACCTTACATAACCAATTTAATATGTACTTTTGAAAAATAATCATTAAATTATATCTACTCCTTAATTAAAAAGATTTTCTCTACAAAGTTTATGGCACTATATTTTTAGCCGTGGAAGCGTACTAAATAACATGTTAATATGGCTGTTCCATGTATGTTTCATATCCCTGACAAATTATCATACCGCGCTAACGCGCGGTATTCAATTTGTCTGCACCGCATTGGTGTGCCATAGGACCGACGACATCCAAAAATAAGCATTCAATGCTTGAATGATATATTATATGAGAAAAAAAATAAAGAAAGACAATAGCTATAAGTTACCTTGAAGACATATATACGTTTAATGAAAAATCAATTACAATACGTACTAGTAATGAAAGTTTATAAATTCAAGGCCAAGAAATAAAAGTCGTTACTACAAAATAAAAATTCATGTCAACGAAATGAAAATTCGTTACTATGAAATAAATTTCGTTGCCATGAACTATCTTATTATATTAATTGTGTTTCTTTAGAGGATGTTTGGTTTATTAGTATTATTTCTAATTTAAATCTGAAATGTAATGATAAAAACTACAACAAATTATATCAAATAAAGCTAATAGAGCATTTGAAGTATTTTACTTTAATACATGAATAATGGTTGGTAAGAATTGAAAAATGGATAAAAATGAAAACAAATTTCCTTCAAGTTAGCTTGTTATATAGGCCTGAATAATTTTCAATATATTGTTTCTACATGTATTTATATTATTTTTATGGATACGTATTTGCTTCCCAAAATCTATAAATGAAATAATATGATTTACGGTGCTACCGTTGGGACGAGCGCAGCAAGAATTACACATATCTTGCATCATTGTCAACTATGTGATATTTTGACAATTATCAACTAACATCAAAAAATTTTTGAGAGAGAGAGAGAAATAATATTTCTAAGTTTAAAAAAAAATCTTACGAAATACATAGATTTGCTTCCCCCTTAAACTCATTCTTTACTTTTGGAGAGAATTGATCAGTCTGTTAAATGTAATTTGTGTTTAATTTGATCAAATGTGTAAACGATAAATATTATTTTTCAATTGTACCTTTTTGTTATCTGACTTTTTTTTCCCTGGTTCATAATTTTGGGGTTTTTTTTATTTGTTTATTTTTGCATGCTAAATACATACGTTGTATCCATGCCCCCGGACCCACTTTGTAGGTGAGTAATTTCCCATTTTCCAATTTAGTGATTTGACAATATGGAATATCTACATAGATTATTCAACTGTTTATTTTTTCTCTTTATTCTTTTTTATTTAGTTCACAATGACGAGGCAGTATCATTCTTTGATAGCAATTTTGCCAATATATTTTATAATTTCTTCCTTACTTATACTTACTGTATGCAAAATGAGCTTAAAATTGGATCGATATCATGCGCGGATATAGAGGGGGGATGAGGGTAGTCCAGACCCCCCTGCAAAATTCAAATTTCTTTAAATTTACATTATAAAATTACCAAAAATATGCATCGGACCCCCCCCCCCCCCCGCAACCTCAAACGACCGCCCCTCCCCCCCCCCCCCCCCCCCCCCCGGGAAAAATTTTCTGGATCAGCGCATGGATATGCCAGTAAAGTATGGATCATGCTTGTATATATATAATCTCTCTATCTAAGCCCCCAAAAATTAAAACTAATCATCTGAGGCAGGTATCGCAGTTTATACCGAAATAGCGAGAACACGCATTACAGATGTTTGATCCACCTCTAAATTTATCGCGGGAAATATTGCGCGAGATCAACGTCATGCGTTAAAATCTATATTCATTTGTTTACGTATCTCGACTCAATACGAAGGAATGGAAGCATGTAACAAATATCTTGGGTCTCACCAAAGCGTGTGCGATACTCAAAACGTGTCTTCAAACCTCAAGGAACCGTAAATTACGAGTTATATGTCAGCCATTTTTGGCATAGCAGTACGGGAGCTACATGTAGAAAGCATTATGGGATGCTGCCAAAAAATTTTCTTGATGAATCTGTAGGTTTAGCTCGTTCTTTTTCCCGCGCACTGGTTCTTAGAGCTCGATATAATCTCACAATAGTTGATGATGAACATGAATTCCAATACCTTTTAATATATTTTTATAATAAAGTCTATTTTAAACAGTTACAGATATCAATGACTGCCAACCAAATCCTTGTCAAAACAATGGAACCTGTACAGACCTCGTCAATGACTACCGATGTGATTGTGTCCCAGGATATAATGGAACAAATTGTGAAAACAGTACGTTCTACAAATGCAACGTTTTCCCTCTTCTCAGAACTAAATATGCAAGGATGAGTTTGGAATGTTCAGTTAATGGATATTTGGGGTTCTTTCTGAAAGTTTTGGAATATGTTGTTGATGTTGATAGATATCTTTCACACCTAACGACCATATGAGATGTTGAAAATGTTGAATTTATTGCTTGACATCCATTCCTTTGAAAAACGGTTCTGATACTGTTGATTATGGTGTATGTATTCGTTGTTAAAATTGCAGATATTGATGACTGCTCCCAAGATCCCTGTCAAAACAACGGAACCTGTATAGACCAGGTCAACCACTTCCAATGCGATTGTGCTCCTGGATACAATGGAACAACGTGTAGAAACAGTACGTAAAGCATGTGCTATAGTTTTGTTCTGTAGCCAAATGTAAGAGAGTTAGCCTGAGAATGTGTTCTTGTTTCCTTTCATACGCAAGGTCCGTATCAGTCTCGCATTAGATGTTTCAGTTTTTCTTGTATATACGCTTTAGAATGATAATCAAATGCAGATTATTATGTCAAAGAAATCGGAGTACAGTCATTAGACATATTGACGCGTAAACTTGTGTTTTGAATTACAGTGATCAACGAGTGCTTGCCAGGTCTTTGTCAAAACAACGGAACCTGTAGAGACCTTGTCAATGGCTACCAGTGCGACTGTTTTCCGGGATTCAATGGAACAAACTGTGAAAACAGTAAGCACAATCAATGCGTAATGTTTTCGTTTCTGGCAAAAAGAAACACTACAGATGTCTTCACAAAATGTTATTTTCAATACTGAAAAAAAATATTAAACGTTCATTACTTTCTGATTTTAGTAAGAAATGGGAAACTTGGAATTTTCTTCTTAATAGACTCAATAACTGAGCAAGTTTTAATTGCAGACTCTGGTTATGTAAAGCTCTGAATAGCAATTTCAAAATATTGACCCCCTCATGTCCAACAACTACCTCACTCACTCACTCTCTCGATCTCTCTCATAATGAATGTTTTTGTTATGACTATAATAAACATACACGTTTCCTCTCTATCTATCTCTCTCTCTTATTCTCTCTTTCATAAATAACGAGCAATCATCCAGGACAATTTCTCAGATATTGCATGGTATTTTTAGTATATTTATAAAGCTGTTGCTACCTTTTTATTGTCTACAAATGTATCGGACTGTTTGAATTAAAAAAAACAACACTATTATTGTCTCTGGAAATAGATTAACATTGATATTCATACAAGTGTTAGTTTGATATGTCACAGTACTAACGGCTATTGAGAATGCTTTTGTCCTAATAAACATTTGAGGACCAAACTATTTACCTGCATTCAAACATTAATCTGAAAAATGTAGATACACGTTTTTATTTCTGTTCATTGAGTTCGTACTTGAAATTTAAGATATCGATGACTGCCAAGCAGAACCTTGTCAAAACAATGGAACCTGTACAGACCTGATCAACGGCCACCAATGTGATTGTGTTGCAGGATTCAACGGAACAAACTGTGAAAACAGTAAGCACTATAAATGATTGATATTTTTTGTTTCTGGGAATGACAACAACAAACGACTAAACAAATGTTACCCTAACGATTGTTTTCATTCATGAATAATATATTGCTTACTTTAGATATTGATGAGTGTGAAATTCTACCTTGTCAGAACAATGGAACTTGTACAGATCTGATCAATGATTTCGAATGTAACTGTACAGACGGGTTCAGTGGAACAAACTGTACAAATGGTAAGTTGGGACATGTTGTACATCTCGAAGTTGTTATTAATGAAAGTTAATGTCGTTATTAACGTTATATAATGAGGTATATATAATATAATATAATATAATATAATATAATATAATATAATAT
>WFKH01011801.1:28984223-29006532 GCA_016163765.1 Magallana hongkongensis
ATAATATAATATAATATAATTAGGTTTGTTACTGACTGACTACAGAAATATATCGGGTTGCTCAATCTCATAGACGGCAAGGCGAAGTCGAGCCGACTATGAGATTGATCAACCCGATATATTTCTGTATCAATCAGTAACAAACCTAATAAGTGTTTTGTTTTCCTGAGGACTATCAAGTGAGATTTATTCACAAAAAGCGATGATTTACGCAAATCCATGTAAAAGTGGTCTTACATCTTGTCCGATTTTACATAATCAAACAAAATTATCATTCCAACATTTCAAATACTCTTTGAAAATCTTCGCTGCACCTTTGTTTACTTACAATGTTTTGTTGCTATTCAATTTTAAACGTTTCTCCCTTTCCTCCGCAGAGGTTTGAGCAAGTCTCGACGCTGCCATTATATTCCGTTTTGCTCCAGACACAACAATGGAGTCACACTAAAAAGCTCCCGAGAGCGTCCGGGATTTTAAAATAGCGCCCGGAAGCGCCCGAGGAGCAAAAATAGGCGCCCGGGATATTATTTATGTTAGATAAATAGAAATCTGTTAAGAAATTAGGATTATTTCACATTTGCTCGCATTATATTATATTTATATAACCGAGTGAGCAAAAGAAGAACGATAATTCCAGTATAAAAATATACACGGCTAGCAGAAATATCCCTATGTCTTATGGAAATTTTACATTCATAAAAAACGTTACAAACAATTCTAAACTAGGAATGAGGTTGTTTGCGGGTATCTGGTTATATTTTTTAAAACCAGATTTTAATTTAGATACCGTTGCCCAGCTCTTACCACGTGGAGGCCGCCTCGTTAAGAGCCATAATTTTGAATGAAAAATAGTTAAAAAAATATTAAAGCCAAAGATTGCGTTGTTTAAATAAAATACTTTCTAAATACTAGTTTATAAACCCCATAATTTTACAAAAAAATAAAACTAAACAATTTTAAAGGAAAAGAGATGATTTAAAAATTAGGACTTAAAAAATAGCGAATAAAACGTTGATCTATGAAAAATAAGGAAAAGATAAGGCTTGCCATTATATACATTCAACATAAATTAAAAAAAATTACACAATTTTTTATTTTCATCAATATTTTTTATTAAAAAAATTATATAAATTATTTAACATGTATATAAATGTTACCGCGCTGATTTACACTTAAGAATTTCAAATGATATTTACTATAGAAGATAACTTATCATACATACCTCACCCAATCTCAACAAAGCTGCTGTAAAAGAATATGGATCGTTTTCTCCGGAAAAACAGCTAGTGCACGTATATTTAAGAGAATTTGAAAGTTTAAATTCATGCAGGTTCAAACTCTCGCAATGAGGATGATACCAAACGTCGCAAATGTCGCAACAAATGCTAGCTTTCTGGCAATTTTTCCTGCATACTCCGCACGGCCGAAATAAAGTGGCTTTCGAAGAAGCCTTATTTTTACGCCTTTTAGAAGCAGGCATTCTGCTTTCAAAAATTTGAAAACGTAATTGATCGTATGATTTGCAAATAGGAAATGATTTTGTGTTTGCAAACTTGATTATTTATGAAAAAAATTGGAGAATTAACAAACTGTCAACACATCCTCGTACATTGACGATGGGGATAAATTTGATAATTTTATAACTAACAAGGTTGACAGTAAATGTTTGAAATATCGTGACATGCTATATGAGACGATGCAGGGGGGACGTTATATGACAGCTCAGTGTATTTCTTTATCCTGTATTCTGCTAGTCCGTACCACAGGTAACTAATGAACTCAGGTGTGATACCGCTACCTGTCAGGTGAATAATTGGATTATGACACGCGATTTTACGTACACTGAATTTCTAAACAACTTAAACATAAACTTACGTATATGATGTTTTAAGTAGAAAAAATCATATCGATATCAATGGACTTTATTTCCTTATTATCTACTATGTTAATATAATGACTTTCACAGATAAGTGTATAATTTGGAGTTGTCTTTCTTGTTTGCTGCCTTATTAAAATTCCACGGCATTTGCATTTTAGTGTATACATACATGTTTACAATTAAAGTTTTTAAAGACCAATTTGAGAAGAATTTAGGACCCCGGGCGCCTATTTTTGCTTCTCGGGCGATCTCGGGCACTTTTTAGTGTGACCGCAACAATGTGACGTCAATTCAAAGGGCAACTACTCTCATTTAAAAGTAATTTCAAAGGGCAACTACTCCAAATATTTTAAGAACCTACGGAACGCGGTTTCGGTATTAATGTCGAGATGAGTAGGCGAAGCGTCGGCCATATTGCCGAAAACTAATTCTCACCAGACGGACATAGAGATATATCCGGCAGTCACGTGTCATGTATAAACCAACGAAAGTGTGACATTTCAGTCCGAGGGAAAACAAAATATAATATAACATTATACAACATTATATATTAATAATAATCATATATTTACTTTTCAAAAAAATATTTATATACGGATTCAGGTAAAAAGCTCTGTACAAATAGGAATAATGATATTGTAATTTAGAAGTTCATTTATAGTTTATTTATTTTTGGTCTGTTTAAGTTTTATGGGATGAACATATGGATCTTAACGTGTATCTACCAGAAACAATTTAAAGGGTATTAATAAATAGAAAAATTTCCACACATATGATGTTATATATATAATTTCTAAACACATTTTTTCACAGTAGAATCGTATCAGAAAAATTATTTTTCTACCAACAAGAAATATATATTGTATAAACCTTATTGATATATCTTGTTTATCAATGTACATGTGTAAAAGAGGTGATACTTGACTTTTGATAACACTTTACCAAAATAATAAACTATTTTAAATCACTGAGCAAACCATATCAACTCTGATACAATTTAGATGTTTGAACTTCTGGTCCCAGTCCATCCACAATAGATGTTTACTATATACAATTATTGCAGTTTGTGAGGTCAATACGAGGATTTAGCTACCATAGAAGTAAAATATTCACTGAGCCCGGAGGGCGAGGTGAATATTGTTTTTGCATGAGTAGCTTAATCTTCATATTTATCGAAAAACAGCAATAATTGTTTATATTATGAATCAGTGAAATATTTATACATACATATCAAATTGACTGTTATCTCATCACAATTACTAAGTTTGCTAACGTCAGGTTAAAGTCATCTCCGAAAAACGCTAAACTTAATCGGACGACAGGAATGATGATAACCAATCGTAGCAATGAAAAAAACTTCAAATGTTATATTCACCTTGTAGGTAACGTGCAGATGAATATAACGTTTTATTTCTTCTAGAATGTTGGGTTTTACACAATCAATGAGCTAGGATTTAATAAAACGTTTTATCTTTAACTCTTTGAAAAATGGTAAAGTTGCAAGTCTTTGTTCCATTTTCTATAGTTCAGTTGGAAATTCGGCTTCACAAGCCGTATCCTCATCTACAAAAAACTTGATTTTCACGTTGTACAAAAACCTGCGCTAGTTTTAGACTGATTAACTTAATTTTCAGATTCTGTGCAAATATTCGATTCCAAAAGTTTTTTAGATATTTTTATGACTACGGACGTCGTAACTTTACTTACCTTTGAAATACTATTTCAAAACACCATCACAAGCCTCGTAAAATGAATTAGTGTGATTCGTTTGCATTTTAAAATAGTGATTCTCTCCCTGCACGGGAATTTAACAAACTTCGCTTTTAGAGACCGGTCAGCGTATTTAAGAAAAAGTATGAGGTAAGTAAAGTGAGGCCATCAATGTAAAAGCCTATTTAATATTGTTGACTTTGACCTCATTATCCCGGCTGATCCGGCGAGGTCGTCAACGGGACGTTAGCAGCCTTCAACTCGTTTGCTGGCACCAGTAAATATTTTATATTCTAAATGCCAGTCTTTGGAATGTTGATTCTCGGTGCTTGTTGCATGATAGGACGAGGTTATCAACTGGGTGATCGTTGGTGGTGGTTGTGGCAGTCTGAAGTTCGATGATTTCAACTGTTTGAAATTTAATAAATTTGAATATTTCAATAAAACAAATGTCATTTCATTTTAGGCTTGCCCTAAACAGATATAATACATGTAATTAACTCAGTAACCCGCCTTTTTTCTCTCTCTCTCTCTCTCTATCAAAAAATTGATTATTCGAATTTTCGTCATTACTTGATCAAAATAAAATTGTGTTGTTGCTCTTTTTGAATGATTTTTTATCTGAATAAAAACAAATCATGTCGGTATGTTAAAAGTTACACCGTTTTCTTCAGTTATCATCACCAATTCCACTGACGGGTGTTCCATCATGAATTACCAAGACGCGTGTTCACCTGGATACAGGTGTCATGAGTTTCACAACTATACCGTGGCCTGCATGTAAGAACCTCTTTTATTTATTGATAAAAACAGAATTTTCTTTATTGAAGGTAATGAACTGTTAATACTTATAATACAGTTTTCGAAGAATTATTATATAACTAAGCTGTGTTTTTTCCTTATTCTTATTATCAAAGTTATTTTGATTTATTTGAAGTCCGATTATAAGTAAGTATAATCAACTTTATAAGCATATAATTAATAAAACTCGTGATTTTTTAAACTAACATGTAAAAAAAATTGTTTGAATTTATTGAATATAAACTATATTTATGTGTTAGGAATCTTTTCAAAAATCGTTTATCTGATAAAAGAAAATTTGTTGTTGCTACGGATATATCACCTATATTTCCTAATGACATTTAATTTTTTGTTGTATTTTTCAGTTCTCGTATTTGATCTATTAATTGAAAGATGGATGAATGTGATGAGCTTTACGTGTATTTCTGTGGATTTTGTGCTTGCATGCTTAATTCTTCATTTAAAACGCGTCTAAATTGTATATGTTTATCAAAAATTTATCATTCAATAATTATATATATTTAATAAATTGCATTTAAAGGGTAATATTTCTTCTATTTTATAACCGAAAAAGGCTAAAGCGGTTTTTTAAAATTTTGTTTATTGTTTTTTGGTTTTTTTTGGGGGGGGGGGGGTTGTTGTTTTGTTTTGTTTTTTTGCAGATTGCATGGCATTATTAGTTTGTATTTACAATTATTCGTCCGAAGAACATACATGTCTTTTGTTAAGTTTTAAACTTCATTTAATTCAAATTAAATAAAACTGATTATAAAATATACAGTGTAATAATCTCCTTAATATATTTTTCTTTTTTTCTTTATAATTGCAGGTAAGGGAGCAACCCTCAGCTGAATTGTAAACCAGGATTTAGGAAAAAATATTATTTATGAAATAATGCATTATTCTTTTACAAATGTATATTGCCTTATTTCTTCGTAAAATTTGTTAAATTACTTGACACATATTTATATTATCTTATTATCATATTCAATATTGAGAAAATCTTTTCTTAATTCGTGTCAGTGTTGGTGGTAGATGCGCTGGGTAGTAAAATGCGTCTAGTGTGATCACAATGCAGATCTACTGTCGCCACTGGCTAGCCTACTTGTTGGTACAGTAAAAGGGAGAGTTGAGTCCGTAAAACTTTTACTGCCAGTATAAATCCTCTACACTACCAAGACTCATATAATGCCTCGTGGCAATGCACAGAAACTGGTACCTTAAGTCTAAGGATAAATTGAAGAAGATCTCGGAGCAGCAAGTGTCCCAGAGATACAGTGAGTAGGCCCACTGGCGTGTGGACATGCCCTAGCACTATTCAACCTTGCTCCAGCTATGAGCGAATAGCCGGCCAGATGGGGGTGGTTTACTTTTGCTGACAACTCATATTTAAGAGAGAAAGCTCTTAAATTAAACCATGTAAATTCAACTCAACGATTTTGTCGGCAATAAATCTATAAGAGTAACCTTGAACACAAATCTCTAGCCCTCATGGCAAGGGGTTAACCAAAACAAGATGGACACAGACATCTCCTGGGTTTCTCCTGACTATCGTACACCGAACCAAATAGTCACAAATGTATCAGTGCCAATTTTAGAAGATCATTGTTATATGTAATAGCAATGGAATTCCTGTTGGAAGGTCGTTAATGTAAATAGCATTAGAGCAAAGAGAGATATATATTGAGTTATTTTGAGTTTTACACACAAAATTACAATTTAATGTTTAAAGTTAGTCACTACTGACATTATTTTTGTATTTTTAACTAACGATATTACAAGATGGTGAAAAAATCGAACATTTTATTTCGTTACAAGATCAGTTAAAAGTAAGAAATTAATATAGCCACAGGGTTAGCACTTTTAATAGCTAAAATTGGCCAAAATCTAACAAGTTTCACACATGTAATTAGTACAAATTTCTTTAAACGGCTTCATAGAATTCCAATCTACGCAAGCGCATCGCAAAGTATTCAGTCAGCCTGCGGGCTTGCCTGGTTCCCGAGGCCTGCTAAAGGCTGACTAATTATTGCACAATTATTTATATTTTAAGAATGAACAGGGGTGGAGCCAGGTTTAAAGTTGGAGGGGGAGGTGGCAGTTGTAGGCAGAGGTCTTGGTCTTGTTTCCTTTACTATAGAATTTCAACATAATATAAAACCTTTTTAAAATACCATTAATGACGCGTTTAGTTTTTGTCAAGTTATTTGTTATTTTGTCATGTTACTTTACATTTTGTTTTCCCTATTTAATTCCTAGACTGAATATAAAGTTAGACTTGTTTACCATTTTATTGCTGATATTTGATAATTCTAGAATTTGACTATTTTGTTACTAGGGTTGATGAAGATGTTACACACTACTACCTTGAGTGTGTTGATTCAGATTGTTTTATTCAAAACCAACATAATCAATATCAATTATCCAATGACAATGCTTTAGATTAATATTTTTCAAGAATATTTTTTTCATCGAGATAATGTTTGGGCCAAATTCAGTACTTTGCTTAATATGAATGATTTAAAGCTTCAAAAGTTTTGGTCGGTTCTAAGCTAACTAAATCAAAATAACCTGATCAGGTGTGTTTTAATGTTGTTTCGATATCAAACATACAAGTAAGTTAAATATTTTACTTTGATACAAATACTCGGTAACTTAATCTTTTTTCAGTCTGAATACATATTTGATTGATGTCCATGCCAATTCTGTTAGAACGTTCTTTTATAAAAGTTGTACTGTTCGTATAGCACTTTCTTCAAACTTGCAAATTATTTGTTTAAATTTACTTCTACCATATTTGACTAACCATTGATTGTTGAAATGGATTTTTATAACATAGATTTTTGTCAGTCACCGGGTCTCCTATGTCTTCTTTTACTGCTCCAACCCACTAACTAATACTTTGGAATGTATTAATGGATGTACAGTTAGTGTAAATGCATGCAAATTGCATGCAATTCAAGAGAAAACGGGGCGGATTTTGAAGGAAAAACCATGTTTAATATACAAAGCTCGACATCACTACAACTCGTTTTGCAGTTCGCAATATGAATTAAATTTATATCTCATGTGATCAAAATTCATTTTTCAGTATATATTTGTATGGAAAATGATGTGCTTAATTTTATTTAAACTGAATTCTATGTGGAATTGATAAAAATACTTTATCTATATAAAGAATTTATAGGACTAAAAAATATATACTCAGACTTGCAAAACATTATTAGAATCAGCGAATGTTGTGCGTAGCGAGTGATACCTAATGATATTGAAGTGTACTGCTTGTTTATTAAGTGAATTTTAAAGGGACATGGTCACAATTTTGGTCAATTTTTTCGTTTTTAATGTTTACAAATTTTAAATAGTCAACTAAAATACGAGTGTCAGTCGTCAAGTTTTAAGAGAACCATGTTTAATATACAAATTCTTTGTAATGAAAACAAAGCCCAGGTCATGCCTTTGTTTACATTTTGAATGTTGATAAGAAAATTCCAAGCTAAGCCCTAAAATGAATGTGACAAACGCAAGGAACTGTTTATTTAAGGAATAAGGAATCATTATTTGAGAATTATGAGGTGATAATTTCGGTCGGGGAGTGATCAAATCCAATAAAGCCCGAAGTGCTTTATGATAGATTTGATCACGCCCCGACCGAAATTATCACCTCATTATATTCAAAGAATGATTCCTTGTTACTTATATTTATATAATTTTCAGCAATTGTACGTTTAAATATTTGAATATAAATAAGCAAACCCCGTTTGCGCCCCAATTATACGTCATATGAATTTATTGGACTGTATGGTACAAAATCGATACGTAGTGTTATCAAATGTGATTAATCAACCACCTTTTATCAATCTGGCAGGGTTATTTTTTTTTAAAACTTCATTTACATCGTCCAATTGAACTTGATTTTTTAAACTTATTAATTTACACAATTCCTAATAAAAAAAATAAAAGGAAATGTTTCTTATATATCTGCAAGGCAGAAGCTTTTGATGGGATTACTGCAGGTCTTAAATCTACAAATTTTTGATTTTTTACTTTTTAAGTATAATCACGAGAAGAAATATCACAAAAGCCTAACTTTAAAGACTTCGTTTTTACCAGAAAAAATCTCTAGAATCCATGAGCTTTTGGGGGCTTTGCTCCCAACGCCCCCATCAGGGCCCACTGGGGGCCTCGAGGCGGCCCCCTGACCTCCTGCCTATAACTGGCACCTTCTCTAACTTTAAATCCGGGATCCGCCCCTATTTTAGTAATTTTAAAATTAAAACTCAGTTTCGATACATTACGTTACGTAATGCAGACAATTTGAAGTAAGATTTGACATTAATTATAAAAGGCAAGTTCACAGATTAAATTCATTTAAACAATAATAAAATGCTTTCTTTGGTGATTTATACCTTTATAGCCCGCATGAGTCATTACAGATATCATTTTATTGTTTAAATATACTTCTTCCTTTTCTTAAATGATTGAATTAATCATAAAAAGTAAGTAAAAGTACCTAAATTATTTTTAATGTACTTAAGTACGTTAGATAGAAGAAATAGCTAATAATTTGAGTTTGACATCAACATAATTATGTTGTGCAGTCCGTGATTTTTTTTAGATTGCTGAAAGTTTTGGTCGAACGATAAACTAGTTAGAACTGGATCGTGTAGATTTTGATCCTGTTAGGTTCCACAATCGGTTTTCTTAAGAAATAGAGGCAAAAAAAATAGATGTAAAAATGAGTTTGTGAATACTCACCAAAGAAAGTGCCAATCATTATATAGCATATAACTTAATATATGACAAAACCAAATAAGCTTGCAAATCATTTATTTCTTACCGCACAGTGAACCAGTTCTGGATAAAGAAAACAAAATGTTTAGTGTGCAGTACACAATCGTTTGGAACGGTAATGCAATATGCTTAAAAAACATTGTTGCTATTAGAATCTTTATTCTGTTGAGGCGTCACTAGATTTAAAAAAGAAGTTTACTGGGAATGTCAAAATAATAATATTAAGGTTATTATGCAACACAGACAATTAAAACCCATTTATTTTTAGAATTCTCTGCGGGGACAATTATGAATAGACCACAAAGGTATTTTAGTGCGCATTTAAAGGGAATGCCTGTCGTTTTAGCAAGACAAAAATACATATTTTAATATTCTTAATTGTGTATATTCGATGTTGTTGAAATAGTTGACATATTTTTATATTATATGTACATATCCGATGTTGTTAAAAGAGTTCAGTTTTTTGTTTCGGATTTATATACATGTTTTGTGATGAAAATATTCATTAAAAAAGCAAATATGTTTTGATGAATTATTTAGGCAAGAGGCATTTTTGTACAGTGGCATACAATAGGATTCAGTTGAAGTTCGTGAAATGTACATTACAATCAATTTACATAGTAATATATCGTCGGTCAAATTTAATGAGTATCAGTGGATTTACCCAATACTAAACAAAACTGAAATAAAAGATAAAAATCAATCAAAACAATGATATTATAAACGTCAGTTTTCGTATTATAAGATAGATTGTCTCATTTTCTAATGAACGGTATTTTGAAAACCGCTGAAAGTTTTCAAAAGTTTTCTTTTTCGATTCTATATAAGCCAAATTAGGTCACTGTTTAAAAAAAATAAAATATTAAAGGATGTTTCTAAAATTAATTTTGAATATAACAACATTAGATTAAGTGTTTTCTCTTGTACACAGATAATATTTTACTTGTAGCCGTCCAATGATCTTCATACGATAAGGCTACAAATAACATGTCCGACACCTTAAAATAGTTTTGTTGAAGACAAACACAATAGAGCGAAATAAGACAATATCGAAAGATTATTTATCTGAATATAATAACATAAATATACCTAAATAATACTATTTTTCACTTGGTTACCACTAACACAGTTATAGAATATTACACTATTTAAAGTTATTCACATTGATGCAAAGTTTCCATGGTAACACACTAAAAATATACAATTCCCTACAATTTTCATCTCAGATTGCCTGACTAATTTTAAAAATTGACATTCTTTCCTAAAATAGTTTTTCGTATAGAGACGAAATTGTTGCCATCACAATTGTTCGTCCGTAAGTTAAAATGTCAATATTCATCTTAAGCTCCAGCTTCTATGGCAACATGCTTTTTTAGATTTAAAAAAAATGAGGAGAAGGTGGAGGAGGAGGAGGAGGGGTACACTAAGTATCAATATGATGATAATTAATGGTAGATATCGAAAAATATTCAGAATAAGATTGACGTGTGTTTTTTGTACAAACTATAATTTTTTCTTCGTTTAAAAATTACTTGAAGTAATTGTGCCTTAGAGGCAGGCAGGCTTATTTCAAATCGGCAAATATTTAAAAACTAATTAAATGCAGGAAATTAGGGGCTTATTCTAAAAGATCCGGCTTATAATCAAACCAGCTAAACAATCTCTAACGGTATTCAAGACTGTTTTCTCCTAGTCCAAGTAACTGTGGACCAAGCCCTTACAGGATGTTACTGTGCCATTAATTCAACAGAATGTTTTGCAAAAAGCTCTGAAAAGGTATCTAATGGACAGAGCTATGTCATTCAATCCATTAAATATATTTTTAGTCTCAATTTAATTTTATTGAATACCACACATTTGTCCTGTGCAGAAAATCAAGTGGATTATCTAACGGCAAAACATTTAAAAACCAGGAAGATTGAGAATTTGTTATGTGTTATTCATGAAACAAAATTAGATGGCCTAACTTTGATTATTAAACAAAGTACTTCCTCATATGATGTAAATATTGATATGCTTGCGATGGAAACATATAGAAGTACATTCATCCCAAGACCAACTCTGTTGACCGCGACAAAGTAGGAATCAACAATAGTTGAATTTATCAATTTTAATCTTATCCTCGATTGCATGCAATATTAAATTGTACAATACTGTCAATTTTTATTGTTTGATATCGTCAAATTTAATGAATATTAGTGGATTTTGAAGTTGGTACCCAATACTAAACAAGCTGAAATGAAAGATTAAAATCAATCAAAACAATAATGTTAAAAATGTCAGTTTTCGTATTATAAAGATAGATTGTCTCGTTTTCTAATTAAAGGTATTTTGGTAACCGCTGAAAGCAATCAGAAGTTTTCTTTTTCGATTCTATATAAGCCAAATTAATGTACTGGTTTTTAAAAAAATGAAAAATTAAAGGACATTTTTAAGTCATATGTGGCGAAATTGCCTATGTAAAAATGTAAATAAAAATAATTTTGTCGGTCAGGTTTTCGTCAGTCGGAAAGTAGAATATATATATTCAAGAAGAACACATAAGTTTTAAGAACGACTATGTTTCTGGTCCTTTTCCTTTAATCAAATTAACAAGAGGCCAATGGGCCACACCGCTCACCTAAACAACAGTTCCTTGTATCATTCTATTTAAGTTTTTTTTAAAGACATTTTCCCTATATATTTCTATGTTAAACTTTGAACCCATCTTTGGGCCCCAGCATTGGTCTTAGGGTCACGGTTTTAACAATTTAGAATCTACAATATTTAAGGATGCTTGCATACTAATCTGACAAATTAAAGCATTTTTCACTTGGTTACTCATAACACAGTTATAGAATATTACACTGTTTAAGGTTATTTACATTGATGTAAAGTTTCCATGGTAACACTAAAAAAGTATGCAATTCCCTACATTTTTTCTCAGATTGTCTGACTGTACTTAAAAAAATAATTCTTTTCCTATAGGGACACAATTGTTGCCATCACAATTGTTCGTCCTTAAGTAAGCTTTTAAATGTCAGTATATTTCTTAAGTTTCTACTTCTGTGGCATACTAGGCTTTTTTAGATTTTCAAAAATAATTGATGAGGAGATGGAGCGCACTAAGTGTCAATATGATAAAAATTAATGGTAGATATAGAAAAATATTCAGAATAAGATTGACGTGTGTTTTTATACAAACTATGATTTTTTCTTCGTTTGATAATTACTTGTAGTAATTGTGCCTTAGAGGCAGGCAGGCTTATTTCAAATCGGCAAATATTTAAAAACTAATTAAATGCAGAAAATTAGGGGCTTATTCTAAAAGATCCAGCTTATAATCAAACCAGCTAAACAATCTCTAACGGTATTCAAGACTGTTTCCTCCTAGTCCAAGTAACTGTGGACCAAGCCCTTACAGGATGTTACTGTGCCATTAAGTCAACAGAATGTTTTGCAAAAAGCTCTGAAAAGGTATCTAATGGACAGAGCTATGTCATTCAATCCATTGAATAAATTTTTAGTCACAATTTAATTTTATTGAATACCACACATTTGTCCTGTGCAGAAAATCAAGTGGATTATCTACGGACAAAACATTTAAAAACCAGGAAGACTTAATATTTGTTATGTGTAATTCATGAAATAAAATAAGATGACCTTATTTTGAATATTTTACTGAGTACTTCCTCATATGATGTAAATATTGATATGCTAGCTATGGAAACATGTAGAAACACGTTTATCCCAAGACCAACTCTTTTGACCGCGACAAAGCATTAATCAACAATGGTTGGGATGAGAACTTTTCATGCTATCCTCGATTGCATACAATATTAAATTTAATGAATGTTAAAATTGTATGAACATTATTTGCAATATCTGATATGTTAGGCTTATCGAATCAAGGTTAAGAACCTTTTCATTGCCACATTCTTTGTTTCAAATGCTTTCATAACGAGACCATGGTGTAAGTGCGCGCGCAATCAATAGGTTTTGTTGCCGTATCCGTTGCCATGTGATGTTGTCCGCTGCTTTGTTCAAACAACAGGGTTAAGGCGTGGTTTCATCATTTAAGAGAAAAAAATTTTTTTATCACCTATGTCTCGACCAATCAGATCAAACTAATACATATAAAATCATAAAGTATGAATAATTATATAATTATTCAGAAGTTTATACGCGAGTGATATCGATGCAATTGACATCATAAATATGAGGAGTCTTTTTATTGTAGCCTTTTTTCGTATCTTTTTGTTCATCGTAAGTTTTGCGCAAGGATATGGAAATAGTAAGTTGATTTATAGTTTAATATTTTCACTAATAATTAACCACAGTTTTATTATTTTTAAGCTGGAAACTCAGAAACATCAAGATATAAGCTGCAAAATTAAATCTGAATCTATTTATTTATTGTTTTGAATTTAAAAAAAGGTGAAAGTGTAATATATTTCTCGTATATAAGATAAACACATTGAAAGTGAAAACTTACTTAATTTAAGCTATTGTAATATTTCTCTTAACTCGTTTTTTTCTATAAAGATGGTTGTGGTGACACGGGAGATTGGACAGTGTTTGAAGGGCAGTGTTACAGTTGTAAAAGTGATGAACTTTCTTGGCAATCTGCAAGATCATCATGTTCACAATTAGGAGCGAATCTCGTAACTATCAGTAATTCAGGGATTCAGAATTTTTTACAAAGTACGACAATTTCATTCCGTTCGTGTAGCAACTCGGTTCAATTCCAAGTTTAACAATTATTTGAAAAATTCTTGATTTGTTTTTTTTGCGACCTCAAGAGATTAAAAAATTAAAGTTAATATAAAAAGCATAATTTTTTTATCATGTTCTTCGAAAAAAAAAGCATGTATACCTAATTATATTATCTGCACATATCAACAGATTATTCTAATTGTATATCGTGATAAACGATAAAAACAACATGTTTACAATCGTTGAAACGATATTTTGCGGATAGCATGAGCTTTTTGTAACATTTTAAAAATAACCCGAATGAAATTTTACCATTTTGCGTTGCCATTAAATATGAACTGTGTTAATTATACATAACCAAAATTTTATTATACATGTACATGTATAGCCAAACCGTGGGTGTTTTTAATCTTCTAGAGATGATTTCAATTGTACGAAAGCCCATTCAGCTCAAATTTGTAGGTAAAAAAACAAGGGTACCGCTAAGCGGTGCATCCCCTCGACAAGAAATATTGTAGGGGGAAATGCAGTATTTAGGAATATACATGTAATTGAGGAGACCAAGTGTTTTGTGGGAAAATCAGGGCATATATTATAAATTTATACATATAACTTAGATTAGAGTAAATATGACACACGATTTATCTTCTTAAAACCACTTTGAATTCATAATACATAATATCTCTTCTATCCATATCCCCAAACTCTTTGGTGTATACATTAGAGGGGGTACATTTACGTGGTTGTACAGTTCCTTCATTCCTAGCAGAAACACAACAGATATACTTTAAAGTTTTGTAATTTAGCTTCATTTAGTGACATACATTAAGCATAAACGTAGCTGAAGATATAGCGATCTGTAGTCTGCTCTGATGGAAATGTCGTATGTCAACCCAAAGTAACAGATATGAAACGATTTTCCAGTGATAAATGTTGGCGATATTCGTCAGTCTCTTCTGAACTTGAACTAGTTCCACTCTTAGTAATTCAGGAAATTTTACCAGAAATTCGGGTGTTTGTTTCGATGAAAATTGGATGAATTTAATCTCCTGCCCGCTTCAACTTTTAACTTTGGACATTCTTCCAACTATCCATTACAACAAAACGTTTATTCGTTAAACTTAAAAGGTCTAAATCCAAAAAAATATCAAGTTGTTGATTTGAACTGTATACTTTTACTTTAGTTTCACGGAGGGGAACAGGAAGTCAGTGTTGTAAAGTTGTACATTTAATTCCTGTTTTAAATTTTGTTATTTTAACGATATTTTAATAAATATTTAACCAGTTGACTTGAAAATTAATAGGGTTTGTCCTTTTACCATGCCAAAGAAGTGTACGATGTTGATAAACATTCGTGCAAAGATTTTCTTTGAATCTTGCCCATTAGCTGAAGTGGGCACACATAAAAACACACAGTACACAAATACGTACATACTGACACACGCACAGCAGCGATGCTATATCCCCTTCGCAACATGTTGCGCGAGGGAATAAATATAATTTATCGCAAATAAACGTAAAAATTTCGAGAACAAACGCGAAATTTTCGCGAATAAATGAGAAAAGTCCGCAAATAAACGCGTAACTTTCGCGATAAAACACAAAATTTTCGCGAAACTTTCGCGATACTTTCGCGTTAAAATGCGAAAATTTTGCACTTTGTTAACGATACGGGGTACAATAACGCATTTGCAATCAATATCAATTCCATATCGTATAATATTATTTTTTAATTGGGTATGGATACAAAAAATAATACGCTCGCTGCCTCAATTTTCTTTACAATGTTTTTCGTATATCAGTATATGTTAAAGATATATAGATATACTATTTATATTTTTCAGTTCCACATTTGTGTTCCACAATAAAGATTAAATACAAAGTATTTATACGTGCTTCAAAAATTAAAAAAAAATATTTATCTGTGAAATAAAATGATATACAACTTTGTCTTTATTAAAAAGTAGATGTAATGCATATACAGGAAGTAATTTACATATTAATTCACAAAAAATTCAAACTACATGTGTTATCCAGAAGTAATGGCATATAATATAAATTCCTTATTTTGCGAGAACTTAATTCCGCGATTCCGCTGTTTTGTATCAAACCGCAAGAATATAAAACCGCGCGCACCAATTTTTGCTTCTCGCGATTTTACGCTGATATTCATTCCTCGCATTTAATAAGGAATCTACAGTAATGCAGGCACTACTCGTGAGCTCTGTATTAGAGAAAATAAGTTACATGTATCAAAATTTACATAACAATAATTTTAATTCGAATTAAAAGCTTTTTCGAATATTATTGTAAAATTGAAAGGATATAATTGTTCAAAACTTTATACATACATACATACATACATACATACATACATACATACATATGTATACATACATAAATTAAAATCTTCTTTGACAGCTTTATATCAGAGAAATAAAAGAAGTTGTGAATTCGAAAAAAATTCAATCTACACATTTTTCTAGCTATTGGTCAAATATAGAAAACGTAATTTTGTCCTCAAAATTCCTCACATTTAAGTAGTATATGTTGTTTAAAAATCAGTATTTTTATATTTGAAGATTTCAAATGCTTCTATTTATATAAAAAAAAAGATAATTAATGAATGCTTGATTAAACACATAGTCCGCAAAAAAAAAATTAAAATCGATGTTCTACCTCCTTAATTACCTGGACCATTTTTTGTTTACATGATATAAATAGTTATTTGATTTTTTTTTTCAGATTTGATTTATATATCAAAAAAGATTAAATTATTTTGATTCACGTATTCAAATTTATAAATCAACGTAAAAGGGAGAAAAATACATGTACGTCTAATTTACTTAAAACTAATATGTATTCGTTTTTACGCATTGTATTTCATAATGGTTATTGTATGAAATAACAATATTTATATTAAAGTTTCGCGTTAAATCGCAAAAGATTTGCGTTTAATCGCATTATATCGCAAATTTTACGCGTTTTTTCGCAAAATTTTCGCGTTATATCGCCATAATCTTATTTTTTACCTACGAAAATAAGCTTAATGGGATTTTGTACAATTGAAACCGAAATATAAAAAATAAACTGAAATGAAATCGATAGTAATAAATGCTTTGATATATGGTGGACTAAACCATCTCCGTGACTGATCAAATTCTAATTATTCATTGATAAGGGCGTTTTGTATTATTGAATTTGATATATTGAATTTTTAAAGATCGTTGTACCTACATTTACTCTTGGATTGGTTTGAATGATTTATCAAATGAGGGCAACTTTGTGTGGGATGGCACGTCAACAGTAAGTAGTTTTTGTTTTAAAAATGATATTGCTAACAAGAATGTCGGCAAAAAACATCATTTATAAGCGATTTCTGGTGACATGAATATTGCTTTATGATTAAGGTCATGCAAACGTAAACAAGTACTTGTATCAACATTTATACACTAAACAAAACTTCTAAGTGTTCACCCATATCAATAGATTAATTTGAAAATTACGAAATAAAATGATATGAAACTTTCAAAATTTTATAAACGGCGTGTCCTCTTATCAATAGTACTGAGAAAAAAGACAGTATCGATTGATATCAAATACCCGTAAAAAAAGGTAAAATTATGCAGTAAGCGCTTTGTGTTTAATGACTAAATTTTGCAGTTGATTTTAGTCTTTAGTAACAGTCTCAAATGTAAAACATTTAAAATGGGGGGATTGACCATTGTAATAAAAGTCAAAGACGTATATGTGTTGTTATCTTGATTAATATTGCTATTACGACAGGGTGTACTCACTTTTAATTATTTGTTCATTTCGTTCTCGATATTGTTCTAAATATTTGGCAATCTGTATAAAAAGTTATTTATTGTTCTTTTTGTGCCATAAATGGCATATTATTTCCATTGACAACCCAGAACAACTTGGAAAGATCTGGGTGAAATTCAATCAAACCGGAAGTGCTATCCAGAAGTTCAGGTCTCGTTTCGCAACCGGTCAAGATCGCTACATCATTCGTAACTAATTAAGAAATAGGTGGAAATAAGTAATTTTAACGACAATACAAACAAATGCTTTCTATGGCCAGGGATGTAAATTTATTTTACAAATTTGAATTTTTTTTTAACTTTGAGGGCGTGTCATGACAAAGAGTGCACTAAACTCATATGAACCACTTAGCAGATTTCCATACAACATCCAATAGAAATATGCATTAAAATTTTTTAATTAAAGCTTTGTGTATCGTTTATTTCATATAGTCAAAAACTATTTGGTGAACACTTAGAACTTTGGTTCAGTGTATATTGAAAATTATTTTCAATACTAAAAAAACACAAACAAACAATGCAGCCTCTCTCTTACTCGAATTGGAACCCTGGCGAGCCAAGTAATAGTGGTGGAAGTGAAAACTGTGTACACCTGTGGGCGGCGTTTTCCTATAAATGGAATGACCTAAATTGTGAAAGAAATCTCTCTTACATATGTCAAAAACCTCAAGGTTAGAAAAAGTTGTGCCAATTAAAACTGATCTATAATTGAAAAAAAAAATGATATTTATTTTTATATTTACATAACATATCAATACCAAATATCAATATATATTTTTTATTTTATAGCAAATGCGTATTCTCTTTTTATTGAGTTATTGTTGTCAAATATTATTTCAAAATAGGTTTTTGCTATATTAAATTTCAGACCTTGGCGAATGTGCAAGTTCTCCATGTGTACATGGTACATGTACAGATCAATTAAACTCGTACAAATGTCAATGTCAACATGGATATACCGGAACTAACTGTGAAAATGGTGAAGCTAGTGTTGATTAGCATAAATATTGTATAGTAATTATTTGATTTTCTAACCGTTTTGGTTTCATTAGTAACAAAAGTTTTTAATTCTTTTTATACTAGATGTAGATGAATGTCAAAGTTCGCCGTGTATCTATGGCGTTTGCAGCAACCTTTTAAATGCATATAGTTGTCAGTGTTTTTCTGGATATGAAGGGGTTCAATGTCAAATAGGTATTTATGTCAGAGAATAGTTTACTAAAATTATATAAACTTCATTTCAAAACCGTTTAGTTTAATGAATTTTAAAATGAATTAAATACTACATGTAATTAATAAGTCCATTCTTTTATACAGATATAAATGAATGCTTAAGTTCTCCATGTCAACATGGTACCTGCATTGATAAAATAGATTCTTACTCGTGCAACTGTCCACTGGGATACATTGGGAGAGATTGTGATACCGGTATGGAAACTGTAAAACAAAAAATGATTTTGTTTTGAAAATAAAAAATCATATCTTTTCTCATTTCGTAAGCATCGGATTTATAAATGAAAGATTCTGAGGTCGTTACGGGATTTTGTTGCTAATTTATAGATGTGGATGAATGTCAGAGTTCACCGTGTGTCCATGGTAACTGCAGTGACCTTGTAAATGAGTATAGATGTCAGTGTTTCCCTGGATATAAAGGACTTCAATGTCAAATAGGTACATTTTAAAACTAGGATAAATAGCAAAATGAAAAGGATATAGAGCATAGAAAATCATCGTATAATTCTATATTTTGTAAAAGGAATCCAACAATGATTTAGAATTTACTCTTATTAAGATATAGAGGAGTCCTTTCTAAATGTTAATTTTTGATACATATAGTTTATTTATACTTTAAGCTTTGACGACTTATATTATTAATTAAACAAAAACAAAAAACCCAGGAAAATAAATGAAGATATCTTTAAAAAATCATTCGAAAAAAAAGAACCTATTATGACTATTACACAATATTTGGTTTGAAGTCGAGTTTGTAGACATGAGCAAAGTTGTGAATGCTCCTTAGTTTGATTTGACTCGAACGAGACATGGTTGTTAAAATTGTATAAAACAAATATTATTGATTCGAAGTTAAAATAGTGCTGAAGAATGCTTACTTATGGTAAAATGAAAGATTTAGGAGGCATTATATTGATTTGTTTTTGTGTATAGAAACAAAACCAATGCATTCTGTTTTCTTCGCGTCGTCAGCATTAACTTCTTGGTAGCTAACGTGATTTGGAGTTTCAGTAACTACATACCTACGTGTTTTCCTGCATTTTCAATATTTATCTTCAAAATCCATTTCATATTAGATGTGGATGAATGTCAAAGTTCGCCGTGTATCCATGGCGTTTGCAGCAACCTTTTAAATGCATACAGTTGTCAGTGTTCTTCTGGATATGAAGGGGTTCAATGTCAAATAGGTATTTATGTCAGAGAATAGTTTACCAAAATGATATAAACTTCATTTAAAAACCGTTGAGTTTAATGAATTTTAATTTAAAATGAATTTAATATTAATAAGTCCATTCTTTTATACAGATATAAATGAATGCTTAAGTTCTCCATGTCAACATGGTACCTGCATTGATAAAATAGATTCTTACTCGTGCAACTGTTCACCGGGATACATTGGAAGAGATTGTGATACCGGTATGGAAACAGTAAAACAAAAATGAATTAGTTTTGCAAATGAAAAAAATAAAATATTTCTCTTTTTAGAAACATCTGATTTATAAATGAAAGATTTTGATATTTTTACGGGATGTTCTTAATTTATAGATGTGGATGAATGTCAGAGTTCACCGTGTGTCTATGGTAACTGTAGTGACCTTATAAATGAGTATAGATGTCAGTGTTTCCCTGGTTATGAAGGACTTCAGTGTCAAATAGGTACCAGAGATAATGAATAGCAGAATTAAAAGGATATAAAACAAAGTAAAAAAAAATATAATTTCATAATTTGTAAAATAAATGCAACAATAATTTAGTTTGGTATTTTTTTACTTAGATATAGACGAATGCTTAAGCTCTCCCTGCTATCATGGCACATGCATTGACAAAACAGATTCTTATGCGTGCGAATGTTCTCCAGGTTACTCTGGGATAAACTGTGAAACAGGTAGGAAAACAATCAAATAAATCATTTTGTATAGCAAATCAAAAAAAAATATACCGTTATGAATTTTGATTTTTAAAATATTCATATTTGATGCCTGTATCTAGAATATCTTAACTCTAAGCTAAGACGACAATGGTTGTATTACTAATTATAGAAGAAGAAAAAAGAAAAAGAAAAAAGAAGATGTTTATAAAATAAAGCATTCGAAAAAATGAACCTATTAAGGCTTTTAAGTAAAGTTAAGTGTGAATTATGTGCTTGAACATCTACATTGTCTTTTTAATTGTTAAAAATCGAATTTTTTCTTTTCCCTGTTTCGATCAGATAGTGATGAATGTTCGAGTTCACCTTGCAGTCACGGCAGCTGTATCAACAAAGTAAACTCTTTTGTATGTGAATGTAATTTTGGATACAATGGAATAATTTGTGACAAATGTAAGACACCATCAAAATTTATTTCATAATTATGTATATCAACTATCAACTAACTAACTGTAGTTTTATTGATATTAGTTGGCATCAATGTTTCTTTATTATAGAGTTCCACAATTTCGTTAACAGTAGCTCTAAAATACATTAGATTGTTTTCATGTTTCTTTTCAAAAAGAATTTTTGAATTTGTCCGTCCGTTCCAAGGTAAATCCAGGAAAATTAGTGTTTGACGAAAAATTACATTTATGTTATGATAATATTTATAAAGTTATTTATCATAACAAAGTGAATAAACAACAAAAACCATATATATGCGAATTTTTTCTGCTATCCCAATTTTGTTAAATTCAAAAGTAAAGTTCTGAAATATCATTTCAGTTAATACGAAGCTGTTGTTTATCCTATTCATCTGTCTGCCAATCACTGTGCTGATTCTTTCTTTGTATCTGAGTAAAAAGATAAAACAAAACAAGTAAGTAAAGCATCTTATTATTGAAAGTAAAGTGTGTAAGCATTAACATTATAAATAGTAAAAATAAGCAAGTATGTTGTTTTGTATTTATTTTGTTATTACAGTTTCAGCTCTTCGTCTTTTAAATAGAGTTTTTATTAATGATAATTATTCTTATCCCAATTTTTCATCCTGATCTGTTTGTTTCGAATGAATAGCCGTGTTGTCTTTTCAGAAAAGTAATTTTATTTGCAGAGTTGAAGATGACCTGGATATACTTGTGTTTCCAGATGTTTTACCTGGAGTATCCAAACCAAAAATGCTGTTCCGAAAATGAGAACCATTTTTCAAAACAAACTCAAACTTGACATGCGTCTTTCTCCTATAAAGGATTTAAGTATTCCACATGTTAAATCGAAAACAATATTTGAGACTTATGTAACCTAATTATTGTCAAGAAATCAGAAATAATACCGAGATACTCATGATTTTTTAAAGTTTTAAAATCTGCAATTAATGATATTATTTTGTAAAGAAAAACTTTTAATAAAAATTGTCTTCTTTATAGACATCTCTCTCTCTCTCTCTCCCTCTCTCTCTCT
>WFKH01011801.1:29028672-29038680 GCA_016163765.1 Magallana hongkongensis
ATACCTAGAAAATAAAAATATGCTTACATGAAATTTTATATATATATATATTAGCCAATTTAAAGTATCCTCAAACCTAGAAAATAAAAATATGCTTACATGAAATTTTCTAAAGAGCCTTGTTTTCACTTTTAAAATTGCATAATCATTTTAAGGAAACTTAAAAAGACATCTACCATTTACTCCTTTTTCGCTCTTTCCAGAGTTAAGTAAAAACCATATCGGTTATTATATATTCTTATATTTTTGTCGTAAGGATCGGTTGTTAAACGTTTTGAAAATGATAGCCTTGCTAGATGTTTACTGCATATTGCGTGAAAAATCAATTTTGAAGTAGGCTTGATAAAAAACAAAAGTGCTTTTAATGATCTGTCTTAACATTAGATATAAACTATGCTTATCCGACCACACAACATCGGCTGATGTCGACGTATGTAACAGAACACAAATGTCGGAAGATTTATGGTCCATTGCTGATCTTTGATAATTTGTTCGACTTTCTTTAGACAATGACCAATCTTTCATTCATTCCAAAGTTCTTAATCGTGTTGTCGCACTATTACTACATGTACCTATTCATTCCCAGTTTTTGTAGTTTTTGCCTAAGATTTGCGGTTTCGGTGGAGTATCAATCTATCCATAAAACATTCCATTATGTATTTAGATATCATTCTTGAAATCGGCGCAATATAAAGTTTTCTTTCCGAACAGAAGGTTAAGGAAAATAATAGCATACACTTTTTCGCAATTTGTATATGTTAAGGCTTTGGATAGAATTAACAACGTTCCATAGAAGAGGTTCGTGCTACTTGGCTTTATAAAGGAGAAGTTTCGCGGTATCTGCAGGTCTGTAGCTCCCGGTCTGAAAAAAATGGGATGGACGACCTGGGAGCTACAGTGCCACCCATTGAAAAAATTGTGTATTTATTGCGCAGAAAAACGTGTGCTAGTTTTGGACTGATTAACCTTATTTATACGCAAATTCTGTGAAAACAAGTACTAGTATGTTAAATTTACATCGAGATCGAGAGTCGCCATTTTTACATGTAAACAAACTGCACCACTTCAATTTACGGAGCTGGTGATGGTGTTTAAAAGACTATTCGAGGCAAGTAAAGAGACGATTTCATTAGTAAATTGCACTGTAGCTCCCAGGTTGTCCATCCGATTTTTTTCAGACCGGGGAGGTACAGACCTGCAGCTAGTTTCGCGGATATGTGTAAATTTGTGTTGGCTTCGCCATTTTCTGGAAAACAAAATACATAGTTATAATGCAGTGTTACTTTGTACTTGACTTTTCTTAAGTGAAGCGATAGTTGCATAGAATTTGTTAATGTATCTAGGTGGAAGGATTAAATGATAAAAATGTATTATGAAAATGTATTACATGTATGTATGGGACATTTTTACATTTGAATTTTAAAGAGCCAATGGAAAACTTTCCTCACAACAGCATTAGGATCTTGCTTTTTTTATGTAACATGTTGAAGGTAAATGAATTATGACATATGTAAGAGGTTGACATTACCTCCTTGTAGTAAATTCACGATAGGGACAGGCTGTCGTTATAACGGATTAAAAAGTAAGAACCCTGAATTATCTATAAATCACATAATGTTTACTTTTAGCCAGTTTCTTATCGTTTTCAGTTTTGATTGATTCGGTATTATCAGGGGTTTATTTTAAAATGACACCAAATTGTTTTAAAAGCGGGCCAAGCCCAAACAGCAATACAAAAATAATACATAGATGAGTTAACGATTCCTTTTGCACAAATACCACCTTTTTTAGAATAAAACACTTTGACCGTGTGAATTCCAAATCAGACATGTATCAAGGAGCTAAAACGAACTGTTTTTTCAAGCAAGTAATATCTTGCTAGCTTTTGCAATTTTTCAAGTAGAAGAATTTGTTATTTAATGATAGAAAATTTCCCACTTCTATTAACTTGCATATCAAAGCAATTTAATTTGTCAAAGACAAAATATTTGTTTTATTAATGTAATGAGATAAAAAAAAAACTACTAAGAAAGAAAAACTTCTCTTTTGAACTTTATATTTATATTGACGATAATGGCCACGACTGCTTGATATTATAGCAAATACAGAAATCAAGGTGAACTCATGGACCAGATGTTTATGCGGAAAAATGAAGACATTTTTTATTTATACCTGGGTCGTCCTAAAACTGCGTAGACAAATTGCGTTGTTCAGTGAATAGAAGACAGAAAGATAAAACTTGTACAACGAAGAGTTAAAGCAATGTGCATTTCAATTATGCATTGATATCAATTATTGTTTGAGATTATATTGGTAAAATGAAAGCAAACTAGATAATAAATTCGATATGCGACGCAATGTCAAAAACAAAACAAAAAACCGTTCAATCAATATACAGAAATGAAATTCGTGAGAAAAAGCACACAAACAAAGAAAAAAAATGTTTTACAGTTTGGGAGTTGGTTTTTTTATTTACCCATTAAATTTTTAAAAGTTTTCAAAGATTTTATAGCGCGTTTTGAAAAAAGTTCAAATGTGAATTCGTAGTAAAATGGCGACGTCAGCGTTTGAGGCAGCGCACCGGCAACTGATCAAATTTAGAGGAGTGTCCAAGTAGCGTAGTGGACAATGCACTCGCTTATTACCGCTGCGACGCGTTCGATCCCCGTGATTGACAGCGGTTGTATGTGAAAGGGTATGGTGGTCGCCCGCTTGGACACGTGGGTTTTCTCCGGGCACTCCGGCTTCCTCCCACATCAATGACCCCCTCGCGCTAACATCCGTGCCAACGAAAGATATTAATATAAATTGTAGAACTTGTTTATCCATCGTTGAAAAATAAATAAAGTTGATATATCAAATTTAGTAAACATCTGATCTGAGAACAAATTCTCAGTCCATTTTATAGTAAAGAAGAAGATGGGTGGATAAGGCGTGTAAAATGCATATACACGGACGGATAAGATACTGAAAAATTAAAATATCAATAAATCTGATATTTAAAAAAAAAAATAATTCAAAACAATATATTTAACATATCATCGATTTTTATCCTTTAAATATATTCAACACTTGGAATATGTTGACTCAGACTGGCGTATGCGTATCAAAACCTCCAAATAGTGTCATTTTTTAGAACTACAAGGCCTTTTGTTTTATAGAGTGGGTCTGTGCTCCATATTTTTTTTATAGTCTAAATAAGGTCTAATGGAAAACAAACCGATTTAAATCAACAAAAACGTGGGAAGATGACCCACTATATATTAAAAATATCATTTTGTATCCCAACAATTGAACGTTTTGAAAAAATAATACAAGTCCGTAAATTCGTGGCCAAAGAACAACTTACTTTGTTGTGTCTGAAATGGCTCAGTGGTTAGAGCACCTGACATTAGCTAACATTATATAACTAGGGTGTTTATGTTGTGGGTTCGATACCACCAAAATTTAAGGCAATATTTTTTTCTTATCGTTTGTTAAATATATTAAAAACTGAATATAGTTAGAAATTGGGCTTTTGCAAACTTGTATTATAATATATTTGAATAGATTTAATTGGAAAAAAATAATTTCAAAATTGTATTTCACGACTAAACCTAATGGGCATTTGCGCCATCTTATCCCCCCATCTTCATAAAAAAATAAATAAAATATCTTTCGTGATTTAGTGGTCAAGCAAAATAACAATAAATCAGACGAACATGATAACATCAAGTGAAACAAGAGGTCCATGGGCCTTATCGATCACCTGAGAAACTGCAATGTGGCTTTTGCAATGTATATTCTTGTACATTATAATTACAGGGCTATTAATGAAATCATTTTTAATATTCAGGGATTGTTTAATTACACCACCCTACCCTATATAATCATAAGAGCCCTGCCCTAACACCAAAACCCCTGACCCAGGAGCCATGAAATTCATAATTTTGGAAGAGGCTCTCTTCCTCATCATAACTACGTACTTAATTCATCGAATTAACATACAGGAACAGAGGAGAAGATTTTCAAAGAAATACTGCAATCATTTAGAGCCCCTACCTAACACCAGAACCCCTGACCCAGGGGCCATGAACTTCACAATTTTGTAAGAGTCGCTCTTCCTAATCATAACAATGTACTTATAGTTCATCTACTTTATATTCAGGATCAAAGGAGAAGAGTTTAAAAAAAATTAATGCATTTTCATTATATAATCATTAGAGCCCCAGCCTAACACAAGAACCCCGACCCAGGGGCCATGAAATTCACAAGTTTGAAAGAGGCATTCTCCTCGTCATAACTATGTAAGTAGTACATCATTCTGTTTAATATCCAGGAGCGAAGACGAAGATTTTTGAAAAAAATAATGCATTTTCTCGATATAATCATTAGAGCCCCACCATAACACAAGAACTTCTAACCCAGGAGCCATGAAAATTTAACAAGGAAGAATCAGATTTGATTTCGAAAATAGTAGGAACTTTTTTAGATAAAGGCGTTATTGAAAGAGTTTATGATTTAAAAGGCGCATATTTTTCTAACATTTTTATAGTACCAAAAAAAGGATGGAAGTTTACGACCAATAATCAATCTCCGGAATTTGAGTGAATATATTGAATATCATCATTTCAAGCAAGAAAACTTATCTTATGCTTTAGAATTAGTGAGAAAAAATGATTTGTTGATTCGAAAGATGCATATTTTAGTATACGCATACATCCAGATTTCAAAAAGTATTTGACTTTTGAATGGAAGGGATATTTCTATAGATTTGTGGTTCTGCCTTTTGGATTATCTTCATGTCCAAGAATATTTACCAAGGTTCTTAAACCCATTTATGCTGCTTTCAGAGAAAATGGAATTAGATATTGTTATTACATTGACGACTCATTGAATATGAATCAAAATTATTTTTACTGTTTAAATCAAACGAATATGCTAACATCAGAGTTACATAATCTTGGGTTTACTGTAAATGTGAAAAAATCAGTCATTGTTCCAACACAAAGAATTGTTTTCTTTGGAATTATAATTGATACTGTTGAATACAAGATTTATCTAACAGAAGAAAAGATCCAAAAAATATTAACGAATTGTACTGATATAAAGTCAACAAAATATTGCAAAGTTCGCAAGTTTTCATCCTTTGATTGGATTGTTAGTGCATGCTTGTAATGCTGTTTTGCAAGGTCCATTGCATTATAGAAATTTGGAAAGAGACAAAGATATGAACTTGAAATTGAACAATAACAATTATGACTCTTATATGGTTTGTTCTGATATTAGCCTTTATGAAATAGAATGGTGGCTTACAAATCTTAAAAAGTTGAATGGAAAACCAATCAAATCTAATCCTGTGGATTTTTGGGTAGAAACTGATGCATCACTACAAGGATGGGGTGCAAGATTTGAAAATAAAATGACAGGAGGTAGATGGACACATGAAGAAGGAGTTTTACATATTAATATATTAGAAAATCTGGCAACATTTTTTGCATAAAAATCTTTTTTCAAGAAATTCAGCTCAAAACATATATGTTTTAAAATTAACAATACAACAGTTGTTTCATATATCAATGCAATGGGCGGTATGCAATCAAAGCAATTAGATAAACTAACAGAAGAGATATGGAATTGGTGTTTCAAACGAAAATTGTTTATATCTGCTCAGTATATCCCAGGCATTGAAAATATTTATGCCGATTCATTATCAAGAAAATTTTCAGATTCTACTGAATGGATGTTGAAATCAGAAATGTTTGAAAGAATTTGTAATCAGTGTTTTATGCCAGATATAGATTTGTTTGCTTCAAGACTAAATAAACAGTTAAATAAATTTGTTTCATGGAATTATGATCCAGAAGCATATCAAGTTGATGCATTCTCAGTATCGTGATCAAAATTTTGTCCATACATTTTTCCACCCTTAAAATTGATTGGTTGAGTTATCAACAAAATTTCTGATGACTGTGTGAAACTAGGTATTATTATAATTCCATTGTGGAAAACACAGACTTGGTTTCCATTAGTAATGTCTGTTCTTGTTTCTGTTCCAATCAGGTTACCCCGGCACAAGAACTTATTGACCATGTCCCATACAGGGGAGGTGCATCCACTTCGAAAAATAAGACTAGTCTCTTGCATTGTATCAGGCGATCACTCCAAAATTCTGGCCTTTCAAAGTTGGATGCAGAAATCATGATATCGTCTTTACAAGATGCAACAAATAAACAGTATCAATATTGTTGGAAAAGATGGGTTCTTTGGTGTATTGAATGGGGTTCTCATCCCTATAAACCCTCTGAAGCAAATGTAATAAAATATTAGAGATCTTTAATGAAATTAAAGTTATCTTATTCTGTAATGAATACTCACAAATCAATGCTGATTAGCACTTTACCCTTTTCGGGTTGATTGGATAAAGAATTCGTTATTATTACCAAAATTAATGAAAAGTTACTTCAACCTTGATCCTCAAAGACCAAAAGTAAAATGTACTTGGGATGTTTCAAAAGTTTTACATTTTTTGAGTACTTTAATGCCATTAGGTAATGTAACTTTACATAAGTTGACTTTGAAGTTGATTGCTCTTATTGCACTCACTACAGCTTCTAGAGCGCAAACATTACTGGCTCTTGATTTGAATAATCTGGAAATTTTCAACAATAAAGTTGTTTTTAATACTAGAACGTTGTGAAAAACTTGTAAACCAGGTACCCCTGTACACAAAGTAACATTGTTCAAATATTCTGATAAAAGCCTTTGTGTGTATTCTTCATTGAAAGAATATTTGAGGAGGACAAAAGATCATCAAAAATCCTCACCTTTGTTTGTGTCATATTAAACTTTCCTTCCTCTGACAACGTGTACTCTGGCGAGATGGTTGAGAACAGTATTAGAGTTTTCTGGTATTAAAAACTTTACAGCCCATTCCTCTGCTTATTTATATGGTGTGTCCATGAAGGAATTATTGGAAACAGCAAATTGGACTTCTTCTAAGACATTTTTCAAGTTTTATTTTAAATCGGAGTGGAATACTTCAAAGGATGGACATTTTGCATCTGCAGTGTAAAAAAACAGATGAATTGTGTGTGTCTATAGTAAATGAACTGTAATATGACGTGGTGGACAAAGTACATTTTGAAAGACTGTAATAAATTTACATATTGTGTACAAATACATTTTTGTATATAAAAGTTTGAAGACTTGATAGTATTGTTTCATTGTTTGAAATAAAAGAGTAAAGCTAATTTCTTTTTACTTCTAAAACACTGCAATCATGGATGAGTTCATTGAAAATACTAGTAGTAGAAAAATAAGCTTTTATCAAAATAATTTATAAAGTTCATCATTTAATCGAAATAGTTGGAACTGCTGAAAATGAAGCTTTTATTTTAAAATTGAATTTGATCTGAAATAGTCCAAATTAAGTACCATGAAAAATTATAATGACAAATTTTAAAAAATTATAATGAGTTTCAATTCCAAATAAAAAATTTCTTACGAGTGCCATAAAAATAAACCTTATTACCCATTAAATTAGATGTGATTTTGTTTAGTTTGTGACAACACTTTAAATATGCTATATGATACCCTTTGCAGAGCCGAAAGGCGATATGTAATAGAATGGACCCTCCTCCAAGCATTCTTTAGGATGTAAAGGATGAGGGTCATTCTATGTAATGAGCCTGAGGCTCAAAAAGGGTATCATATACCCGCCCTTAATTTGTGTTTATTATGAATTTAGTAGCCCACCCTACATGTTGTAAGGTTGTCACAAACATTCTTTTAAAAATGGTTTGGCACGTGGAGCAAGGGTTTATATACGATGAATACCCAGGTAATACATACGTCATATGGATATTTTTAGACTCTTTGAAAAGAGGTTCGCTTTGCTGTATGCTATATGATACCCTTTTTGAGCCTCAAGCTCATAACATAGAATGACCCTCATTCTTTACATCCTAAAGGATGCTTGGAGGAGGGTCCATTTGAGTCTATATGTGGTTGGGGGGGGGGGGGGGGTGGTGTTGGGGGTATGTTTCAAGATAATTTCGTGATTTTTTTTTTGGGGGGGGGAGGGGGAAAGGTTGGTGGGTTAATACTGGGGTGGGGTCAGTGTCAATCTTTATAGATATAACATGTTAATTAGTATTGAGAATGTTACAACATATTGAAATACATTTAAACCTGCAATATATTAATGGAAACAAATCTTGGCCTGGATCACTACATGATGTGTACATGTATCATAATACATGCATTATAATCATAATAATATATTTACACTCAGTGTATATTCCCCCTTATGTTTGCATTGGAAATCTGCGACGTTCAATTTTCTGTGAATACACTTAGCCTATTCGTGCGCCATGAGCACAAATATAAAAGTCATCACGCGTTTTGAGTGTATTTATTATTGTAAAATTAAATGAAACGTTCAAACTTACATAACTAATTTGAAATGTACTTATGAAAAATAATCATTAATTAAATCATATCTACTCGTTAATAAAAAATAGTTTTCTCCGCAAAGTTTAAGCACTATATTTTAGTCGAACTAAATAAAATGTTAATATGACTGATCCATGTATGTTTCATATTCCTGACTAAGAGCGTATAAAACGGGTCTAAAGCGACGATACACAAATACCTTATACAAATTAACATCAATATGAATATAAACGCGCGGTATTCAATTTGTCTGCACCGCCTTGGTGTGTTATAGGACCGACGACATCCAATAATAAGCATTCAAAGCTTAAATAAACATTTATTTTTTTAGGATTTCTTAAAGTTATAGGCTGTGTTGATGGAACACAAATAAGAATTTCTACACCAACTGCAAATGAAGCTGACATTGTTAACAGAAATGGATTCCATAGTCTAAATGTTCAGGTACTGTTTTTAAATGTATGTTTAAATGTGGTCCCTGAGGACCTGAATGGTAAAAATCATAAACTTACAATGGTAAAATTTAATGCTTTATATTGCATCTGTAGAGATTTATTTATTAAGATGAATACAATAATACATTTGTTCATGATATTCTGATGAGCAAATCAGATGTTGAAAAATATCTTCTGTATATATACACATGTTACGTTCCATGACAACTGCCACAACTGTGTTTCCGATTCAAATTTATACAGCGTCCGCGCACGGAATCCATAATTGTTGTAAAACGAAAGTACAAGTAGGCCAGGCCTATTGAAGAAAAATGTCTTTCAAATTATTCTTTTTGTTAAATTTCCTTTAAAAAACTTACGAATTTAGTCTGTCTGCAATAATACTCCATTCCTTCTCTCTGATGTCCTTTATTTTCCCCTTCATCCCGCTTCCCTTTATTGGACCAAACAATGTAAGGGACCTTTCCTTGATGTTTTCTATTAGCATTAGCGCAATTTCTTTTTCTGATGTCCAGTTCTGAGCTCTCACTCTCTGCTTTTTCGAAATTACGCATTTGTTAACAGTAGATAGGGACATTTTCCACCTTTTGACACAAAAGAGTTTAATGAGGCCTCTTCAAACATTGAAAAGTATCCGCGAAAACCGTCTCGCGAGAACATAAATTTGAGAAAATTCTCAACAAAAGTCTTGAGAATTACTCAGCTAAGAATATTATCAATTGGCTTTATGGCGGTGATTTTAAAAATATTCTTAGCTGAGTAATTCTCAAGAGTTGAGTTGAGAATTGTTTTGAGAATTCTCAAAGTTTTATGGCGGCGGACCCTGGTCAATGAAGCAAATACAATTGTCTAACAATACTACAATGAACAGATTTTAAATATTACGGTCGGTAATTTTGCTACAACCTACGTATTTTAACAGTTTGAATTAATATTCAATGTGAGCACTACTGTCACTTTCATTTATTTGCTCTTTTCTTGTCGCAATTTAACATGCATTACTCCTGTTTATATTATTCTAATTCTTTATTACTTGAGAAATTGAATATTACATGTAACATCTCTCTCTCATATATATATATATATATATATATATATATATATATATATATATATA
>WFKH01011801.1:29038690-29077103 GCA_016163765.1 Magallana hongkongensis
TATATATATATATATATATATATATATATATATATATATATATATATTACTAGATAATTTTATTTTTAAACCGTCATTGTGAACGACATACAAAACCTTCATAAACTCAAGAGTTTTATATGAGAAGGTAAAAGGTCCACATTTCACATTGTTCTGCAATATTTACCCTATACTTCATAGAAAGAAAACTCACTTAAAATTATAAATATCAACCAATGCGGTGAAAATTATTTGACAACTGACTGTTCTTCCGTGTGTTTGGCCATAAAAGAAACTAGTGCATAAGTAGAGTTATGATAAATTATCAGAGTAAAAGTATTAAAATCAGGAAGAGATAAAGTTAAGTGTATCATCAATCAAATCAATAAAAAGTCCTTGATGTGATCATTTTAGAGAACTTCCTCAAGTTAATCATATATATATCCTAAATGAATACGGATAGCTTCATTGTATAAACTTTAAGTTTATAATTTCAGTTATGAAGGGTTCCTTTTTTGTGGTCCTCTCAAATAGTTTGTTATTCACCATTTTTACACCTTGTATTAATGCACAAAGAAACAGAAATAGTAAGTCTTTTTTTTTTTAACTTAAAATTGACTTATAGAAATAGAAATGCAACACATCAGTAGGGAAATTCCTAATACTGCGTACGAAAAAAAAAAGCAAAAATTGATGTGCAAATCATAATCAGCTACCTTATTTTTTAAATTGGATGCATATAATGACGAGATATTTGAATGAAAATGATGCAGTGCAACAGAAAAAAAAATCATTATACGTTTTTCTTCTTCAGATGGTTGTGGTGGCACAGATTGGTCAGCTGATGACCACCAGTTTTACCGATGTGTGACTGACGCTGTTTATTGGCAAACCGCCAGATCATCCTGTCAACGATTAGGTGCGGATCTTGTTACTATCAATAATGCAGGGACACAGATTTTTATAGAAAGTACGGAGTATTTTTTTCAATTCTATTAGCTTCGATAAAGCTGTACTAATGTAGCTTTAAGAGAAAGATTTGGTTGACAGGTCTGAAAGCTCAAGATCAGCACACTTAAAAATTTTTGTGCAAATAAAAATGCGCAATATTTGATCTTATTTTCTGCAGTTGATAACAATGTGTTGGAAATATTCGTTAGACATTTCATTACTGAGTTTATTTCAACTAGCCTCAAATTTATATTTTACGCGTACTTAATTAAACCTAGGAAAGTATTAATGGATATTGAAAATCTTGATAGATATGGTTGATTGCCATCTTTATCTGACAGCTCAAATTTGATTAAATATATCAGTGTATCATTTTTTTTTTAGCAAGAAATGCCTTTATTGAGTTTATTATATTAAAATTTTAAAGATCTTTGCGCTGATGCAAGCTATTGGATTGGTCTGAACGATATATCAAATGAGGGCACCTTTTTATGGGTTGCAACTTCAACGGTAAGCGGTTAACTAATATAAATATTGTTTGAACTATCTACAATGGAGTTTATGCAGAAAACATAATTATGTTCATGCAGTAACACTTTTTTAAAATTTTGAATATGTTTACAACCGCACAGCAAGTCTCTTACTCAAATTGGAACCCCGGAGAGCCGAATGATTCGGGAGGCGAAGATTGTGTGCATCTTTTGGAAAGTACTCATAAGTGGAATGATATAAATTGCGCACGGAATCACTCTTATATATGTCAGAAAGGTTACATTGTTGTTTTTTAATTACTTTTTATATTCTGTTGCTGACAAAGTCTTCAATGTTAGCATAATAATTGCATTAAATGGAAAGTTTAGGTTAGCCTACATTTCTCCCTTTATTTCCGGCTGCCAGAAGACGGTCGGTTATATAATATGAAAGTATTAAAAAAGTAGCTGTGCGTTTCTGCGGAGCTATTATGAACATCCAGTTCTTTATATCTTGCTTATAACTCTCCGAATGACACTCTTGATTGATCTTTAGAAATGCATTACTAAAGCATTGTAAACAATAAAACTGCAAAAATAAAATTTGACCAAAATCGTGACCATGCCCCTTTAAATATAAATAATAATAAAGTAAAACGTTTAACTGAAATAAATGATATCCTGTTTCTTTTCATTTTAATCGTTTTCAAAACAAAAGAAAAAATATAACTTAAAATAGAATATCATTTTTTGCTTTATGTATTATGTACATGTACGTAAACATGTTGGTGTCTGAAATCATCTAACTAAAAACAAAGTTTGTAAATACAACTTTCAGATATAGGATCCATTAATGATATATACACGTATTATTTTTTAGATATATATGTGAATATATAACTGATGTACACAGCGTTTTTATATGTCAGTGAGTTCATGTTTCATGTAATGCAAAATAAAAATCAATCTTTTTCATTTTAAATATGTTTTGTTTATAAAACAAATGTAGTGCCCCCGTTCTTTTGGCGCTTGCGTCAATATATTTCTTGTCAGTGTATGATTTAAAAAAAATTATTTTAATGATAACAAAGTTAAAAATGTACCGCTAACATTACTTTCTTACTAAAGAAAAAGTTCAATATACTAGTGTGTATCCGGTCAGCAGAGGCTGCTCACTCCTACATGGCACCTGGTCATACGTACCTCTATTTTTTAAGACGTCCGTGTTCGCTCTGCTCCTGTTTTGTAATTTTCCTTTCGATTATTGAATTCGAACACTGTTTGTTATCACCACATGTCATTTTTAATACCATGTTGACGCATTTAGCTATGGCAGAAAGTATTTAAACACGTTGAATTTGATGATGGTTGGGCTTTTTTCATGTATATTTTCTCTTTTATATCAATAATACAACAACCTATTTAAAATTTCAGACCTTGACGAGTGTTTCAGTTCTCCATGTGTACACGGAACTTGTACAGATCAGTTATACTCTTACATATGTCACTGTCAACCAGGATATACAGGGACAAACTGTAACAAAGGTAAATTAAAATTATTAGTTCATTATTTTGATACTGTACTGCGACTCCATACAAAATATCTATATGATCAAATTTCTCATATAAAGCAATAGTGTATGTTTATTTACATAAAAAAAGTGTTGGTTTTTTTTAAATCAGATTCATAATTAATGACAGTTAAGTTTTTAATAAATGTTATTAGATGTAAACGAATGTCAAAGTTCACCGTGTATCCATGGTAGCTGCATCGACCTTGTTAATGAGTATAGATGTCAGTGTTTTCCTGGATATGAAGGACTTCAATGTCAAATATGTACTGAATTCAACACATTAGAATTCGAAGTTTTGATAATTCTCACGCAACAAAATACTCGATTAATTTGATCATACAAGCAATATTTATAACTAAATGTTATTTTGAACTCTTTAGGAATGAAATATCAAATTTGGTTTAAGATTATTTTCTCCCCTAATGTTAGATATAGATGAATGTCAAAGCTCACCGTGTATCCATGGTAACTGCAGTGACCTTGTAAACGAGTATAGATGTCAGTGTTTCCCTGGATATGAAGGACTTCAATGTCAAATATGTACTGAATTCAAATCATTTGAAGTTTTGATAATCCTCAAGTAACAAATATATTCAATTAAATTGATCATACAAGCAATATTTGTAATTAATAATAATTTAGAGTTATTTTTTATTTAATGCTTTAGAAATGAAATATTTAATTTATGTTTTTAAGACTATATTTTAACTACTGTTAGATATAAATGAATGTCAAAGTTCACCGTGTATCCATGGTAACAGCAGTGACCTTGTAAACGAGTATAGATGTCAGTGTTTCCCTGGATTTGAAGGACTTCAATGTCAAATAGGTACTGGATATTTAATACAGATATAATAGAACAGTATACCGTACGTTATGTTTATAACGCAAGCAATGCGTGACATTGAATTTTCACTTTGTAAATTAAAAACAGTTCAATATTTTTTTTAAGTTGCACAGATGTGTGTTGCCAGTATATTCACAAGGCTTAAAAATACAGTTGTATTTAGCTTACGATGGAAAATTATAATCTATAATCGATTGATTTTTACGCGTACCAAACATCTTTGAATAAGTTGTTAATGCTAACAACATTTTTGTTTTCGAACCGTTCTTGTTTTATTGTAATCGACTTTAGAAAATATTTTAAGGCTACATTTTTGCTCTGCAATTGAAGTGAACGAGTGTCAAAGTTGACCGTGTATCCATTGAAAAGCACAATGATCTTTTAAATAAATACATGTATAGATGTCAGTTTATATTGATATAAAGGAGTTCATAGTCAATTACCAGCTGAACAAAAAGAACAGTTCAAACAAAATAATGTGAAATATATGTTTAAAACCAAAACAATGAGATGAAGGATATATATGAGTCTAACATGTTTCAGATATAGATGAATGCTTGAGCTCCCCGTGTGAACATGGTACTTGTATTGACAAAATCAATTCATATATGTGCCACTGTTCACCTGGATACACTGGGGTAAACTGTGAAACAGGTCATAGCAAAGCTAACCTATCATTTATTATTCTTTTGGATTATGAAAGATCTAGAATGAAAAGAAAGAATAGAATGAAATAAAGGTATGTTAAATAAAATTATTGACGTCTACATGTCGCTGATTAAGTAAACAGTAGCCACGGGGGGGGGGGGGGGGGGTGGGGGGGGTACAGGGATGGGGGGGGGGGGGGGTTGAGTGGCATGGAAATTAAGTAGGCCTAGTGTGCGTGATTGTTTCTGCCCTGTCAAGCCTATGTAAATGAATTTTCATGCATTCATTTTGTAATGCAGGTGTTCCTGTGAAAATTGCACTATTACGGTATGCCTACTGCAAGAGAGTGCAAGTGCTGCCATTTTTATACTGCTATAGAGCCTAGACTAGAGGAGGTCAGTGTCAAGTGCATCACAGATCATGAGGGGTTTGTTGCGAATTGCCTTAACAGATGGGTCTTGGGAACATCCTTTTATTAATATTTACATGAAAATGGACCTTTGGAAGAAAATGAATTGATACATAAGTAAATATCCCACTATCATGCACATTGTTGATTTCCATGTACAATAGAAACAATATTTATCATACAATATCCCAAATTAAATTAGTTGAATTTTGTGTTTTTATTTTCATATTAATAAAGGTATTAAATTTAGATATTAGCTAGAGGGGTCATTTAATTTTTAGTACCTTAGATAGCCAGTTATATTCATTACAAACAAGAGGCCCATGGGGTCACATCGCACACCTGAGCAACAATGACTTTAAATGGGCGTTCAAAAGATATTGTGCCATATGGTCCCTCGGTAGAATAACAAAAAATAAATATTGTAAAGTATTCGAATTTTACACTTATTTTTGCATACACGTAATCTTTGACATTGTACCTTTATGGAATACTATTTTTACCGAGAATAAGAAAATCCTACGCAAGATATAAAACTAAACATTTGATAGGGGTACACTGTTAACTTCCAATTCCCTATATTTTCGTCCCCCCCCCCTCCTCTCACACCACTTTATAAAGCGATCAAAATATATGAGAGCATATAGGTACATTTTCTTCCACAACTACTTACTAGTTATTGTATTTAAAAAAATATATATATTATAATAGTTATTGTATTTTATTAAAAAAAATCCTATAGATGTGAAGAAGAAAATTGTACCTCAATGCGCTCAATTCCTCAAATTAAAAACATTCAAAAATGTAATTTGTCTTCCCCATTATAATTAAACGATTGTTGTTTACCTGGCGTAAACTCGTGTGACTTTTATAACCTTACTCACACTTGATTGATGAATACTGTTGTCACGTGACATGTTAAAGAGCTATAAAAATCAATGTATCGACAGGCATATCACTCTATTTTACTAAGGCCCACCCATTATTGTCATCTTTATTAAAAAACAACAAATGGCTACAAACCAGGATAATTTTCCGCTGTAATATTTTCTTAGGAATAGCGATAATGCCTTTATCCTCGTAACAGAAATGTGTCAGAACTATGGAAACTGTTTTAAAGGTGTCGTTTTTATTTACTCGTGTCTGAAAAACTATCAAAATTGATGTAGATTTCATATTATTCATTGTATAAAGAGGGGGCCCCAGAGAGTAGTTACAGCATATCATCCTTTAATTTTTTTGTACAAGTATTTCACGTTTAGCGAGACGTTTCTAATGATCAACCAAAATTTCAGCCTCAATCGTAGAATTATAAGCAGGATACAGAGCTCAAAATTCTGCTAGGTTTGAGTCATATTTTGTTCACATGAGTTTATTACATTCAGCTTAAGATTTTTAACTTGGTATTTCCAATTCAGCATTTAAAATGGAAACAAAAAAAAAAGAAAAAAAGAATGGCCTCTGATCTGTGTACAAACATAGAATTGTGAGCAAAGCTCTGTATCTTGCTTATAATTCGAAGCTTAACACTCAAATATGGTTAGTAAATAGAAATTGTAAACAATTAAACATGAGAAACATGTACTATAACAAATAAAGAGCACGATTTATTTTTCAAAATGAATCATATATATACCTACATATTTCCGTCAGCGATATTAAACTCTATTTAAACTGAATAAACTCGAGAAAATGCTGAGCATCTCAATAAAACACATTGCATTAATCAACCATTACGCAAAAGATCATACCGAATTACCGATAAAATGAATTGTATTTTAGTACTTTGTTAATACATCAGATTTTGCTTAATTTGCGCAGGTAAACAGTAAACTGTCTAATTTACCGAAGTCTTTGTTTGATTTGATACGTAAAAATTACAAAATACAGGCAATAGTTCCCAGGTTACAAAGCATAAATAATGAAAACGAAACGAAAATCAAAACAAGCTAACACCACCGTCATATCTGAAAACTGTCAACGCATTGAAATATTTAACCTCAATATACTTCACAAAATCGACACCAATGTATTTTGCATATTTCAAAGATTCCCTTCGCACGCGAACTGTTGCACAACAAACAAATTCATTTTTGTCAGATCGACCCGTTTATCATACGTCATGGCTGCTTTGTTTGAACCTCGTTTTAGAAGTATGGAATGCCGAACCCGAAGCTATAAACTGATTGAAACACGCCTTTCCTTTATTATTATTTTCGTAAAAACTCAGATTTGATCAAATCAAATAAGGCATCTTGGTGAGCATACCAAACTCTTTCCACAGCTGGAACAAGGTAATGTTGCTGAATATTGTGGAAAGTTCTCTCAGAGAAACAGGATATTTTGGCGTGCTGAAACATGACCAAAATTTGCTTGAAACTACAGCCACTAAATAAAATTGCGGCTGACAAGACCAAGTTTCCAGTGGGCTTTGATCCAGTCAGAGATGTGATTCCCATGTAAAAGCCTTCCCACAGACACAAACCCTAGAAACAACCAACATTATCCCAACAACATTTTTTTGCATGTCACATTTTCTCCCACAGATGGTACAAAACTGGAGAAGCCGATCCAAACATTCCTCAAAAACGATGAATTTTCTGCTGCGGTAACTTGGTGGAGCCTCCTGATTATCCAGATTGTTGTTTTCATCAATCTCAGGGGGTGTCGATTCCGAAGCTTCAGAGGTTGTTGTGGCCAATGACTCAAAACTTTCATCAAGATCAACAGGCGCATGGTCATTTGATAAATGATGTTGTTCTGTTTGAGTACCAGTAGATTTCATACATGGACGAATTTCCGTTTGTATAGAGACATGCCTGCGTTTCTAAAATAAAATATTATAATTATTATTAATTGCCATTGCATGTATCATATAATTAATCATGAGTAACCTGAAACAAAATTTCACCGGTATTTATTTCAGGGTTCATCAAATGTATTGTCAATTAACAAAGTCGTAAAGATCAATATTAAAAAATAAAATAAATAAATGAAAATTGAATTCCATAAAGTTGTCATTTTCAATATTTGCTTTACCACTAAGCTGTAGAAAGTCTGTGTAGATATTTCAAATTTGGGTGTGTCTTCTCCGTCGTCCGTACTTGTTTACGCTATCCTGAAACTGACAGGGAGGGGCGGGGGGATAATTTCCACGTCATTGTCAAGCTCTGAGTCTGTAAAATATTATTAATACCCCATTTTAATTTAAAAATTAAATAATAAGTGGTTTATACAAGTTTTATGTAGTAAAGAATAGGAACTGCATTATAATTTTTCAAAAACTTATAAATATTAACTTCTTACGTGAAGTGCACGTCGTTTTTCCAAGGCCTTGGATGAACGACCCTGTTTTGGTAAACACGGACTAGCTTCCGAAGTTTTTCTTTTCTGCCTTTTTACATTTATTGGCGTCAAATATACTGGGTGTCGCATCCTTCTTTAACTGAAGACGAGTATATCCAATAGATCGTGATTTGCTTGGCTCAATAATAAAACTTTCGGGTGTAAAGTGTCTCTCACACCGCTTAGAATGCTTGCTGGGCCAGTAGTCCACCGTTTTCAGTTTTCTTACCCAAATCTGACATAATTTGGGGTCATCGGGAAAAGAAAACATGGAGACCCCCTCTCTATCGTCTGATCAGTGACGTATCAGCGTCTGTAGTTTCAATATGGCGGGTTCATGTCAAAGGAGATAACTCGCAATAAATTTTTGACCGGGTTTCTCGGATGACAAGTTCTTTTGCCCTTATTTTGCAAATACGCTTTAATTTAACCAAATAATTGGTTCTGAGCGATTTTTGGGCCCTATTTGAAAGTACTAGTCGGTAAAATAAAGAAAAGTGAAATTTCATTTCAGTTGACCTTTAATTTGTAGAGTGGTCACTGATAAGGGGTTTGTCTTTTAATCTTAAAATCCAGATTAGATAAAGTGAATCTAGAAAAAGCATGCCACTGACTATGATTTATCATATTTAGCTAATCTCCTGATAAAACCACAGGTTTCTGATCCACATAGTACGTTAAAGTTTGACAGAGATTTAAGTGTCGTATATATGAACTAAGATGTGGGAGATTTCTATTATCTTTTTAATCATAATTTTTTTTTCACTGGTATTAGTTATGTTGTCAAGGGGTCTACTTTATGATAATAAATGACAATGTTTACCTGGAAAAAAATAAAACGAACTATGGGGAATTTTTTAAAACATCTTCGATATGATCCCAAAATCTAAGGCACATGAATTGGAATAATTTGTACCAATTATACGAACTATATTGAGATGTTTACGCTTTTAGAAAGTTTTATTCGGATAAGCATTTCAACTCTAATGTTCATAAAAATTGTTATATAAGTATTGATCTATTAATGTCACAAAACAAATAACAAATTAAAGCATAGCATGATATGCACGAATACATTATGTTGTATACAATCAAAAGGCATTCGCTTGTATGTACAAAAGATAATAAGTCCCAAGATAGAAACGCATCGTTGACTCTTAATAATTATATACTGGGAACTGAAAACAATAAATTTAACTTTTGAGAATATATTAAGCAGATTGATGTAAATCAGGGCTTATTTCAACAAAACAAGTATATATGACAAAAACTCACTCCACCTGTTTTTTATTTCACACCCTTTCATTTCCATGCTTTATATGCATGTATATACTTTACAGAGAGACTTTTGGTAAAATTATTTCGGCAACTGTGAACAGCTCAACACACATATACATACATTTTATTATTATAATATCATAATTATATAAAACATTATTTGGGATTTCTGTCATGTCTGATATTTCCTACGTGGTACAGCTCCAACATTTCTTCAGATGAAGCTTTTTCGGAGCATTAAGTATACATATATTTATATATGAAAAATTATTCACATAGTGAACTTTACATTTTCACTATTTTGTCAATAAAAAGACGATATACGCTTACACAATCAAACATAATGAAGAAACCACCAACTAATACCAATAAGATGAGTCCAAAGTATCCAATGTTGTTCGCTGAGGGTCTGTGGTCCTCGGCACATGAGAACTTTCGTTTGGTGGCCGATAGATTGGATACGTTTACGGATAAAACCTGCAGTCGCTCTTTGAGGATATCATCCACACTGGCGTTTGTTTCTTTGCAAACACAAAAACACATACTCTCTATTCCTGTTGTAGACTCGGGAAGGTCAGAAATTGGTGTTGGAACTGCAATATTTTATAGAAGGCGTCAAATACAATTTATAAAACCAGTCTAGAACAGTATTGTATTCGTGCATATCATGTTTTGATTTAATTTGACATTATTAAAACTAGTCAATTACATATACATGTAGCATGTTTGGTCCGATGTTTTAGCTTTAACGGTATCAATACTTTTCAATATAAATTAATCATCTTAAAAAGTAACTTATTTTCAACTTTTTACACCAACAGAATTGCTCTCTTTTCAAAAATAGAAACATTCGAAGTAAATAAAAATATTTTTGTATGCCAATACAAAAAGCAAAGCCTCATTTTTCATAACAAAATGGAAGCAGTTGGATTTTGTCTCACAATTGCTTGCATGTATTTAGCCCGCATATTAACAATCGATTGTTAGCACAAACAATTTTTTTTTGAATATGTATATATGTTTATTTTTTATTTGCAAAACATTTTGAAAAAGTTACTTAAGTTGTCGAAGAAAATTCCAAAGTTATAATGCAACCATACCCACCTTGGCAACGAGGATGATATTTTTAAGGTGTAACCCTGTTACGTTAAGTCTGTTTTGTAAACATAGTATGTACATGTACATTCAGTCTCCCACAGAAATATCGTTTAAGTGATTGAAAACTGCTGCATTGCCTGCTATTATAGATATACATATTGGTTCACAACGTACAAAAAATTTGACCTACAATCGAACCAAGCAGCTTTAATTCATTGTGCTGGACATCTTTTATTTTTAATTAAATTATTTTTAAAAAAATTTAAAAAGACCTTCTGTAGAAAAATGCAGTTCTTTTTAGTTGTATTTGATTGAAGTATAATAAATATTTAGGAAATGTTTTTGAGTTCTTTTTGCATTAATAAATAAACTTTTGTAATCTCCACAAGAAGTCCCATTATTATTTTGATTGTGAACTTTTTATTTATTATTATTATTTTTTTTTATTATTTTATTATTATTAAGGAAGCATATATTTAACATAAATAACTTCCAAAATTTGTGTTCCTGTAGACGGAAAATTCCGTCAAATTTTGCCCCGTAAGGTATGTTGAAAACGACTTCTACCTTCGAAATTAATCACTACGTTGACAAACTTTCACTGGTAAAAAAAAAATCAAAAAAGTAATTATATATCAACTGACTCCTGGATTTGTGTTTCACATGGTGCAATCTTTGTCCCTGTAAGGCAACCAAAGCAAAAGGAAAATACAACGGATTCATAAATATCGTAGGGAACTTGATACCAAAATCGCCGATTTGTATAAGACAATGATGTCGTATTAATGCATCCTGTTTGAAAAATGAAAATTAAAGGGGATTCATTTTCGAAGTATTTTGTTAAATGAATGAAAATAGTTTTTAAAGTACATATGGATCAATTTGAAAAAAAAAATATTCTTGAAAATAAGTGTTACCGTGAACATAAGCCGCAGATATCAAGACGACGTCAACGAATATATTCTGGGGAAAATAAAACATCAAAATAATTTATTTCATAACTATTTTCTCTCCGTCTCTATTCGTCTTATATATGTAGTCTACGTATATCTTACCGTTTTTGACATGTTTTCCACTAAATCAGTATCACCTTTTTCTCTGTGACCCACAGTTTCAGTAATGCTACTTTTAATGCCTGTAGTTTATCCCATACAGTTATTCTGTCCATTCATCACACAAATAAAGAAAGTCTATCCATGCAGGGCTTTTAAAACACTTCAATTGGTGTTTTTGCTTTTAATAATTGTATTTTAAATAAACAAAAGACAGAAATATTGATTTTATGTAGGACTGGTTTATGCCTCATTTCATTGATCAGTAAATAGACAGATATGCTTTTATTTTTACAGCAAATACAAGTCCATTTACATTGATTGTTCAATATATATTAAACTTAACATATTAGAGAGAGAGAGAGAGAGAGAGAGAGAGAGAGAGCAGGTAATATATGCATTATTATACCTCTGTATGTTTTTTTCTATGTGAATATTACAACGAAAAAAACTTGCTATTGTTGCCGTTCTATTTGCTCATGGTGAATAGTTGTGAACTGTGAATTTTGAACTTTTCATCTGCAGCGTTCGATTTTCCTTGCATTTAGTCTCAGAACTCCATTAATGTTATCGTATCTGCTATGTTAAATTGAGAGTCCGATTACTTTAACTTTTTAACAACCAACAAATTCAGCATTGCCTACAAATAAAGTTTTTCTCGATATTTTAATGAAATACCTATTTACTGGCTATGAGGACGATAGCAAGTTTATTGTCCCCGAGACAACAACTATTTTTCGAGGCGAGCCTCGGAAAGTAGTTGTTTTTCTGGGGGGACAATAAACGAACTTTCGGGAAATAGTTTTTGTATCAGGGGACAATGAAGTTAATATCATCCTCATAGCCAGTAAATAGATATAAAATATCCACAAGCACTTAGGATATTGACTTCAACCTCTCTATCTTTTATTAAAGAAATTGATATTTATACCTTTTTATTTCATGTTTTAATATGCGTAAAATGAAATCGATAATATAGCTCCTTTGTTTCTTTAAGTTGGTTAACACAAATTCACTTATGAAGAATAATCTTTTGTTTAAAATTTCAAAATATTTCTCTTTTTGACAATTATAATTATTTCAATTCTTTAACTAATATTTTATTTTGGAGTTTTAAGGAGGCTAGATGGTCGACAAATTAACAATCAGATCTACATGTACATCATTTCTTAGAATGATTTTTTAAAAATCCATAAATCACAAATGTTTTGTATATATGTACATACAGAGGTCTTCTTCTAAAGGAGAATATAAATGTATAACTATGCTACCAACATTTTTATGGTATTTTTTTTTCAAAATGTCTCGATGAAAAAAAACCACACTGAAAACATTTGCAAAGTTAATTCTATCTGCATAATACTTCATTTCTCCTCACAAGCATTGTAAGTTTGCATGTCCCCTATGAATACCCACAATGTCCTCTTACGTGCTAAATAGGTTTGAAGAAAATTCGTTGAAATATTTTTTTCTTAAAAGCGAACCCCAAAATACGCATAACGTATCGTTTAAAATTAATTTCTTCTTCATCTGTTGAAATACCTTATCAAAACTCAAACTTGATCTGTAGTTTCTCATTATAAAGTTATACACATCTAGTTTGAAATAAATTCTCAAACAAAACGAAAAAAGTCTGAAAAACCAAGCTGGGACAGAATGAAACACAGACAGACGGAAAGACAACGATAAAGAATATAGCCCCCCCCCCTTTTACTGTTTTCACCGGTTGAGGACTAATAACAATTTAATGATGTAATGAAAATAATTCTTTCTTTTTAAGATTCCTCTGGATGGTTTAGAAATGAATGGAATAATAAATCTGGACATTTTCGGACTACTACTAGTATACAGGAATGTACTGTACTATTTATCATCCGAAAACTTTAATATTTTTCGTCAATATACAACCAATAAATTAGTCCGAAATATCTGACGTTTTCCTGGCTTTTTAAACGATTTTGATATTTTACTTGCCAGGTTTTCCTGGCAAATAAAATATCAAAACTGCTAAAAAAGCCAGGAAAACGTCAGATATTTCGGACTTTCGATAAATGTTAACACATGTAAATACGAAAGAGAAACTGTAATAGTTGTTGTTCAGTTTATTATTCATTGTGAATGTTGTCTCCTTTGCATAATTGCCTTACGTCATGATTTAACGTCCATTCAGATAGCGAAACATGTTTACACAGTCACACACAACAAATAATCCACCTAATATTCCAGTAAGATGAGTCCAATGTATCCAATATTGTTCGCTAAGGGTCTGTGATCCTCGGCACAGTAAAGCTTTCGATTGGTGGCCGATAGATTGGATACGTTTACAGATAAAGCCACCAATCGCTCTTGAAGATATCAGCCAGGCTGTCGTTTGTTTCTTTGCAAACACAGGAGCAGATGGGTTCTATGTTTGAAGTAGTCGTCAGGGGGAGTTCAGGTGTTGTTGTTGTTGTTGTTGGAACTGTAATATCATGTAAATTACAACATTATTTTTACCTGTAGATTTTTCAAATATATAAATATAAGAGCATTGGGTGGGGATATCTATCAATCACCAATTTCTTTTCTTTTCTTTTTTTTTTTTTTTGGATTTGATAGAAAGGTGTGTTTGGGGTTTTTTTTTTAAATACGCTTCAGTTTTTTCTTTAACAAAATGAAGTTTGTATGATAACGACCATAAGATAAAGAGGGTTAAAAACTGAGTACGTTAATGCATTATACGTTTTAGCGAGAAAATATATCTAACCACTTTATGCATTCTTGATCTCTAGAAAGATAACGGTAGAGGATTGTGTGATTCTGTAAGATTAAATTGTTAATTTATAAATTTATGAATGTTCGAAATGAATTTGTGTTTTAAATTAAAATTTGTGCAATAAGTTATTTTTGATTTTTTCTTCGTGGTTGGATTTGTAAATTTCTTTTACATAGTTTGCATGTAGATTCTTATATATTCCCGTGAAATTGAAGAAAGGAGTATCGGGGGAGGGGTATCTCCTGTTGTGTTTCTGTGAGTTTGTGTTCACCCCAATTATCTGCAGCAGTCCCGTATATGTCACAGTGACATATAATAATAAGTCACGCTCTTAATACAATGTAGGTTCAAATGTGACCAATAAACCATCTTTTAGTAATTGATTATACATGTGTTAGCTAGTGTTTTTAACGAATCTTCAAAGTTTATTATAATACAAGTCGGTGTAAAGAGGAATAATGACCCCCGTAGAATAATGACCGGGGGTCATTTTTCGACTTAGAATAATGACCCTGCTTGCTGTAGAATAATTGGGTTTTTCTGAAGAAAAAAGACCCAGGGGTTATTTTTCTTCATCTTAAACATGAAGAGAAATGACCCCCGCAGAAAAATGACCCCCGCTATAAACAAAAATAGAAATTGGCGACCCGTATTCAATATATCTATCTGATTTTGAAATTAGTTGAATTTTCACTCCCTTTCAGCTGATTTTGAAGTTATAAACACCGAACTTGTAAAGAAATCGTTGTATATAGTTTTTCATATCCATAGCAAACACACACAAACACAACACTTACATTGCCACAAATTGATTGTTAATAGTTATGTCCCTTCTCTCGTTGACATATGGCGGGAAAAATGACACTGCACTTGTGTAGAAATGTGCTGAACTACACTTGATACTTAACCATGAATAGTTCTCAACATCATATTATATAGCTTTATTATTTAAAAACGATATTTGATTTACAAAATTTATGCACAGCTTGCTAAACTATATTTTATCTCGATTTTACAATTGCTTGCTCCCGCAACAAATTGCCAGGTCTACATGTATGTGAATAGAAATCTGTGCAGGTGTTGCTACTGTTGTATAACCATTCCGTAATTAAAAAAAAAAACAAAAGAAAAACACATTCATACACAATAAGTAATTAGCATTCTCTCTCAGAGGAAATTGCGTGATAATCAACGAAGAAATATCATGACAGAATAATTGTTGTAATAATATAAGCAATATATATTGGTGAATAAATTGTCAATCGAAGAATGACGTATATTTTCGTGAAAAAGACTAAGGAGGCAGGTAACGTAGGAATATGAATACGTCTTATTTGCATTTCTAGGGGAAAGTGTATTTAAGCAAAAAAAAAAAACAAACCCATTTTACGTTAGTTTTTTTTCTTCTACGTAATACATACATTGTATACATCGATATTCTAAACATTTGTTGTAATGTTGTACATGTATTTGTGATTATGAATAGAACGTTATTGTTTCAGAGCAATTCTGTGAAGAGTACCTGATTATAGTAAATCTTAAATAGATAATAAACACTGAACGAATATAATAAAAAGAAATTTCTAAAAGCGTTGATAAGGTAAAAAAAAAAATCATTTACATGTAGTTCACATTAAAGATTTTATTCTTTACGTTAATAAAGTTAGGTAAAAGTGAATTTATACAATGCATCTGTGATCACCGTAGAACTGAAGTATAATGTGTTACCTTATACAGAGTTCTTAACGGGGGTAGGTGATCAACAAATTAACCATCAGATCTGCTTTCAACTTAAATTTAGCTTTAAAATTTAGTAGTTTCCTATATCTTTATACAGAGCTTTTCTTCTTAGGAGATTTAAATAGCTAAAAATGGCCACGACCATCGAGCCCTCTTAATATTTTGATTCAGGCGATCTTTACTGCCGAAGTTGTCAATGCTCCTACAAATTATTGATGCATTAATCATCTTGATATTAATTAAAATATGCCGTTGATAAAGTAAAATATATTTTCTGTTCGAGTACACTCAGTACTTTGATGATTTTCCTTATTGGCCGTTAGCTTCTACTGGCTCAATGGCTGCTGTTAGTGGCTGCTAGCTTCAGCATGGTTATAATGCCTAACAATGGCGTGCACTTTTCATAATTTTGGTTTCATCATTCGGGGTAATGCTCTTGTATACCCAGTAGTTTGTAGTAGGGGAAAATCGTCAATGCAAGTATTATTCATGAAAAATATCGAGGCTATTCTTTCATCGCCAATAAAAAGAATTTTCTTTTATAGTGTCTTGTATCTCGAAATAATTTTAATGGGTTGTCACTCGTAATATTGAGATACATGTAAATGTAACTCGTTAAGATGAAAACCATACCCCGACACAATACGTCAGTATCTTGTTATAACGGAAGGATTTTTATTTTCTAAGATATACCCCTTCTTTCACTTTAAGTTTATCTGAATATGAATTACAATTTCTGTTACTTTCTGTTAATTGCAGTAAAAATACAATATTTTAAGGACGAGTTCACAATTAATAAAAAATTAAACTGGAAAAATTAAATTTATAAGGGAGTCATTATTCTACAGGGGTCACTTTTCTTCATGTAGAGTGTGCTCATTTTTATGAAAATGACACTTATTCTTCAAGCAAAAGGGTCATTTTTCTACGTAGAATAATGAGCGGGGGGTCATTATTCTACGTCGAAAAATGACCCCCGGTCATTATTCTACGGAGGTCATTATTCTACTTTACACCGGCATGATTATCTTTTTAAAACCCTCCTTTGTATCTTCCCATTGAACTTGATTTTTTTTACTGATTAATTTACAGCCATTACTAAGAAAAAAATAAAAGAAAATGTTTCTTATATGTCTGCAAGGCAGAGGTTTTTGGTAATATTACTGCAGGTCTTAAATCTACAAACCTTTAAAAATTTTCAAATGTATTACTTTTTAAGTATAATCACAAGATTTTTTTTACCCTACAAAATCTTTAGAATCCAAGAGCTTCCGGGGTCTTCATTTCCTGGGCCCCCACCAAGGCTTTGTCATGGACCTACTAGGGGTTTCAAGGCAGCCCCTAGACCCTCCTGCATACTAATGGTGCCCCCTCTAACTTTAAATCCTTCATCCACCCCCCTTTTTTTTTTTACAATATTAAGAAGTAAAACTGGGATTTGATACATTACGTTACATAATGCAGATATTTTAAACTAATTATAAAAGGTAAGTTCACTAATTAAATTCATTTAAACAATAATAAAATGCTGATTCATGCCTTAATAGCCCGCATGAGTCTTTAAGAAAGCACTTTATTGTTTATATTTACATCTTCCTTTTACAAAATGATTGAACTAATCATAAAGAGTACTTGTAAGTAAAAGTACCTAATCTATTGTTAATATACATCTGTGCGTTAGATAGAAGAAATAGCCATTTATTTCTCTATGGGAATTTGAGTTTGACATCAACATAATTATTTCGTGCTCTCAGTGATTTTTTAAGATTGCTGAAGGGTTCGATCGATCTATAAACTGGTAAGAATTGGAACGTGTAGGTTTCAACCCTGCTAGTTTCAATATAACAATGGATCACAATCGGTTTTCTTAAAAAATAGAGGAAAAATATTTTTTTTATATGAATACTCACCGAAGAAATTGCCAAACATTATATAGCATATAATATAAGATATAATAAAACTGAATAAACTTGCAAATCATTTATATCTTACCACACTTTGAACAAGTTTTGGATAGTTAGTATGCAGTACACAATCGTTTGGAATTCTGTTGGAATACCGCAATTCAGTATGTTTACAAACATTGTTGCTATTAGAGTCGTTATTCTGTTGAGGCGTCACTAGATTTAAAAATTACCAAGTATGTCAAAATAACAAAGGTTATTATGCAACATCCACACTTAAAACGCATTTATTTTTTAGAATTCTCTGCGAGAAGAATCGTGAATGGGTCACTTTAAGGTATTTGTAAATGTACTATAATAGTGTGTATTCAAAGGAAATGTCTGTCGTTTTAGCTAGTCGAAAATACATATTTTAATATTCTTAATTGTATATATTCGATGTTGTTGAAATAGTTAACATGATTGAATATTAAATGTACATACCCGATGTTATTAAAACACTTCAATTTTTTTTGTTTCGGATTTACATAAAGTTTTTGTGATGAAAATATTCATTGAAAGAAGCAAAAATCAAAAATGTTGATGAATTACTTTCAATTTTTTAGGCATTTTTGTACAGAGGTGTACAAAAGGATTCAGTTGAAGTTAGTAATATGTATATGTACAGTACAGTCAACTTACATTGTAAAGTCAAATATAGTGAGTATCAGTGAATTTTGAGGTCAATACCCAAAATTAAAGAAAGCGGAAATGGAAAATCAAAATCAATCAAATCAATGATATAAAAAATGTCAGTTTTCGTATATAAAAAATTATAGGCTGTCTTATTTCTTTAATTACCGGTATTTTGGTAACCGCTGAGAGTTAAAAAAACATCTTTTCGATTCTATATCAGCCAAATAAGGTCACTGGTTTAAAGACATGAAAGATTAAAGGATATTTAAAAATGAATTTTGAAACTAACAACACTAGAGAAATGGTCTTTTTCATGGTCTGAACACAGTCTACTTGTAGTCGCCCATAAGGCTACGGGTAACATGCTGGACACCTAAAACTAGTTTTGCTGAAGACAAACAAAACAAAGCGAGAAAAGGTAATATAAAAAGATTATATATCTCATTAAAAGCAACCATAAAATACCTATACATCATTATTTTTTCATTTGGTTACAAAAACACATTGAATGATACAATTTTAACGGTATTACATTGATGTAAAGTTAAAGTTGAAATATATGATTCCCTACAATGTTTTCTCTGATTCTCTGACTATAAATAAACATTGACATCCTTTTCTACAGAACCAAAAATTTTGCCATCACAATTGTTTGTTCTCAAGTTAGCTTTAAAATGTCAATATCTATCTTAAGCTTCAGTGGGCTTTTTAGATTTCGAAAAAAATGAGAAGGAGTTGGGGCACACTACACTAATTGTCAATATGATGATAATTAATGGTAGATATAGAAAACTATGTAAAATGAGATTGACGTGTGTTTTTGTACAAATTATGATTTTTTCATCGTTTAACAGTATCGTGTAGTAATTGAGCAATATAAGCAGGCAGGGTTTTTTTTCAAATCGGTATATATTTAGAAACTTGTTGAATGCAGAAAATTAAAGACTTATTCTAAAAGATCCGGCTTATAATCAAATCAGCTAAATTTCAAACCTTAAGGGTATTTTGAAGGCTGTTTCTTCGTTGTCTGTAATTGTAGACCAAGTTTTGTAAAAATCTCTAAAAAGATATCTAAAGGACAGATCAATTTTAATGAATACCACACATTAGTCCTGTACAGAAATAAATGGATTATCTAACGGCAAAACATTTAAAAAGCAGGAAGACTTAATATGTGTCAAGTGTAATTCATTAAAAAAAGATGGCCTATTTTGATTATTTAACAAAGTACTTCCTGATGTTATGTAAATATTGATATGCTTGCAATGGAAACATATAGAAACACATTCATCCCAATTCCAACTCTATTGACCTCTTAAAAGCAGGAATCAACAATGGTTGAAATTATCAATTTGAATTTTACCCTCTATTGCATGCAATATTAATTTTTTTTTAAATGTCACAAATTTGCTAACGCCATTTGCAATCAAGTTAAGATCGTTTTTATTCCGTATAACGTGCGCGCGCAGAAATAAGTTTTGTTAATATATCCGTTGCCATGTGGTGTTGCCTGCGTTCCTTTGTTCTAACAACAGGGAGGGCGTGGTTTCATCATTTGAGAGACCGAACCCTTCATTTTTGTTTAACGGTTTCTCGACCAATCAGATTAAACTAATACTTATAAAATCATAAAATATGTATATATATTTAGACCATTTTATGGAAACGATGCAATTAACATCATTAATATGAGGCGTCTGTATATTGTAGTCATATTTCGATTTTTTGGGTTCATCTTAGGTTCCGCAACTAGTTCAAACGCGCAAGGATCTGGAAATAGTAAGTAGCTTTACAGTTAAATATGTCTAAGAGTAATCAACCAAAATTTTGTAATTAAACTCAAAATCGCAAATTTGAAAATATCAAGAAGCTATTCTGGTCGCAAAACTATATCTGTATATCAAGATATTGTTTTATGTAACCCACTGAAAAAAAAATGTATATATTTATCGTATATATTGAACAAATTTAAAATGAAACATAACTTATTCCAAGCTACAAAAAAATTTCTTCAACCTTTTTTTCTTATTAAAAAAGATAACTGTGATGACACGGGAAATTGGTCACTGTATGAAGGGCAGTGTTACAGTTGTAAAAGTGATGAAGTTTCTTGGCAATCTGCAAGATCATCATGTTCACAATTAGGAGCAAAGCTCGTAACCATCAATAATTCAGGGATCCAGACCTTTTTACAAAGTATTTCTATTTTTATTGCCTTTGTGTAGCGGCTCGGTTCAATCCCAATTTTCACATTTAATTTCAACATTATTTAAAGATGGTGTTTTGCGACTCCAAGATTCAAAAAAATAATTTCAATATAAAAAAACCCATTAATTTGATTTTTCTTTATGTTATTTGAAATATTGAAAGTCATACGTAATTAGAATATCTGTACATATCAACATATACCATGTATGTTTATCATATAATGTGAAAATGATAAAAACAACATGTTTAAAATCGTTAAAGCGATATTACGGGGATAACATGTCCTTTTTGCAAATTTTTAATATCAAATGAAATCTTAACATATTGCGTTGCCTTAAAAATGGACTTCATTTAAATACATGTATTATTAATTGTAATTTCTATTGCAAACTTATTTTTTTTTTTACATAAAACGAAAAATAAATAAAATAAATATTGATGGTATTGAATACTGGTAATTTGATTTATATCACGGATAAAACCATCTCGGTGACTGATCAAAAACCTAATAATTCATTAAAAAACGTTTTGCATTATTGAATTTCATACATTGAATATTAAAAGATCTTTGTTCCAACACTTACTCTTGGATTGGTTTGAATGATATATCAAATGAGGGCGACTTTATGTGGGATGACACATCAGCAGTAAGTGTTTTATTTTGTTTTATTTGTTCGTAACATATTATCATACTTTATTAGAATAATTCTATATAATGCGTTATTTGATTGGTTCTAGTCAATCACGTGTCAGAGCAATCAAACTTCATATTTCATCATACACCCCTGCGAATGTGTTCGGAATGTTTTCTTTATCGTTGTTAAGTATGCAATAAATCCAGAGGTGTTCGAATGAAAGTTCACGAGACTTCCCCGAGATTTGTTCAGTTCCTGTGAAATTTCTAGCGGAAGTATAAGTGTTCGGATAATATTCTCAAAATACGTAAGTACTGGTCGCTTTTCATATCATATCCTACTTTGATTTATGTTAAAACAGGAAAATCTATTAAGATGTATGTCTTATTTCATCATCTAGCGGTTATTTAAATTAAACGATGATATTCAGAACAGAGTTATCGTTCGTGTTCAACCACTCTACACGTGGTTGAAAATATAAACATTGGGTTGCTTAATAAAATCATAACCATGTTTGATGCGTGTGGTGTGCAATACCATGCTTTTTAAAAAAAGAATGTGTGTCTGTTTTGTATAAAAACTTAGTATATCGAGCCATTTTCAAGGAACATTCTGCATAAAATAGTATAGTCTGTTTCACTATTGATGCTATTACTAGGTCAGGCGCGGATCGAAAATTAATCCTTAGGGGGATCGCTACTAAACAAGTTAATTGTTGCAACAGCAGAAAAAAACCCTATTTTTTCTATTGTCACATTTATTTCTAGAACTCATTTTATCCACCAATTAATGAAGATCAAGTTTAAAATCAATAAACGTCTAGATTTTATATTTGATTACAAGTACCTAGATTCTATGAAATAGACTATAAACACGAGGCACGATTTTTACTGCGAAACTGAAAGGGTCAAATAAAACCACGTGGTCTAAAATTTAAATGACAATAACATTCGCAGGGGTGTCATATCCCATCTCTGAATTTTCATTACATGCGTATAAAAAATCCCGAGGATGACGATGTTAACAAATAATTAATTCTAAATATTATCGGACTATACCAACATTTTTTATCCTTTTAATATCAGAATCTGTTTTATTCGAATTTTGAAAAAATGAGAAACTAAAATGGAAGGAAACTTGTAAACATTCACAACGTTTTTGCTTTATAAGATTTAAAATTCGATTAGAATCCAATGTATTACTTGTTCGGCATTAGAAACATTTTAATTGCATGATGGTAAGGGAGATATGGAGAATTATCCCCCCCCCCCAAAAAAAAAAAAATCAAAGTACTGAGAGTACTGAAAAGACGGGGACTTGAAAGTTTGAATTTGTAATTGTCCACGTTTTCTTCTAATATGTTTCAAAAATTTATGAGTTTGAATTAGGTGTTCCAATCTATGTTAAAATTCGACTTTTTACAATTGCCTGATACTTTGTCTAAAATCTTTACTAAATCCCGGCCGGGACTGTCCTTCATAATTTTAGAAAATTGACAGAACGGTATTTTATGTAAAATAAGACCCCAAGGAAAAATTAAAAAAAAAATATAACTAAGCGGGAAAATCAAAACAACTATATCCAGGTAGATAATTTAAATTATTAGACTTATTTAATTTTGTGATCCAAGGGAAAATCCACATGTCGATATCCTTTATACAAGGTTTATAAAACTCCGAAAACTCTCCAACTGCTGAATTACCGAACAATGTTAACATTTGTATACCGATAACAAACACAGGCACCTGACGTTAGAAAAAATTCTTTTTACTATAAGATTATTCCAAGTACTATAACAATTACAAGGTTCGTTACGGTCGCCATTTTGATTTTTTAGGCCGGCTTATCTGACACGATTTTCTGGCAGCGATTCATGTAAAATTAATAGGTAAAAATAAATCCGTTCGCCACTTACTACTTTTTGTGAAAACTCGTGCATCACGAATTACCATACATTCCTTTTATTAAAAATCATACTCCGAATTCAGTCTACTGCTGTTCAAATTGATAAAACTAGAAAATGGAGACCGGAAGTGAATGAATCACGTCATACTTTGGGGTAGACTTTTCCTGATTGGCTGTTATATTTGTCGTTAAAAATAAAGCAACAGAATGATAAAGACATTAACTGATAAATGTACAGAGATAAGTCAATTAAAGGAATGGTTAGAAAAAAATAAGTAAAATGTCCAGATCAGTCACTTAGTGCTAATGAAGGAGAGAAGGTTTCATGTCTAAGAAAAATATTCACACGGCGGTAATATGTTTTACTGACAATTGATAAAGCAATGTTTATTGTATAATAATTTTAAATTGTTAATTTTAGCTATTAATTCAGAATTATTTGATTTTAAAATTTCTAATTTATGCAAAGTTAACGCTTTTACATCAAAATTAACAAATGTTGTAGGAAATTGTCATTTCAGGGATCTGTGTCCTTTCAATACACTCTCGTCTTTTAAAATGAACTTAATTTCGAAAGCGATTTAATTTGAATTTTTTCGAAGAGCTACGATAAAGGATTTGTAAATCAGATTTTAAAACTACGATATAAACTATGAGTTTTTATCTTCTTAAAATTGAGATAAGTACTATTTCTATTTACATGTACTACCACACGGTAAATTAAAATTTTAAAACATAACAACCATGCATTATTTCTGAATTCATAGGTCTTATGTTGGTGTGAGATATTTACCGATTGGAGAAAGATCAGCTGAGTTTCTGATGATAGACATTAAGATATTGATGAAGAATTTTTTTTAATCATGAATGTAACTGGTTTTGTACGTTATAAAGTATAGAAAAAAAGTGTAAATTTATGTCTCATAACATGTAAAAAAAAAATTACATATATATTCCAACTAAGCCGGACAACATGAACATTAACATTTAACTTGGTTCCTTAAACGATAAGATTGTATATATTGTTTGATGTATTGGTCACCCAAAATGTAAAATCTATATAGATTTTGCTTACAATGCATTGTTCAAAATTTAAATTCAGTTTAGTTAACTAAAGAGTCAATGAACGAGAAGGCAAATTCAGACTTGTTATTGTTTTCTATGTACAAAATTCCTCTAGAGATGAACAGCAGTCATACCGCAAGTAGACTGGAAGCCAATAAAGAACCTATTTAACATGTAAGAGAGCTGTGTATAACCCGTTCAGATTTTAACTTCGGCTCGCGCATGAAGTTCGGTAGTTTTCAGGTGATAGATTGTTAAAATAAAATTCACAACTATTCAAAAATGGCACGTTGCGTTTGTGAACTTTACTTTCGATTCAATCTCAACCCCATCTATTAATAAATCAGCTCGTCAACCAACTGAATAGTCAACGGCGTTGTGCATTCAGTTACGTAACTCATTCCACAAATCGCTACAACTATTGAATCCGAGCACGAATATTTTGAACACTAAAACGATTTGTTTATTTTCTTTATAGAATTAGGTTTATACATAGAGGACTTAAAAAAAAGATTTAATGCGTGTTTTTTATAATATATATTTACTGAAATGCATGAAAACTTTCTGCACTCTTTTCTTACGCGTAGACTCAATTCATGTGTTCTACGCGTGCCTTCCGGTTTGAGACTTCGGCTGACAGTAAACTAATAAACGGAGTCACGTGACCCCGTCTAAAAATCATTTTTCACTCAGGCGTTGCCCTCGGGAAATATGATTTTCCTTTGGAGAATAATTCTCCCTATCTCCCTTACCTTCATGCAATAAATGTATATGATTGCTTATTAGAACTCCGGCGAATTACTTCATTTATTAGTGATTTATGGTGAATTGCGAACAAACGCTTTTTTATTTAGATCACGTAAACGTATCAAATCAACATTTAAATATATATATTAAAAATTGTTTGAATTTTAATGCAGTCTTTCTCTTACTCAAATTGGGGACCTGGCGAGCCAAATAATGCAGGGGAGGGTGAAGATTGTATACACCTTCTAGGGGGGAATCTGTGGAATGACCTAAATTGTGAAAGGAATTTATCTTTCATATGTCAAAAACCTCAAGGTTAGAAATCATTGTGCAAATTAAAACCGATTTAAAATTCTAAAAGTATACTTGATTTTGTATATAACATGTCAATAAAAATATGAGGGTTTTTTTTCATTTTATACAAAACGATTATTCTATTTTTATTAAATTATTGTTCTTTTACAAATCATTTTAAAATGGTTTCATTATAATATCAAATTTCAGACATCGGCGAGTGTTTAAATTCCCCTTGCCTACATGGAACTTGCACAAATCAGTTAAACTCGTACACGTGTCAATGCCAACCAGGATATACCGGAGCAAACTGTGATATTGGTAAAGAGAATTTCATATTTATCAAAGAACAACATAAGTATAGATAGATGATATTATATTTTGTTTATGTTTGGCACTACTGGTCGCAGTGATGATATGGGGGTTACCACTGGGCTGGCCCCGCCAAAAACAAATACATTATACAGTACACAAAGGCTGACGACCCGTGTATGGGTGAATTGTGCATTAGGTTAGGTCACAAACCAAATGCACAAACGTAGCAATATATAATACAAATATACATTGCACAATACCAATACAAATATTCAATGTTCCAAAATTCAATAAAAAGTTCATGGCTAATGTATAAGGTCATTTAGCCATGATATATAAAATGATAAAAAATTGATCAATTCGTACTCATCTTTTGGTATTTGGGTGCGACGATAACGCAACCTAAAGGACCATTTTATGGTCCTGAAACCTTCACCAGGGGAGTGCCCAGAGACCATGGTGACGGCGTCAGTACCCCAACACCAATGGTCACCGCTGACTATTGAGGGTAATATCCATTGTCCTTACCACCAATGATACATTTAATACCCTGCTGCAAATTTGAGATAGTTTTTCCTCAAGAAGTTCTAATAGGCTTTTCAATGGAACTTGGCCCAAATTATTTGCACCGCACTAAATAATTTTGCTTATCTTGATATCTTTGGAGTTCTCTAAGTTTGGAAACAGGGTCATGAATTTTTATTCCTCCATATCCCTGCCACCAAACATAGGTACTTGGGAGATCTAGATTCACTCCTCTTTTTCTTTCTCTTGCTGCAATACATATCCTCTTCATGATGGATGAACCCACTATCCAATTATTAATCCTGTCTAAAATATTCTAGGTGGTTGTTAATAATACACATTAATTATTATTATGTTTTGTGTAAGAAATTAAATGGGGACATTATATTAAGTATGAAGAACAATATACATGTACATTAAAGCGCCAACGCCCAGCGGCCTGTATAACGCCATTGTTGTGCAAGAGTTTCGGCTGCTCCAATTCTAAATGAGTCTTTTTATATCTTATGCTATCAATCCCAACTAAGTTCAAGCTTTTGGTCAAAATGGCTGAAAACTGATATCGGGTGAGAGGTTGACCAGAAAATGATAAAAAAAAAAAAAATCCGGGAGTTTTTGCCCTTACTTGAATTAATCCTGAATTGCTGAATATAGGCATGATGTGTTTAGGGATGCTGGAATAGACAATGTTGTACATAATCCTCATTGATCAGTCTTCGAATGTTTAAGATAACTTTATTTTCTTGTAAACTAAAATCCCCATATTGGATGAGCTTTTGAATGGTGTTACCTTTTGATAGTGCAATTTCACCGACCCGAAGAAATGCAACGAATGTGAGTTAAAGGGTGCTCTGAATAATTTTTTTTCATAAAAGTTACTTCAAACTATATGTGTAATTTGGGTATGATTTAGTTAAGTATATCTATATTGATTGGTAAGCAAGTGTCAGTGTGTGTGTTTGAACGCTTCATACCCTGTAGTAAGTTGTGTACCATTAAATGTTTTATAGGGTTAACATGACAATACAGCTTGCACTGAAAGTTAATTGCTGCTAAATATGCACTTGCAGAAGAGTGTTTGTATCCTTTCAGGGAATGGTATGCTATGAATATGTTAAAATGTGTATTTGGTTGAGGCCAGGTATGTTGTAGACCTTGAACATTTCTAAAATGAAAAAATGCTTGTAAACCAACTTTGTAAGTTTGATTTGTATTTGTTTCTCCCGATGAGGCTATCAATGTGTTTATTTCATCGTGGATAAAATTGTCTGGAACAGGGTTGGAATAGGCTTGGGTTTGATATCTGCAGAGGGTGCTTCTGTCCTGAACACATTCCACTGTTTGCGAGAAAATGCATCAGTAATGATATTTGTTTCACCTGTGATATGTTATGCTATAAATTTAATGTTGTTTTTTAATGTCATAAGCATGATTAGACGTATAAGGGACATAATTCTTGGGGATTTTGAAGATTAATTATTTAAAATGTGTACTAGGGATATGTTATCTATGTGCAAAATTATTTTTTTGCTATGAAGTCTCACCGCATATCATAAGCTATTGGTACCAGCTCTAAGAATATAATATCTCTTAGAATGGGGGCATTTTCCAGGCTGAAGGCCATTGTTAGTAAGTCCATTGTCCCTGAATTTAGCAACTACAGCCCAGGTTAGCTTAACCTGTACAATCAGTAAATAGTTGGAGAGTTTCTGTAGTACTCCACTCACTCTCAGGTGGAAAAATACCATTGACATTTTCTAAAAACTCTAGCCATATGTTCCTATCTTCTTTTACACTTTTTGTGATTCTTATATGATGGTAAGGCTTTTAAGGTCCTATCATAACATTATAGAAACGTCGGATAGATGTTCTACTCCCACATATAGCCATCCCCAAAAATTAGTTTTTCTACCATGCTTTCGAGGTCCTTGAAAATTACTTTTTCTTTAATCATCTTACAGCTTAATAATTGGGTGAGCTCAGAAACTTTATGTGATATGATTTTTATTTGCATTTTTAAAGTATCTATTTCCAAGCAAAGAAATACAAAAAATGTTGTGGGTTCTTGTTTTTTTTTTCCTTATTAAGAGGTACCCTTCATTCTCTACACATGGCTTCAAAGGCGGTCATAAGGTGGCTACAATGTTGAGTGTTTGCACCACCAGCAAATATGAAATCATCTAGATACATGTAGTAGTGTACTGTGTCTAAACCAGTCCTTTGCTTAATAGCCCATTCCAAGAAAACTGCAAATGTCTCAAATATTTTACATGAAATAGAGTACCCAAATGGTGGACATTTATCTATGTAGTAGGCCTCCCCTTAAGAAAATACATGAGAGTTAAAAATCCCCAGGTTAACACGAAGTAAGCGAAAGGCATTTTTTATACCAACCTTTGCCAATTTTATGCCCTGTATTAAATTACTTGTTTGAATTACAGTATCAAAAGATTATATTTGACTGTAGAATAAATAAGGTCAATATAAGACTTAATGTTGATATTTGGGGGATACGATAGGAGCGTTATCATGCGCAAACCACCATCTGCCTTAGGAACCATCCCTAATGGAGAAATATGTAGGCTATGGCAATGGGGGAAAAAGGACCACCCATTTTACCTTCGCAAACCTACTTGTCCAACTTTTCTTGCAACACATCCCCATGTTCATCAGCTGATAATAAATTTTTGCTAAACAAAGGTTGACGAAGACCCGTGTATCAAAGTTTAAAACCATGTGTTAAACTCTGGGCAAAAACTTGTGAATGTATGTAATATTAAAAGGGGAATTTCCCACGGCCCATAGGTCATTGGTAGTAGTATGCATTGGGAGCAGGGGTTCGGCTTTGCAAGTTTGGCTGTTGCTGGCTTTGTGAGTATTGGTTTTGAAATGGGCGAAACTTTCGACTAGGATTAAACACTGACTGAAAATTTGACCTGCCTGATGTGGTATTGTATGTAGTCTTTCTGTTCTGTGTAAAATTGTAAGGTGGAGTACACATGATAGTTGTTGCATTTTAAGAAACGATGGACATAAGCACACTGTACTTTGTTACAATTACCCTTGTTGTTGAATTTATAGCATTCATGCTTAGGGATTGCAACTTTGTCCGGAATCAGGGTCATGTACAAAAGCCACAACTCACTGTTCACCACCCCAGTCTTGAGAAGCCGTTGATCGACATTTTCAATCTGAACTCCTCATCATATGTGACCCACCCATTAAATTTTTCTGCAACCAGTCTTATGTCATGTAAATATTTGACAAGCTGTTGTGTTTTTTGTGGGTGTGCGTTAGTATAAATGCTGAGGAAAATCAGAAATACATCAGTCTAGCACACTTTGGTAGTAACTTTGTTTTGGGTTTTAAGTTGTGCAATGATTTGCCTCTGTGTATCCATTGTCAACATAGTTGGTTTTTGCTTAAGCAATAGATTTTCCAGATTGATTTACTCCCCCTTGATAATTTTTTCTTGAAACGATCGGTCCACATGATACTAACCAAAAAATGAGAGGTATTGGCCAAAGATGGGGTCCGTGGTATAGGTTATGAGTGGGGGGGGGGGGCAAGGGTGATGAAGGGACTGGTAAAACATTACCTGGCAGATGTGCCTGTGTCAGGGTTTCTGTCGGTGGTGGCGTCTGTGGAGACAGAATTAGTGGGGCTAGCTTTTGCGGTGCATCTGAAAGCACTGAATTTGTAGGCTCCTGATGTAAAGAGAGCGGTTGTTATGCTACACCAGACTGTACACTAGGGGACGATTCTGCCGCGGGTGTCGACTTCCTTTTTAGAGCAGATCTTGGCCTTCCTCCCTCTGTACCCGGGTTGTCACTGAAACCTGGTCGTGATTTAGGCTTTGGCATGGTTTGAGCATTGACTAAAGTAGTAAAATGTAAATCATTTTTTAAACACGTGACCGACGATACCGAAATACGGTTTCTTGATCCAATACAACATGCCATAAAACTTTTCCATCGTTAACCATTCTAGCTTTTAAACGTTTCTATGGCTTGTGTTTTCTTACTATAAATGTTTTTTTTACCAATTTGAAAAGTATTGAACAATATCCAATAGATTGATTGACACTAATTCAAAGAAGCCTTACCATCAAGATTGAAAAGGATTTAGCAAGGTGAGGTTGGTAGTGAGGTTTTATATGCTCAATCCGAAACTTACCGGAAAAGCATATACCATTTAACTTGGTACTGTGATAAATGGGCATATTCCAGACAAGCTAGAATATGCGATATTATCCCAAAAATAAAATACAAATTAGTTTTATATAATCAAACATACCAATTGCTTTGTTTCTAGACATCAACGAGTGTTTAAGTTCCCCTTGTGTACACGGTACCTGTACAAATCAGGTAAACTCGTACACATGTCAATGTCAACCAGGATATACCGGAACTAACTGTGATGAAGGTAAAGTGAATTTTATACGAGGGTCAATAAAAAAAATAGGAAGACAATGTGGCTGTCCATCATATATTTTTATAATCGTCATAACTAACAGGTTAATTTATGCACCAACACTTATTTTATTTTTATACATAGTTTCATTACATTTGATAACAAGGTATGTTTGTTATACCCGATTTTAAAAACAACATGTTTTGTCACCACGGCGCTTGGTAACGTTGAAAACATGACGTCAAGATGACGCTCACACACTTAATACAAATACCCAATCATTATATCACCCTGATTCTTTGGGGCTTTTCACCATACAATTGAAATCGGCACTATATCACTTGACATCTAATGTGTTCATATTTGTACGAGAATCATAAGTTAGTTCCTCAAAGTTTTCATTTTTTTTACCTCATGTCTCTTCGTTTACTGTGAAAAAAAACCCCTGAAAGTCAGATGACGTTGTTTATTCTTTTTACCAAATGTTTACAGATATTCTACTCTCTTTCCTACTTTTTTTGTTCAAAATACAAATACCACCATCCTCCAAAAATGTAATATAGTTAAACACAAACGTGAAAATAATTTTTGACTTATTTTTTCCACCATTGAGCATTTTTACAGTTTGTATCGGCCTTTTTCTCGAGTTAAATCCATACTATTTATACTTTTCGTTGCGCGACGTCCAGCGACGTCAATGTTTTTAGTCAATTTTAAAGAGCTTAGTTACTGATATTTGTTCAACAAAACTATATATCCCGTCGTTATATGGTATATAGAATATCATGACAATTCTTAATTTGATGTTTCAATATTATTTGGTTTTTATGGTGGCATATTTCTTCCATCCAAATAATTTTAAACTACATTGCATATTACGTCAAGTCGAGATAACTATCTTGTTAAGTCAAGATAACTTTCTTGTTTCTCAACAAACTCCGACTTCTATGTTGTCTAGTCAACATAAGCTATCACATTTTGTTGCGATAACTATCTCGACAAGATAATTTATCTTGTATCTTGACTAAAATTTGTTGCATTTGCAAATGCTGCCTTCCACAAAACGAGATAATACATGTATAACAATTGTATAACGTATTTGGGAACTCATTACTAGTACTAAATCCCCTTACGTTTATAGAAAGGCACTTGTGCGTAATCAAAATGAAATATACCGAATGGCCTGTCAATTGGTGTCTTTTAATATGGTGTCTGATTAAATATCTTTTAATATTGGTCTTCAGTTGCAAATTCATATCTGAATCTGTAATTAACATGAATATATAGATATGCTGACTTATAGAGCTTTGGACACCTTGAATAAAAGACAGATGACGCAATGTTGGTATTGAACTACATGTAAATAAAATTAAATCTTACGATTAAAGATTATAATAATACTTTCAAAATACAATATCCAGAAAACCATTTATTATGTTTTAATTAGGAAAGAAAACATGTTTTAATTAGGAATGAAAACAAACAAAATATTAAGATAAAATAGTGTTAACCAAAATAGAACCAATGGTAAAAACATGATTTTTTAAATTCTTATCCAAATACTTTCAATCGTATGTAGTTTAAAGTATTTAAGACATTGTAACTTTATAAATATGATGAAATGACGCAAATTACAGTGTGTTTTAAAAGGGAAAAAAAAATCAGCATATTTATATATTTTGAGGACGGCCTTATAATTTTCCTAATTGATCTTCTATGCAGAGGAGTCCTGGGTAATCAGTTTCAAAACTATATTATATATTATATTATATTCCAAAATTATAACTTATCTTGTTTTGTGAATGACAGTATTTGCAAATGCCACGGATTTTAGTCAAGATACAAGATAAATTATCGAGATAGCTATACCAACAAAAAGTCATAGTTATAAAAAATAGTTATCTTGACTTTACGTGATATGCTATGTTGACCAAAAATTATGTGGATGGCAGAAATATGCCACCATATGTTTTAACCCAATTTATAGAGATATTACTTTCAACATAATTTGGTTTATTGTTGACATAACACAGATTTTGACCGTGCGGCGTGACCTCATTTTTGCAGGATTTGATTCTAAATATTTCTTAGAAATCAAGGAAATTGTTATAGTCAGTAGTACTTGTATATTCTCACTATATAACTCTATATAGACGAATAGTCAATAATTGTAATATTAGCTCGTCCGAAAAATATTGACCGGTCAATAATTTTTTAATATTGACCGGCTAGGAATAATATCTAGAGACTATTCCATATAATTAAAAGGAAGGAGTCTTTTCTGGTTTTTGACTTGTCAAAAGTAAATTTGATTAAAGTAGTCTTATACTCGGCATTAAATTGGCTCAATCATGAATAGCTTAGCTTTAAATGATAGATATACATGTACGTTCTAGCAATGAAAATATAAATGTTTACATGCTAGAGTTTTTTTAACACTTCTCAGAGGGGAGTACCCTCTTCCGAAAATTATTGACAATGATGAAATTTGGCAGATGTCCGTTTTTCCTAAAAAATAATTACCAATTTTGGGCAAATCAGAACTGGACAAACAAAATAAAGTATAAACATTTATTAAAATCATATCTCATAAATATTTTTCAAAAACTGCTGTAAGTAAGTAAGCTTTATAGGCCTGATGTATCAAAATAGAATACAAAAAATTGCAATGCATGTATTGTATTTGGTCATTGTTTACTATTTTATGGACTCAAACCTAAATTTTTGGTGTTTATTCTATAGAATGACATCTTAGAAAAAAATAGTTGGTAAAATAAATGATATGTGGACGGATTATTTTCACGCCAAGTAGACCTTGAAGAAATGTTCCGTAAAAATCACATTTTGTTACAGTTTTTGCTTAGATGTGTCAACAATGTTAAATATCATTTAAACAATTAATCAAAAATTAAAAATTAATTGACGATTGATTAAATTTCAAAATAGCTTCTGTCTCTAAATTGAAACCGGTGTTAGTAAAAGAAAAAAAAATTCGGGGGGGGGGGGTCAAAACAAAGAAGATATACATGTAAGCATACCTGAGATACTGGTTAAACAGAAATTTCGTATTTCATTTTTCTTTAACACAATCGAGTTCCTCAATCAATTAATCATTACTATATCTCATAGAATACATGTATTACCGTTCTTATTGCTTATTATTGCAATTGTTTACAATAGCGATCTAGAGCAAAATCAACTCCGGATATCTAAAACGCTATGTAAAAGGCGAACCAATATTGTAAAATCCGTATTATGACGTAGTACGATACTCAGACTCCTTTAAATGGTCATTAAATCAAGATGAAAGGATATCAAAATATCATATTTTTCTTTCTTTTTTACAATCATACAACTTGGCATAGAAATAGTCATCAAAGTTTAGAATCTTATAAGGACTTTAATTTTGGCAGAACATTGGCGTAGGAGAATATGTCACGTTTTTGCAATTCAGAATTGCTTTAGATTCATGCGTCTATTTAGCATTTTTAAAACAATAACATTAATGTTGGATTTTTTCAACGAATGTGAACTTATGATAAGGTACTTGGATTTCAGAATATGGTTTTAAAATATGATTTGCCTATCAACATACATTTTTTTTTAGCTTTTTTAAGCGCTCATTCTATAAATAGATTTGTGTGAAAAAATCACTAAAATTGAATTTTCTCTCTTATCAAATAGTCAATATGTTAGCTTTTCTGTAAATTCATATTTTTATGTAAGGTCTTCATAATATGTAAAAATCAGAAATATTTTAATATTGGAAGCATAAAAAATAAACAAAATATCTTTAAAATTTAAGAAAATTAGAGGAAATGCGGGCTAAGCAATATCAATTTTAGTTTAAATATTAATTCAAATTCAGTAGTATAAGCTGATAGACATTCTAATATTCTATCATTTCATTGAAGAATAGAAACTTTATATCTGAAACAGATGTCTACATAACTGAAGATAACTACATTTATTTTTATCATTTATTAAGTTGAGGAAAAAAGTAGTGACCTTGACCTGACCTTGATGCGAAAACAAGAAGGTCAAATTTGATTAAACTGATAGAATCATTTTGTTATATGATCTCTTAGACTGTGTCAAAATTTTATGAATTTCTAAATATAAGAAGGATGTCTGATATCGAGAAGATTCCTTCCTTAAGATTTGTTGATTTGTAAATGGTGACGTAAATAACTCTTCGCGACTCCAAAACAAGGTGACGTCATAATAGGAAACCAGTCAAGGCAAGTAAACAACGAACGCGCAATGCGACGGTTCGTTAATTCTACAGGCGGCGGAATATCACCTGTGACCGTTTTATGCCGAAAATATTTTGGAAATGAAGTTTGCGCAAAATTGAATTCGTGAATTCTATGTTGAACTGAGAAATTACGGCGATCTGTTTCCAAACCCTTTCTTAAATTTTGGTTTGTTTCTTCATATAACAAAACAAATGTTGACTGTGTTTTCTGGCAATATTGATTATATTAGCCCCCTTGGGACGAATATATTGCCCTCCGCTTCGCGTCGGGCAGTATTTCGTCCTTCGGGGGATAATATAATCAATGTTGCCCTCAACCCCAGTCAATATTTGTATAATATTAACTTTTTAGATTTCAATTTGTTTGAAACTATTGCTAAATTATGTCTACTAAATTTGATAATAATATGACGTTAAGTAAGATAGCTATGACAAAAGTCTTCGTATTTTTTTTATTGACCCTCGTATTTATCTCAAAAAATGAAATACAAATTTATTCAGTTTTATATAATCGAACATAAAGAAATTGACAAACTATACAAATACCAATTGCTTTATTTCTAGACATCAACGAGTGTTTAAGTTCCCCTTGTGTACACGGTACCTGTACAAATCAGGTAAACTCGTACACATGTCAATGTCAACCAGGATATACCGGAACTAACTGTGATAAAGGTAAATTTAGATTTAATTAGCATGAATATTGTATAATTGATTCAAATAACACCCGAATATCTAAAATTTCCTTGTTAATGGTACTTTCAAAACGTTTTTAGTTTCATTGGTTACAACAGCATACATAGAAGTTTTTAATTCTGTTTATTTTAGACGTGGATGAATGTCAAAGTTCGCCGTGTATCCATGGGGTTTGCAGCAACCTTATAAATGCATATAGTTGTCAGTGTTATTCTGGATATGAAGGGTTTCAGTGTCAAATAGGTAAATATGTTAGAGATTAATTTACCAAAATAGTATTCACTTCATTTTAAAACCGTTCAGTTTAATGAATTTAATTTAAAATTACTTTAATATTAATTAAGTTCATTTGTTTTTACAGATATAAATGAATGCTTAAGTTCTCCATGTCAACACGGTACCTGCATTGATAAAATAGATTCTTACTCGTGCAACTGTTCACCAGGATACATTGGAAGAGATTGTGATACAAGTATAAAAACAATAAAGAAATGATTATGTTTTGGAAAATGAAAAATCATGATTTTTCTCTTTTTGGAAGTATCGGATAAATAAATAAAAGATTTTGAGGTTTTTACGGGTTTTTGTTATCAATTTTTAGATGTGGATGAATGTCAAAGTTCACCGTGTATCCATGGTAACTGCAGTGACCTTGTAAATGAGTATAGATGTCAGTGTTTTCCTGGATTTGAAGGACTTCAATGTCATATAGGTACTTTTTTAAAAGAGGATGGATAGCAAACTGAAAAGGATATAAAGCATAGAGAGTCAACGTGTTATTCTATATTTTGTAAAAGGAATCCAACAATGATTTAGTATTTTCTCTTACTTAGATACAGACGAATGTTTAAGCTCTCCGTGTCATCATGGCACCTGCATTGACAAATCAGATTCTTATGACTGTAAATGTTCTTCGGGTTACTCTGGAAGAAACTGCGAAACAGGTAAGGAAAAAATTATAACAAAAATTGATTTTGTTTAGCAAATAAGAACTTATATTGTTATGATTTTTTATTTAAATGTTCATATTTGATACAAATATCTTGGATATTTATATCTTAAGCTTCGACGAGGCAATTTTATTGTTAAGGTAACTCACTCGTCACGTTTTGAATCCATTGCGCACAGGATCATTATATTTAAACTGAATATGATTTTTTTTACTTATTCATCAAAGAAAGATTACTAGTACTAATTCATAATTACACAACATTCATAAAGAAAACCCATTTGAATTCAATAAACAAACAAGTTTTTGGAGGAACTACATTTTCATGCGGAAGGTTTTTTTTAGACGAAAATGATAAAAACAAGCAATTTTATGAAATTTCGGTATACTTTTCTTTTTATAATACTTTATTCATTACACACATGTTTAACATTTGATAGGTTTGTTACTTATTCAATAGGTTCTGTGTGACATGTACAAAATTAAATCATGAGAGTGTGATAGACTTTTAGCATAAAATCATACAAATATTTAGAAAAAGTCTGATATTTTTTAAGCCAAATTTTGCAATAATGTTCCCTATGAAGCCCTCTGTCTAAAATTTGACATCACTGACCCCCATATTTTATTATGTCAAAACAACACTGAATACATATCTAGGCAAACTGGATTAATATTTTGAAATTCTTGATATTCAAAAAGTTTTTATTTCAAATCGAATTGTAACTATCAAAGAAATTGTATATTTTAAGTGCAAAAAGGTCACGAAAAAATTTATGCAGCTTCATACAATTTTTATTCATAATCTCTCTATTCAGTCTGATCATTGTGCATAATTGATAACAATATTTGATGAATAATTCTGCTTAGTTAAAAATATTTGCAAGAAATGCTAATCAAGTTGAAAGGTGCAAAAAGGTCAAATTAAATGGACCATAACTCAGAGGGATGAAAACTGACCTCCCTTTTTCTTTGTATTTTTTAAGTATGTTTTGTCAACAGTTTTTAATGATATACTTCTCAAGAAATTCTTGATACAACAACATTGAGGAGTGGGATACCTTAATTAAACAAAAACAAAAAAGCCAAGAAAACAAATGAAATGAAATAAAGCATTCGACAAAAACAGCCTTGCATGACTATTAAGTAATATTTAGACAAAGAGTGATTTATTGTGCTTGATCGTCTACTGTGCTTTTTTGTATACTTAAAAAAATCGTATTTTCTCTTCCCCTTTTTGAACAGAAATAGATGAATGTTCGAGTTCGCCTTGTAGTCATGGCAGCTGCATCAACAAAGTAAACTCTTTCGTATGTGAATGTAATTTTGGATACAATGGAATATCTTGTGACCAATGTAAGACACCATCAAAATTTATTTCAAAATATATACCAACTATCATACAAGAGGCCCATGGGCCATACCGTTCACCTGACCAACAAAGGATAAATCAGCTTTATGGAGTCGTATACAAAATATCTGGGCAATGTAGTAGAATAGATCTTATGTAAACAGATTTTCAAATTTTTATTCTTATGTTAAGCATTGAGCAATTTTGTTACCGGATGATTTCATAGCCAAATGACATATTAAGCATCGCAGTTCTTAAAAAGATTTTAAACAATTGCTCTTATATATATATATATATATATATATATATATATATATATATATATAT
>WFKH01011801.1:29096074-29112259 GCA_016163765.1 Magallana hongkongensis
ATTCAAATGGGTTTTCTTTATGAATGTTGTGTAATTATGAATTAGTACTAGTAATCTTTCTTTGATTAATAAGTTAAAAAAATATTTATTTTAAATATAATGATCATGCGCAATGAATTCAAAACGTGACGAGTGAGATATAAATATCCAAGATATTTGTATCAAATATGAACATTTAGATAAAAAATCATAACAATATAAGTTCTTATTTGCTAAACAGAATCAATTTTTGTTATATTTTTTCCTTACCTGTTTCGCAGTTTCTCCCAGAATAACCCGAAGGACATTTACACTCATAAGAATCTGATTTGTCAATGCAGGTGCCATGATGACACGGAGAGCTTAAACATTCGTCTATATCTAAGTAAGAGAAAATACTAAATCATTGTTGGATTCCTTTTACAAAATATAGAATAACACGATGACTCTCTATGCTTTATATCCTTTTCATTTTGCTATCCATCCTCTTTTAAAAAAGTACCTATATGACATTGAAGTCCTTCAAATCCAGGAAAACACTGACATCTATACTCATTTACAAGGTCACTGCAGTTACCATGGATACACGGTGAACTTTGACATTCATCCACATCTAAAAATTGATAACATAAACCCGTAAAAACCTCAAAATCTTTTATTTATTTCATTTTCCAAAACAAAATCATTTCTTGTTTTATAGTTTTTATACCTGTATCACAATCTCTTCCAATGTATCCTGGTGAACAGTTGCACGAATAAGAATCTATTTTATCAATGCAGGTACCGTGTTGACATGGAGAACTTAAGCATTCATTTATATCTGTAAAAACGAATGAACTTAATTAATATTGAAGTAATTTTAAATTAAATTCATTAAACTGAACGGTTTTGAAATGAAGTTAATACTATTTTGGTAAATTAATCTCTAACATATTTACCTATTTGACACTGAAACCCTTCATATCCAGAATTACACTGACAACTATATGCATTTAAAAGGTTGCTGCAAACACCATGGATACACGGCGAACTTTGACATTCATCCACGTCTAATATAAACAGAATTGAAAACTTCTATGTATGCTGTTGTAACCAATGAAACTAAAAACGTTTTGAAAGTACCATTAACTAGGAAATTTTAGATATTCGGGTGTTATTTGAATCAGTTATACAATATTCATGCTAATTAAATCTAAATTTACCTTTATCACAGTTAGTTCCGGCATATCCTGGTTGACATTGACATGTGTACGAGTTTACCTGATTTGTACAGGTACCGTGTACACAAGGGGAACTTAAACACTCGTTGATGTCTGAAATTTGATATTATAATGAAACCATTTTAAATTGATTTTTGTAAAAGAACAATAATTTAATAAAAATAGAATAATCGTTTTGTATAAAATGATAAAAAAAACCTCATATTTTTATTGATATGTTATATACAAAATCAAGTATACTTTTAGAATTTTAAATCGGTTTTAATTTGCACAATTATTTCTAACCTTGAGCTTTTTGACATATGAAAGATAAATTCCTTTCACAATTTAAGTCATTCCACAGATTTCCCCCTAGGTGTATACAATCTTCACCCTCCCCTGCATTATTTGGCTCGCCAGGTCCCCAATTTGAGTAAGAGAAAGACTGCATTAAATTACAAACAATTTTTAATATATATATTTAAATGTTGATTTGATACGTTTACGTGACCTAAATAATAAAGCGTTGTTCGCAATTCACCATAAATCACTAATAAATGAAGTAATTCGCCGGAGTTCTAATAAGCAATCATATACATTTATTGCATGATGGTAAGGGAGATACGGAGAATTATTCCCCAAAAGAAAATCATATTTCCCGAGGGCAACGCCTGAGTGAAAAATGATTTTTAGACGGGGTCACGTGACCCCATCTATTAGTTTACTGTCAGCCGAAGTATCAAACCGGAAGGCACGCGTAGAACACATGAATTGAGTCTACGCGTAAGAAAAGAGTGCAGAAAGTTTTCATGCATTTCAGTAAATATATATTATAAAAACACGCATTAAATCTTTTTAAGTCCTCTATGTATAAACCAAATTCTATAAAGAAAATAAACAAATCGTTTTAGTGTTCAAAATATTCGTGCTCGGATTCAATAGTTGTAGCGATTTGTGGAATATGTTACGTAACTGAATGCACAACGCCGTTGACTATTCAGTTGGTGGACGAGCTGATTAATTAATAGATGGGGTTGAGATTGAATCGAAAATAAAGTTCACAAACGCAACGTGCCATTTTTAAATAGTTGTGAATTTTATTTTAACAATCTATCACCTGAAAACTACCGAACTTCATGCGCGAGCCGAAGTTAAAATTTGAACGGGTTATACACAGCAGTCTTACATGTTAAATAGGTTCTTTATTGGCTTCCACTCTACTTGCGGTATGACTGCTGTTCATCTCCAGAGGAATTTTGTACATAGAAAATAATAACAAATCTGAATTTGCCTTCTCGTTCATTGACTCTTTAGTTAACTTAACTGAATTTAAATTTTGAACAATGCATTGTAAGCAAAATCTATACAGATTTTACATTTTGGGTGACCAATACATCAAACAATATATACAATCTTATCGATTGAAGAACAAAGTTAAATGTAAATGTTCATGTTGTCCGGCCTAGTTGGAATATATATGTATTTTTTTTACATGTTATGAGACATAAATTTACACTTTTTTCTATACTTTATAGCCTACAAAACCAGTTACATTCATGATTAAAAAAATTCTTCATCAATATCTTAATGTCTATCATCAGAAACTCAGCTGATCTTACTCCAATCGGTAAATATCTCACACCAATATTAGACCTATGAATTCAGAAATAATGCATGGTTGTTATGTTTTAAAATTTTAATTTACCGTGTGGTAGTACATGTAAATAGAAATAGTACTTATCTCAATTTTACGAAGATAAAAACTCATAGTTTATATCGTAGTTTTAAAATCTGATTTACAAATCCTTTATTGTAGCTCTTCGAAAAATTCAAATTAAATCGCTTTCGAAATTAAGTTCAATTTAAAAGACGAGAGTGTATTGAAAGGACACAGATCCCTGAAATAACAATTTCCTACAACATTTGTTAATTTTTATGTAAAAGCGTTAACTTTGCATAAATTAGAAATTTTAAAATCAAATAATTCTGAATTAATAGCTAAAATTAACATACATAACATACAAATTATTATACAATAAACATTGCTTTATCAATTGTCAGTAAAACATATTACCGCCGTGTGAATATTTTTCTTAGACATGAAACCTTCTCTCCTTCATTAGCACTAAGTGACTGATCTAGACATTCTACTTTTTTTTTCTAACCAGTCCTTTAATTGACTTATCTCTGTACATTTATCAGTTAATGTCTTTATCATTCTGTTGCTTTATTTTTAACGACAAATATAACAGCCAATCAGGAAAAGTCTACCCCAAAGTGTGACGTGATTCATTCACTTCCGGTCTCCATTTTCTAGTTTTATCAATTTGAAAAGCAGTAGACTGAATTCGGAGTATGATTTTCAATAAAAGGAACGGATGTATCGTAATTCGTGATGCACGAGTTTACACAAAAAAGTAGTAAGTGGCGAACGGATTTATTTTTACCTATTAATTTTCATGAATCGCTGCCAGAAAATCGTGTCAGATAAGCCGGCCTAAAAAATCAAAATGGCGACCGTAACGAACCTTGTTATTGTTATAGTACTTGGAAAAAGAAATTTTTCTAACGTCAGGTGCCTGTGTTTGTTATCGGTATACAAATGTTAACATTGTTCGGTAATTCAGAAGTTGGAGAGTTTTCGGAGTTTTCATAAACCTTGTATAACGGATACCGACTTGTGGATTTTCCCTTGGATCACAAAATTGAATAAGTCTAATAATTTACATTATCTACCTAGATATAGTTGTTTTGAATTTCCCGCTTAGTTGTAGTTATTTAAATTTTTCCTTAGGGTCTTATTTTACATAAAATACCGTTGTGTCAATTTTCTAAAATTATGAAGGACAGTCCCGAAAAATTTTTAGACAAAGTATCAGGCAATTTCAAAAAGCTGAATTTTATCATATATTGAAACACCTAATTCAAACTCAAGAAAAAAAAACGTGGACAATTACAAATTCAAACTTTCAAGACCCCGTCTTTTCAGTACTCTCAGTACTTTGATTGTTTTGTTTTTTTTTTGGGGGGGGGGGGGGATAATTCTCCATATCTCCCTTACCATCATGCAATTAAAATGTTTCTAATGCCGAACGAGTAATACATTGGATTCTAATCGTATATTAAATCTTAAAAAGCAAAAACGTTGTGAATGTTTACAAGTTTCCTTCCATTTTAGTTTCTCAGTTTTTCAAAATTCGAATAAAATAGATTCTGATATTAAAAGGATAAAAAATGTTGGTATAGTCCGATAATATTTAGAATTAATTATATGTTAACATCGTCATCCTCGGGATTTTTTATACGCATGTAATGAAACTTCAGAGATGGGATATGATGAAAACAAGACAATGACAGGAAAATATGAAGTTTGATTGCTCTGACACGTGATTGACTAGAACCAATCAAATAACGCATTATATAGAATTATTCTAATAAAGTATGATTAAATGTTATGAACAAAACAAACAAAATAAAAACACTTACTGTTGATGTGTCATCCCACACAAAGTCGCCCTCATTTGATATATCATTCAAACCAATCCAAGAGTTAGTGGTGGAACAAAGATCTTTTAATATTCAATAATGCAAAACGTTTTTTAATGAATTATTAGAATTTGATCAGTCACCGAGATGGTTTTATCCGTGATATAAATCAAATTACCAGTATTCAATACCATCAATATTTATTTAATTTATTTATCGTTTTATGCAAAAAAAAAAAAAAAAAAAAAAAATAAGTTTGCAATTGAAATTACAATAAATAATATTTAAATGAAGTCCATTTTTAAGGCAACGCAATATTTTAAGATTTTATTTGAGTTTAAAAATTTGCAAAAAGGACATGTTATCCCCGTAACATCGCTTTAACGATTTTAAACATGTTTTTTTTTTTTATCATTTTCACATTATATGATAAACATACATGGTATCTGTTGATATGTACAGATATTCTAATTACGTATGACTGTCAATATTTCAAATAACATGAAGAAAAATCAAATTAATGGGGTTTTTTATATTGAAATTAATTTTTTGAATCTTGGAGTTGCAAAACACCATCTTTAAATAATTTTGAAATTAAATGTGAAAATTGGGATTGAACCGAGCTGTTACAAAGGCAAAAAAATATAGAAATACTTTGTAAAAAGGTCTGGATCCCTAAATTATTGATGGTTACGAGGTTTGCTCCTAATTGTGAACATGATGATCTTGCAGATTGCCAAGAAACTTCATCACTTTTACAACTGTAACACTGGCTTTCATACAGTGACCAATTTCTCGTGTCATCACAGTAATCTTTTTCAATAAGAAAAAAAGGTTGAAGAAATTTTTTTGTAGCTTGGAGTAAGTTATGTTTCATTTTAAATTTGTTCAATATATACGATAAATATATACATTTTGTTTTTACAGTGGGTTACATAAAACAATATCTTGATATACAGATATAATTTTGCGACCAGAATAGCTTCTTGATGTTTTTAAATTTACGATTTTGAGTTTAATTACAAAATTTTGGTTGACTACTCTTAGATATATTTAACTGTAAAAAACTACTTACTATTTCCATATCCTTGCGCGTTTGAACTAGTTGCGGAACCTATGATGAACGAAAAAAATCGAAATATGACTACAATATATTGACTCCTCATATTACTGATGTTAATTGCATCATTTCCATAACATGGTCTGAATATATATACATATTTTATGATTTTATAAGTATTAGTTTAATCTGATTGGTCGAGAAACCGTAAAACAAAATTGAAGGGTTCGGTCTCTCAAATGATGAAACTACGCCCTCCCTGTTGTTAGAACAAAGGAACGCAGGCAACACCACATGGCAACGGATATATTAACAAAACTTATTTATGCGCGCGCACGTTATACGGAATAAAAACGATCTTAACTTGATTCACTAAAAATATCGGGTATTGCAAATGGCGTTAGCAAATTTGTGACAGTGATAATTTCAACCAATGTTGATTCCTGCTTTCTCGAGGTCAACAGAGTTGGAATTGGGATGAATGTGTTTCTATATGTTTCCATTGCAAGCAAAACAATATTTACATAACACCAGGAAGTATTTTGTTAAATAATCAAAATAGGCCATCTTTTTTTAATGAATTACACGTGACACATATTAAGTCTTCCTGATTTTTAAATGTTTTGCCGTTAGATAATCCATTTTTTTCTGTACAGGAAAAATGTGTGGTATTCATTAAAATTGATCTGTCCTTTAGATACCTTAGATACCTTTTCAGAGATTTTTACAAAAAAATCCTGTTGACTTAATGGCACAGTAGCATCCTGTATGGCTTGGTCTACGATTATACAGACAAGGAAGAAACAGCCTTCAAAATACCCTTAAGGTTTGAAATTTAGCTGATTTGATTATAAGCCGGATCTTATAGAATAAGTCCTTAATTTTCTGCATTCAACAAGTTTCTAAATATTTACCGATTTGAAAAAAAACCCTGCCTGCTTATATTGCACAATTACTACATGATACTGTTAAACGATGAAAAAAATCATAATTTGTACAAAAATACACGTCAATCTCATTTTACATAGTTTTCGATATCTACCATTAATTATCATCATATTGACACTTGGTGTAGTGTGCCCCACCTCCTCCTCCTCATTTTTTTCGAAATATAAAAAGCCCATTGAAGCTTAAGATAAATATTGACATTTTAAAGCTAACTTGAGGACAAACAATTGTGACGACAACAATTTTGGTTCTGTAGAAAAAACTGCGATAGAAAAGGATGTCAATGTTTAGTTATAGCCAAACAATCAGAGAAAACATTGTAGGGAATCATATATCTTAACTTTAACTTTACATCAATGTAATGCCGTTAAAATTGTATCATTCAATGTGTTTTTGTAACCAAATGAAAAATAATGATGTTTAGGTATTTTAACGTTGCTTTTAATGAGATATATAATCTTTTTATATTACCTTTTCTCGCTTTGTTTTGTTTGTCTTCAGCAAAACTAGCTTTAGGTGTACAGCATGTTACCCGTAGCCTTATGGGCGACTACAAGTAGACTGTGTTCATGAAAAAGACCATTTCTCTAGTGTTGTTAGTTTCAAAATTCATTTTTAAATATCCTTTAATCTTTCATGTCTTTAAACCAATGACCTAATTTGGCTGATATAGACTCGAAAAGACGTTTTTTTAAACTCTCAGCGGTTACCAAAATACCGGTAATTAAAGAATTAAGACAGCCTATAAATTTTAATATATAAATAAATATACGAAAACTGACATTTTTTTATAACATTGATTTGATTGATTTTGATTTTTCATTTCCGCTTTCTTTAATTTTGGGTATTGACCTCAAAATTCACTGATACTCACTATATTTGACTTTACAATGTAAATTGACTGTGATGTACATATACATATTACTAACTTCAACTGAATCCTATTGTACACCTCTGTACAAAAATGCCTTAAAAATTAAAAAATAATTCATCAACATTTTTGATTTTTGCTTCTTTCAATGAATATTTTCATCACAAAAACTTTATGTAAATCCGAAACAAAAAAAAAATTGAAGTGTTTTAATAACATCGGGTATGTACATTAAAATTAAATCATGTTAACTATTTCAACAACATCGAATATATACAATTAAGAATATTAAAATATGTATTTTCGAATAGCCAAAACGACAGACATTCCCTTTGAATTCACACTATTATAGTACATTTACAAATACTTTAAAGTGACCCATTCACGATTCTTCTCGCAGAGAATTCTAAAAATAAATGCGTTTTAAGTGTCGGTGTTGCATAATAACCTTTGTTATTTTGACATACTTAGTTATTTTTTCAAATCTAGTGACGCCTCAACAGAATAACGACTCTAATAGCAACAATGTTTGTAAATATACTGAATTGCGATTCCAAACGATTGTGTACTGCACACTAACTATCCAGAACATGTTCAAAGTGTGGTAAGAAATAAATGATTTGCAAGTTTATTCAGTTTTATTATATCTTATATTATATGCTATATAATGTTTGGCAATTTTTTCGGTGAGTATTCATATAAAAAATTTATTTTTCCTCTATTTCTTAAGAAAACCGATTGTGATTCATTGTTATATTGAAACTAGCAGGGTTGAAATCTACACGACCCAGTTCTTACCAGTTTATCAATCGATCGAACCCTTCAGCAATCTTAAAAAATCACGGAAAGCACGAAATAATTATGTTGATGTCAAACTCAAATTCCCATATAGAAATAAATGGCTATTACTTCTATCTAACGCACTGATGTATATTAACAATAGATTAGGTACTTTTACTTACAAGTACTCTTTATGATTAGTTCAATCATTTTTTAAAAGGAAGATGTAAATATTAACAATAAAGTGCTTTCTTAAAGACTCATGCGGTCTATTAAGGCATGAATCACCATTTTATTATTGTTTAAATGAATTTAATTAGTGAACTTACCTTTTATAATTAGTTTAAAATGTCTGCATTATGTAACTAATGTTTTACTTCTTAATATTGTAAAAGCAGGGGTGGATGAAGGATTTAAAGTTAGAGGGGCACCAGTAGTATGCAGGAGGGTATAGGGGCTGCCTTGAAGCCCCCAGTAGGTCCATGACAAAACCTTGGTGGGGGCCCAGGAAATGAAGGCCCCGGAAGCTCTTGGATTCTGAAGATTTTGTAGTGTAAAAAAATCTTGTGATTATACTTAAAAAGTAATACATTTGAAAATTTTTAAAGGTTTGTAGATTTAAGACCTGCAGTAATACCACCAAAATGGGACGATACAAAGGAGTGTTTTCAAAAGAAAACCATGCCGGTGTAAAGTAGAATAATGACCTCCGTAGAATAATGACCAGGGGTCATTTTTCGACGTAGAATAATGACCCCCCGGTTTTTATTCTTTTGCCTGAAGAATAAGTGTCATTTTCATAAAAATGAGCACACTCTACATGAAGAAAAGTGACCCCTGTAGAATAATGACCCCCTTATAAATTTAATTTTTTCAGTTTAATTTTTTATTAATTGTGAATTCGCCCTTAAAATATTGTATTTTTTAATCCAATTAACAGAAAGTAACAGAAATTGTAATTCATATTCAGATAAACTTAAAGTGAAAGAAGGGGTATATCTTAGAAAATAAAATCCTTCCATTATAACAAGATACTGACGTATTGTGTCGGGGTATGGTTTTCATCTTAACGAGTTACATTTACATATATCTCAATATTAAGGGTGAAAACATATTAAAATTATTTTGAGATACAAGACACTATTAATAAAAGAAAATTCTGTTTATTGGCGATGAAAGAATAGCCTCGATATTTTTCATGAATAATACTTGCATTGACGATTTTCCCCTACTACAAACTACTGGGTATGCAAGTGCATCACCCAGAATTAATGATGAACCAAAATTATGAAAAGTTCACTCCATTGTTAGGCATTATAACCATGCTGAGGCTAGCAGCCACTAACAGCAGCCATTAAGCCAGTAGAAGCTAACGGCCGATAAGGAAAATCATTAAAGTACTGAGTGTACTCGAACAGAAAATATATTTTACTTTACCATCGGCTATTTAAATTAATATCAAAATGATTTATGCAACAATAATTTGTAGGAGCATTGACAACTTCGGCAGTAAAGATCGCCTGCATCAAAGTATTAGGGCTCGATGGTCGTGGCCATTTTTAGCTATTTAAATCTCCTAAGAAGAAAAGCTCTGTATAAAGATATAGAAAACTACTAAATTTTATAGCTAAATTGAAGTTGAAAGCAGATCTGATGGTTAATTTGTTGATCACCTAGCCTCGTTAAGAACTCTGTATAAGGTAACACATTATACTTCAGTCCGTTCCTACACGGTGATCACAGATGCATTGTATAAAATCACTTTTACCTAACTTTATTAACGTAAAGAATAAAATCTTTAATGTGAACTACATGTAAATGATTTTTTTTACCTTATCAACGCTTTTAGAAATAATTTCTTTTTATTATATTCGTTCAGTGTTTATTATCTATTTAAGATTTACTATAATCAGGTACTCTTCACACAATTGCTCTGAAACAATAACGTTCTATTCATAATCACAAATACATGTACAGCATTACAACAATGTTTAGAATATCTAGTATATGTATTACGTAGCAGAAAACAAAACTAACGTAAAATTATTTTTTTTTTTTGGCTTAAATACACTTTTCCCTAGAAATGCAAATAAGAAGTATTCATATTCCTACGTTACCTGCCTCCTTAGTCTTTTTCACGAAAATATACATCATTCTTTGATTGACAATTTATTCACCAATGAATATTGCTTATATTATTACAACAATTATTCTGTCATGATATTTCTTCGTTGATTATCACACAATTTCCTCTGAGAGAGAATGCTAATTACTTATTGTGTATAAAATAATATGTTTTTCTTCTGTTTTTTTTAAATTACATAATGGCTATACAACAGTAGCAACACCTGCACAGATTTCCATTCACATACGTGTAGACCTGGCAATTTGTTGCGGGAGCAATTGTAAAATCGCGATAAAATATAATTTAGCAAGCTGTACATAAATTTTGTAAATCAAATATCGTTTTTAAATAATAAAGCTATATAAAATGTTAAGAACTATTCATGGTAAAGTATCAAGTATAGTTCAGCACATGTCTACACAAGTGCAGTGTCATTTTCACGCCATATGTCGACGAGAGAAGGGACATAACTATTAACAATCAATTTGTGGCAATGTGTTGTGTTTGTGTGTGTTTGCTACGGATATGAAAAACTATATACAACGATTTCTTTACAAGCTCGGTGTTTATAACTTCAAAATCAGCTGAACAGAGTAAAAATTTAAGTAATTTCAAAATCAGATATACGGGTAGCCAATTTCTATTTTTGTTTATATCGGGGGTAATTTCTCTGCGGGGGTCATTTCTCTTCATGTTTAACATGAAGAAAAATAACCCCTGGGTCTTTATTCTTCAGAAATACCGGTATATCCAATCATTCTACAGCAAGCGTTGTCATTATTCTAAGTCGAAAAATGACCCCCGGTCATTATTCTACGGGGGTCATTATTCTTCTTTACACCGGCTTGTATTATAATAAACTTTGAACATTATTTAAAAACACTAGCTAGCACATGTATAATCAATTATTAAAGATGGTTTATTGGTCACATTTGAGCCTACATTGTATTAAGAGCGTGACTTATTATTATATGTCACTTTGACATATACGGACTGCTACAGATAATTGGGGTGAACACAAACTCACAGAAACACAACAGGAAATACCCCCTCCCCCGATACTCCTTTCTTCAATTTCACGGGAATATATAAGATTCTACATGCAAACTATGTAAAAGAAATTTACAAATCTAACCACGAAGACAAAATTCTGGCAAAATCAAAAATAACTTATTGCACAAATTTTAATTTAAAACACAAATCCATTTCCAACATTCATAAATTTATAAATTAAAAATTTAATCTTACAGAATCACACCATCCTCTACCGTTATCTTCCTAGAGATCAAGAGTGCATAAAGTGGTCAGATATATTTTCTAGCTAATACGTATAATGTATGATTTTACTCAGTTTTCAACACTCTTTATCTCTTGGTGTTATTATACAAACTTCATTTTGTTAAAGAAAAAACTGAAGAGTATTAAAAAAAAAACCCCAAACACACCATTCTATCAAATCAAAAAAAAAAAGAAGAAAAAAAAAAGAAAAAGAAATTGGTCATTGATAGATATCCTCACTCAATTCTCTCATATTTATATATTTGAAAAATCTTCAGGTAAAAATAATGTTGTAAGTTATATGTTATTGCAGTTCCAACACCTGAACTCCCCCTGACGACTACTTCAAACATAGAATCCATCTGTTCCTGTGTTTGCAAAGAAACAAACGCAAACCTGGCTGATATCTTCAAAGAGCGATTGGTGGTTTTATCCGTAAACGTATCCAATCTATCGGCCACCAAACGAAAGCTTTCCTGTGCCGAGGATCACAGACCCTTAGCGAACAACATTGGATACTTTGGACTCATCTTACTGGGATTAATAGGCGGATTATTTGTTGTGTGTGACTGTGTAAACATGTTTCGCTATCTTATTGGACGTCAAATCATGACGTAAGGTAATTATACAAAGGAGACAACGTTCACAATGAATAATAAACTGAACAGCAAATATCACAGTTTCTCTTTCGTATTTACATGTGTTCACATTTATCGATAGTCCGAAATATCTGACGTTTTCTAGGCTTTTTTAGCAGTTTTGATATTTTATTTGCCAGGAAAACCTGGCATGTAAAATATCAAAATCGTTAAAAAAGCCAGGAACACGTCAGATATTTCGGACTAATTTATCGGTTGTATATTGACGAAAAATATTAAAGTTTTCGGATGATAAATAGTACAGTACATTCCTGTATACTAGTAGTAGTCCAAAAATGTCCAGATTTATTATTCCATTCATTTCTAAACCATCCAGAGGAATCTTAAAAAGAATTGTTTTCATTACATCATTACATTGTTATTAGTCCTCAACCGGTGAAAACGGGGGTGGGGTGGGGGGGGGGGTGGGGCTATATTCTTTATCGTTGTCTTTCCGTCTGTCTGTGTTTCATTCTGTCACAGCTTGGTTTTTCAGACTTTTTTCGTTCTGTTTGGAGAATTTATTTCAAACAAGCTGTGTATAACTTAATAATGAGGAACTACAGATCAAGTTTGAGTTTCGATAAGATATTTCAACACATGAAGAAGAAATTAATTTTAAACGATTCGTTATGCGTATTTTAAGAAAAATATTTCACCGAATTTTCTTCAAACCTATTTAGCACGTAAGAGGACATTGCGGGTATTCATAGGGGACATGTAAACTTACAATGCCTGTGAGGAGAAATGAAGTATCATGCAGATAGAATTTACTTTGCAAATGTTTTCAGTGGGTTTTTTTTTTCATCGAGACATTTTGAAAAAAAAATTTGTCGACTATCTAGCCTTCTTAAAACTCCAAAATAAAATATTATTTAAAGAATTAAAATAATTATAATTGTCAAAAAGAAAAAAATTTTGAAATTTTAAACAAAAGATTATTCTTCATAAGTGAATTTGTGTTAACCAACTCAAAGAAACAAAGGAGCTATATTATCGATTTTATTTAACGCATATTAAAACATAAAATAAAAAGGTATAAATAACAATTTCTTTAATAAAAGATAGAGAGGTTGAAGTCAATATCCTTAGTGCTTGTGGATATTTTATATCTATTTACTGGCTATGAGGATGATAGCAAGTTTATTGTCCCGTGATACAAAAACTATTTCCCGAAGGTTCGTTTGTCCCCCCAGGAAAACAACTACTTTCCGAGGCTCGCCTCGAAAAATAGTTGAACTAGTTATAGTTAAACTTGTTATAGTCCTCATAGCCAGTAAATAGGCATTTCATTAAAATATCGAGGAAAACTTTATTTGTAGGCAATGCTGAATTTGTTGCTTGTTAAAAAGTAAGAGTAATCGGACTCTAAATTTAACGTAGCGGCTACGATAACATTAGTGGAGTTCTGAGACTAAATGCGAGGAAAATCGAACGCTGCAGGTGAAAAGTTCAGAATTCACAGTTCACAACTATTTACCATGAGCAAATAGAACGGCAACAATAGCAAGTTTTTTTCGTTTTAATATTCACATAGAAAAAACATACAGAGGTATAATAATACATAATGATACATATATAACCTGCTCTCTCTCTCTCTCTTTCTCTCTCTCTCTCTCTCTCTCTCTCTCTCTCTCTCTCTAATATGTTAAGTTTAATATATATTGAACAATCAATGTAAATGGACTTGTATTTGCTGTAAAAATAAAAGCATTTCTGTCTCTTTACTGATCAATGAAATAAGGCATAAACTATTCCTACATAAAATTAATATTTCTGTCTTTTGTTTTTTTTAAAATACAATTATTAAAAGCAAAAACACCAATTGAAGTGTTTTAAAAGCCCTGCATGGATAGACATATTTTCTTTATTTGTGCGATGAATGGACAGAATAACTGTATGGGATAAACTACATGCATTAAAAGTAGTATTACTGAAACTGTGGTTCACAGAGAAAAAGGTGATACCTATTAAGTGGAAAACATGTCAAAAACGGTAAGATACACGTAGACTACATATATAAGACGAATAGAGACGGAGAGAAAATAGTTATGAAATAAATTATTTTGATGTGTTATTTTCTCCAGAATATATTCGTTGACGTCGTCGTGATATCAGCGGCTTATGTTTACGGTAAGCCTTATTTTCAAGAATAAGTTTTTTTTTCAAATTGATCCATATGTACTTTAAAAACTATTTTCATAGATTTAACAAATTACTTCGAAAATGGTCCCCTTTAATTTTCATTTTTCAAACAGGATGCATTAATACGACATCATTCTCTTATACAAATCGGCGTTTTTGGTATCAAGTTCCCTACGATATTTATGGATCCGTTGTATTTTCCTTCTGCGAACTCGGATGTACTAACGATGCTAGGTGTACCTACTCTACCTATATCAATACCACACATCGGTGCCAGCTGTACGACGGGTCGTTCAACAACTGGAATTACTCTTGCTCTGGTTGCCTTACAGGGACAAAGATTGCACCATGTGAAACACAAATCTAGGAGTCAGTTGGTATATAATTACTTTTTTGATTTTTTTTACCAGTGAAAGTTTGTTAACGTTGTGATTAATTTCGAAGGAAGAAGTCGTTTTCAACATACCTTACGGGGCAAAATTTGACGGAATTTACCGTCACAAATTTTGGAAGTTATTTATGTTGAATATATGCTTTCTTAATAATAATAATACATGTAAACTAGACTCTTGTTGCTATAGCAACAAAAAGGTCTTCCGTTCCTCTTTTTCTTGTTTATTTAACATCGCATAAATGACTTATGAAAAAATCCATACTAAAATAACTATTCTATGTAAAATAACTACAAAAGGTAAAAAAAGTTAATTTTTGAAGTGCTTCCGGTGACGACCGGAAGTTACGCTGAACAAAACAAAATAGTGTAAACACATCTACATATATAGGTCCATCATCCTGCAAAGTTTGATTGTTCAAGTTTTTACCATATTTGAGATCTCGAGGAGTCAAGTTTTTTGTTTCGGGACAGGAAACGGACAAACGGAAGTACTCAGTGAAAATTTAAAGTTGGTAATTCTTATGCATTTGACAACAGGACTTTATCCCCTATCAATTTCTTTAAAATTGGCAAAGAAAATCAGTTAAACTTATAAACAGCCTGATTTGTTTGAACTCTTTCGGTGTGGACCGGAAGTGACGGCCAACAAAATAAAAGAAGTTAAACACATCTTCAGTCAAATGTCTATCATCCATGAAAGTTTCGTTTCTTGATCACTTATACTTTTTGAGATCTCGCGGGTACAAAATTTATTTTCAAAAAGCTACCTGAGATATTTGAGATATCTCACCGGAAGTAGAATTTTTCTGTTGATTGAACAGCGCTTAGATGACTTAAATAAAGATTTATACTTATATATTCATTTTATGTAAATTAAATTAAATACGTAAAAAACATTTTTTTTGAAGTGCTTCCGGTGACGACCGGAAGTTACGACGAACAAAACAAAATAGTTTAAACACATCTACACATATAGGTCTATCATCCCACTAAGTTTGAATGTAAAAGTCCTTGTCGTTTTTGAGATCTCGAGGTGACAAGCTTCTTTGTCGCGGGACAGGAAACGGATGACCGGAAATAAAATTTTGAAAAAATGAAAAAAACGCCTGGAGATATTATCATTATCTATCATTCCTGAAAATTTCAGGAAAATCTATCTGCTCATCTCTGAGAAATTCTGCCGACAAAAAAGGGGAAAAAAATAATAATAACTAGAGTCTTGTTGCTATAGCAACAAAAAGGTCTTCCGTTTCTCATGTATAAATCTGTAAAAAAAAAAAAA
>WFKH01011801.1:29131936-29151072 GCA_016163765.1 Magallana hongkongensis
ACTGTTTTCAGGTAGTTAGTTTTTTCTTATTGATAAGTCAGTTTTTTAATTAATCAGCAGGCCGACCCCGTGAATTTTTTTCTTCTTCGGAGGTGGGGGTGGGGGCTCTTGTCCCAACATTGTGGTAGCGATAAGGATGCTTTTGGTGATATTTTCTTTATTCAGCCGAGCTCTAAGTATACTTCAACGATTTGTTACATGTACTCTAAAATAATAGAAATATGTGTATACATTTGAACAGAGCATGATATGTAAAATTTTCCAGATGTAAGATATCTGAGACCGATTAAATTCTTCACTCGCATCTTTTCTGGATTCTCTTGATATAAAGGACAACGAGCTCATACTAGTAATTTATTGTTCGAAAAATAGTACTTCCTAAAAAAATGTTGTTTTCCATAGAAAATATGATGATATGTAATATTTTTTTGTTTATTCTGTGCCCATTCCGGCGATTACGGCAGGCCTTTTCCTGCAGCTATCTTTGACGTCACTGTTTCCAAATAAGGTCATGTCAAAATTCTACAAACTGTAACATGTCAACTGTGCTATTTCAGAAAACGGAGATATAAATGCAGAGACTACAGATGGAAAATGCGTAAATATAGTGACAGGTTACATGTAAATTACAAACAGCATTTTAAAGTTGCAAATGTGCATCTGTAGGAAGATTTACATTGAAGGTCTGCGGAGTCAACTTTAGAGTGTTTGTGTCCGAGTTTTATAGATTACACGATCAGAATTACACACATTCATACTCAGGCTCACACATCAACACGATTCCATATTCGGATTTACAAGTTTACATGACTGGATTTTTGAACACGACTACCCTCCATATATATATACATTCTGCAAATTCGATGAAAAGCATAATGCACAAGTGTACATATGTAAAAGCAACCGAACACTGGATCATTTCTCTTCTCTGTGTCTTACAAACCTCTCTAAGCATGTACACTTGTATGTACGATATTTCTATTAATATAATATATTAGTATCGGCAACAGTCTAGCTTAATCCCTAGGGTCGCTCGCATAACTCAGTGATTTTGCGTTTCCGTTCTACATTTAAGTGTCGGAAAAATCTTATATATGCGTCACTTTTAAAACCATGCACCGTTTAAACTGAAACCAATAAAATCCAATGTTCCTTGTCACGTGATCACGTTAGTGGTGAACCACCGTATCTGATTTGAAAGTTTCAGTACAAAGTAAATCAACTAATGAAAATTATTGTGAGTGCCTTGGCTTCCTTAATAACCATTACCATGGACGGCAGTGGTAAGGTTAAACTTTTGTCACAACAAACGGGAAGTCTGGGACGGTTGAAATCTGAATCGCTCAACCATAAAACATATGTTTAAGTTGATAGTTCATGACGTCTTGCATGAAGTGATAGGTTGTGTAAATGACTAGTTTAACTCGTGATTCCTACCTCTCCCATTTCATAAACGGCCAAATACATACAATTCAAATCGACAACGACCATCATCCTTATATTCTCTTGCTCAATAAGGCCGGAAACTTCCCTTTGGGTAACCCTCCATGCACCGCATTATTCTATAAATTGTAAATATCTTAAACATTGTCGGAAACCCACGGCCAGTCTCGCATAGGTATATCCTTAGTAAGGTAGCCAGGGACAGTGTCGGATAAAGTACCCGTGAAGGCTTATGAGTGTTGCTAAAATTCATGAAATGATTTTTAATTATTATCATTAGTTAGAGGGATGTCTCTTGTTGAAATTGATATGCAATATGTAGGCCCCTAATGTTAAGTACATGTGAATCAGAAGTAAAATGCGAAACTTGCGGCTATGACTTTTGTGTTGACTTTACACAGTGAAATTGCAAGTTACAGACGGGAGGTAAAATAACACGAAAAGTAGGTGGATGTGTCATAGTAAACTATACACCGGTAAGTTTCTGACATGTGATGGTGCAACATGAATAGGGCACGGAATGTCAATCCTTTGCAGGGAATTACCTGGGGAAGGTCTAAAAAGCCGAAAAATTATGAAAAATGGGCGAAATATGAAAGAGTCGAAATCTCAGATAAACCACTATGTAGAAAATTTTACACATTCTGACTAGTAATTTTCCTCAGAAATTGGTGATTGGCTTTATAAGGAGTGAATTAAAGGTATTTGTGCTGAATGGGAACTGAGGAAATTCTAGTTACAGAGTTCCGAAGACACTCATCCCCTGGCTATAGTGAATTGTATAAAAAAAACTGCCCCTTGCCACCTAAGCGTATGCGAGACTGGCCGTGGGTTTCCAACGGTGTATCTTGAGTCGAAATATACCGGACTCTCGACCAAATGTTATCTTGATTTGATTTGATTTGATCATTTTTTCTCATCCTTGTTATAGATAAATCCTTGTGGTTCACACGTTATTACTCGTGTCACATCATCCTGTGTAATCACTTAATTAAAACCACATCAGGTTTATTTTTGATCGTTCAAAAGTTAACTTTTAAAAGTTTTAATGATTTTTAATAATTATCATAAAATTTTAATTAAGTGTTTTAAACGTGATGTATTGCTATTAAAACCTTTCGTCACCCCCCCCCCCACCCTTTCAACAAAATCGTATCGCACATTTTCTGTTATTACTAAATACATGTATTTATATGATTTTAATTACACAACTTGAATGATGGTGACCAATAAAAAGTCATTTTGTATAATACATTTAGTTTTGATTGTAAACCAACTAATCTTTTCATCACAACTTATTCTGAAAACAAACCAGTCTTTTTACTGATTCTTGCATTAAAGAACTTGAAGGTAAAATGAGTTGCAGCAAAACAGTTTATCCTGGTAAATCGTGAAATCAAGTCGTCGTGAATTAAAAGTTGTTTACAGTATGTTTACAATATATTATTTACAGATGTTCACAAAGCTCGAGGTTTGCGATTAAAAATCATTTGAAACAATAAAAAGCTCATAATCTCTCATATGATTACAGTCTAGATTGAGTGTATTTTGTGACTTTATGGATCAATAGAAAATATCAACAATAAACGATCCAAAGCGTTGAGTCCTAGTCCTACTGTCTGTTGGATAGTACTTTTGAACACTTTTTAGTTTTAGAAGAAACAACAACAGATCTTGCCCAGGCAAGATTTGACTGGAGGTGTAACAAATATCAAAAGCAGTGGCTTAATACTAAAGTTTATGATCCAAGGCAAGGGGTTAATCCTAAATATTCTGAATTCTGACGAAGTCGTAAGTTCTTTGAGCCAGTCAGGTAAATTTGTATCCCAGATCAGGTAGACAGAAATTAAGACCACCTCTTGTAAACAGGCCAAGTTGAATAAGGTCAACATAATAGTGATGACCACTGCCATACTCTTGCGTACGTAGTAAAAATTATTTCTGATGCGCAGGCGCATGAAGTGGAGAACGAGGCTGGGAATCAGCGGAAATGACGTCATGGCAAGTCTAAGATAAAGATGTGCAATAGAAAAATTGAAGACAAGCTGTTGGTACTCTTTTGTAAGACTGTAGTCAGAAGATTCAATGTCGATGAACAAGGGTGCAGTAAAGGAAACTCCCGACGCCATCCCAATAATGAAAAATATAACATTGGAAAAGATTATTTTTTTCCAAAGTCTTCCATAATTTGTTTCTTTTTGCAGACGATAGCGCACCACTGTCAATAGGATGGCATTGAGACAGGACCACATGGTTGTGCAGATGACGAGTGTGATATTCAACGCCAGAACCATGTCAAACAGTACGATGACTTCTGTAACGTACCCGGTTATAGAGTACGAAATCAATGCCATTGTGTCCGAAACAAGAACACACGCTATGGCGACGAAGATGTCGGAATGGAGTTTCTTGTCGAAAACAATCTTCAGAAAAGCGACAATATTTCCAAAAAGTCCGATGCCTGCAATGATTATGCCTGATAAGGCAAAGGCGTAAGTGGACCCATCGAAACACGACCAAAGTTGTGTCTGGTAAAACCCGTCGCCAGAGCACCCTTTACTGTATTCTCGGACAAAATATTCGTTGATGGCATCTTTCCCGTATGTGGGGATGGCTGTGCTTCCATTGGAAATGCTGATTGTTTCGTTAGTAGAATTTACAGTCGCCGTTGGAATAAAAGTAGATGTTGAAATGTTACCATCCATCTTCCTAGTGCTCACTTTATATTGTTATAGAATAATTGTTAATCACTTAAATCTCCAGACGCGTCTTATAAACTGTAAAAACATTCGTGTGTTCCTTTTTAGGTTTTCCAGGCAAATCTATATACACATTAAACAAACTATCTTGTACTTATGAAATTGCGTCCGCTTTTAAAGCAACATTCGAGCGTTGGCGATAGCAGTAATGTCTTTATCACACTTGAAAGGAAATCCGCACTGTGTATTTGTCGGAATTACGTACTAGTTTACACTGCTAGGTCTTTATCATTTTCCCCCTCAGTTTCTCTACACGTCAATACACAGTTCATGTCAACTCACCGTATTTTACTGTAGTTCTTCGGTATACGATAACTTAAACCAAGATACATATGCGCTCACATATTGACCACGATTTTAACTAACCTCTCCCATTAGGAAGGAAGTATTTAGTTAGTCATTATAATGCAAATAATTTGTATACCCATTTAAAATGTGCATCACATTAGTACTGCGTAAGTTTAAAGGAAATATTATAGTTCTGTAAACATTTTCATGGTCGTATCCACGTGTAATTGCTTTACAGGAAGAAAACTATGGATAATTTAAGTAGAAACGAGGATGTTTTTTTTTTCACAGGTGATCGTAATGTTGATCTTATATACAAACTTTCTAAATACCATTCACTGTACAGTCGACAACATACCGTATGTGAAATCAAGCAATGGAAAGTTGATAAAATGCAGTCTAACATTATGTACATGTACATGACATGATGCAGATACATTTACATTTAGGGTATAACAATACTTCCATTGTAAAAGAACATTATACAACAGTTTAGAAATATAATGGACATAGTTAAGTTTCGACATGTACACTTTATATACATGTAGTACTTGTAAAACTGTATATAGTTGTTATTATATAATCAGGTTTGCTAGATTTACGTTCGAATTTTGAAGGAATTGTTTGCTTTTGATCATCAATTACATTGGTTACCATAGTTGCACACTGATATGTTTAATAAATTACCAGCCTTCTTATATCGAAACATGTTGGATATACATGTAAAGTTATCACAATATTGCTGGGCGCTACATAACTGTTATATACATGTAAGTATTATTATCATGTTGTAAATTTTGAATTTACTCGGTGGGTGTAAATACAAAATTGTACATGACATGTTGTAAATTTGCACTATTATAGTCTGTTCCAGGTTACTGTTTCCGTCACCTTTTGACGAATTTTAACTAAAATACACATACCTGTCAAAGAAGTACAATTGAAATCGATAATAGGAAATATCCAAGATTTATTTGGGAAACGTTGACATCTTTTCTCCCTTCGGAAATACTCGGGACACCTCCCACAGCTTTTCAACGTTATCATCCGGGTACTTTTCATGTCGTTTGCAATGCAAAATCCCCGTAGACTGCCTATTCTTGGTTGTGTATTGAAACCTGAAGCGGTAGAGGGGGCGTTTCAAGGCAGAAAATCTGAACTTTTTTTTTCATTTTATTGGATGAACGTAGTTTGGGCACAAAGGTATTTATGATTATCGAAGTGTTAAGCAAAAAGTGGTGGAAGCAGAAACATAATTTTACCCCCACCCAGTAAATTCAAAATTTACAGCTGACAATTAGATGAACGTGACTGTATGAACCCTGTAGGCGCACTTCGTACCTTTATTTTTATAACAATATTAATACACAATAGTACATAGTACAATAGTACATAGTACAATGTTTGTCAAAATGCATAAAAAGCTATGTCATATACGTGTAATTGAAATGTTATAGTATTCTTGTTTATATTGACTTGGATCTCAATATGCCAGGTGTTAAAGTTTAGCTCATCAAATGTTTTAACAAATTTAGTGCTTGTGTGCGATAATACGAGTCACTTAAAGTGATAATGCACTTCAATCCTCAAGGTCCACAAGTGTTTTCCGGTTTTTACAATGTTTAGATTACATAAACCTTTAGCATGCGTTTTACAAATTAATACATATTGTGGATGGAATCTTAAAAAGGCAAAACCCAGTACCTCTTGTCGTAGGTAATGATATACACTGTATTAGCTGCTCCGCAGAGTTCATTTGATCTCATGACTTACTATTGAACAGACACGTAGCAACAGAAAGGGTGGGGTGTCTCTTTACTTTTTTTTCTTCAAAAAACGTATTTTTTCATATATATCTATAAACAAAAGAAAAAAATGTCCGAGCCAATTGGTCCCTCCATTTTTTATCAATGCCATGCTTGCCTGATAAAATGTAAGTTGACATCAGACCATGTGCAAAAGGGAGAGAGATTTTGTAGCGGTGAAATTCGATTGTCAATTCTTGCATATATATAAGAATTAACTACCCGGCATGTCTCTCCGTTAAATCGGATGCCAATAAATGAATGGGGGTAAGGGTTAGTATGGAACGCCATAGCTGCCTTATGTGGTCATTTCATGAGAAGATGGTGCTTAATTACATGTATATTATGCTGTGGTTATTTCATGTTAAGATGGTGCTTTATTATATTATGCTGTGGTTATTTCATGTTAAGATGGTGCTTTATTATATCATGCTGTGGTTATTTCATGTGAAGATGGTGCTTTTTTATATTATGCTGTGGTTATTTCATGTGAAGATGGTGCTTTATTATATGAAGATGGTACTTTATTATATGAAGATGGTGCTTTTTTATATAATGATGGTGCTTTATTATATGAAGATGGTGCTTTATTATATGAAGGTGCTTTTTTATGTGATGGTGGTCACTCGGAACTTCTATTTTTAAAGACCAATTTAGTTTTTTTTTTCCTAGCATAATAAATATAAATTAAGGTAACGAGATAATCTGTATATGACTTGAGTTCAACTGAACATAAATGTATCATTATATAGATAGTGCCCGTTTGGGAGGGTAACACTTAAAATTGACACCCCACGAAAACCATTATCAACCGACGCGAAGCGGGGGTTGACAATGGTTTTCGAGGGGGGTAACACTTAAAATTGACACCCCTCGAAAACCATTATCAACCGACGCGAAGCGGAGATTGACAATGGTTTTCGAGGGATGTCAATTTCAACTGTTACCCTCCCAAACAGGCACTATTTATTTGATTATACTGAATGTCTTAATTTTGGAGAAAATTTTACTGCTTTTATATAGAAATGACTTGAATTCTTCGTCGAAAAATGCCAAGAAACTCTGACAGAATATTGTAATGTTCTATTCATCGTGTTTGTCGATCCAGCCATGTTATAGTAATTGCCAATATTAGTTACGTTTGGTTGAGGTCAAAATTTCGAGATAAAATCTATTCAACTCAGTTTTCAAAAATAGGAGAAGTTCCGAGTGACCACCATCACATAAAAAAGCACCTTCATATAATAAAGCACCATCTTCATATAAAAGCACCATCAAATGAAAAAGCACCATCATATAATAAAGCACCATCTTCATATAATAAAGCACCATCTTCATATTATAAAGCACCATCTTCATATAATAAAGCACCATCTTCATATAATAAAGCACCATCTTCACATGAAATAACCACAGCATAATATAATAAAGCACCATCTTAACATGAAATAACCACATAAGGCAGCTATGGCATTCCATAGGTTTGCATTTGTTTCTTCTAACCATCGTGTGCTTTTATGTGCTTTGTTCGTTAATAAGGAGGGTTTCCCATAATTATTGTCTGGAGTTACATATCATTAAAATTCTTGTGGTTTAAGACCTGTAATTGATGTACTTGAAAGAACTCTATAATCTGAAGTACGCCTATGGTCAACTGTTGTAGCAATGCCGATGCAAATAGGTTCATTTTGTAACTAGCTTAGAGTTTCTCAATTCTGAGTTCGTTATCGAATGAAAATCAAAATCTGTGTGTGTGTGTGTGTGTGTGTGTGTGTGAAATATAGGAAATAATCGCTCATTTTTATAGAAACAACATTGTATGGTGGCATATTTCTGCCCTATACATGTCAACATGCAAGTTACCAATCTTTTCAAAAGTTTTAATTTTGAGATGGCGGTAAATTTACTTAATAACGCCTGCAAATGACATTATACATGTACATATACGATGCAGCGATGCAACTTATTATTATTCAACATGCAAATCTTAAAGTTAATTAAAATCTGTCCATTTTAATGGAAGCTGTTTGCAAACAGACCGTTTAGCAGAATAGCAGCTGTTTTAGATGTTTATTTTTTACTTAATCAGAATGATTGTTTGTTAGGTAAATTAATTAATTGCGTATTTTGTATGTCTTTTGTCTTATAAAATAATAATCATTTGGTGGACATTAAAATGTATCAATGTGTGGTTCTCACGACCTTTTAAAAATGTCTTTGACGTAACAAGATTACACAGAATAAATGCATTGTATGTGTTCAAACATCAACATTTTTTTTTAATTTGCAATTGACAACGATGATACAGGTACAAGTGCTTGACTTACTATATTATTATTATTATTTTAAATACATGTATGTATAATGGCAATTCCGCGCACTAAAATATGATTGGTTTGACCAAAGAAATGAACATTCATTGAATTTCATTCTCAATTTTGGGGATAAATAGAGTAGGCCAAGTAAATCTTCCAAAAGACAATTATACTACGTCATTTTATTGAAATATAAACATTCAAAATAAATTTCAGAAAATCTTTTTGAGCACGACTTGCCACAATAATTCAAAGAGAATCCATAAATGATCTTTGTTAAAATTTTTGAAGAACAAATACATGTTCAAGAGACTAATTTCTTACAAAATCTACACAGACAAGTATATAATTTTTTTTTTTTTTTTTTTTTTTTTTTTTTGTGAAAATACTTTAAATTAAAAATTTGCAAAAATATGAGAAATCCTTTGTGATGAACAGACTGAAAATTTTTTTTATCAACGTTTCTATTGAAAATCTTTAAAACTATATATGAAGTTCCCGGCAAGAAGTGAGTAAAGTATGATTTCCTGCGCGGATCTAGACCCCCCCCCCCCGGAATATCCAAATTTATTAAATTCTCGTCATAAAATTACGGAAAAAAGGCCTCGGACCCCCCGGAAAATTTTTCTAGATCCGCGCATGATAAATTAATTGTACATGCAAAATCAAAGATATCGCCTCATGTGCTTCGTATTAAACATTGCATTGTCAACATTTTCTGTTTATTCATTTTAATTAGTCATTTTTCTGTATGCAAAAAAACTTTCAAAGGTTTACAGTTTCCGAAATAAGCAAGTGCAAGGTTCTAAAATTATGTGGCTTGTTGTACTTCTTGTTGAAAATGGCGGAAAAACAAACTGAGAAAGACGGACAATGCGTTTTACCGTTGTCTAGAATTAGGACAATAATGAAAAGTTCTCCTGATGTTGGTAGCATTAGTCACGAGGCACTGTTTTTGACAGGAAAGGCAACGGTAATTCATGTAAAAGTTGGTCAAATCCGCTGTTCAATTTATTCAAATGCAACACAGCAGTGCCTGCTGAGCAGCTGAAGCACAGGGCATCGTCACGAACTGTTTGTCCTCTTACTACATGTAGTACTACTGTACTGTGTGACCACTCTATACTATACAATTTTTACAAATTCGGAAATTCCAGGCAGCGATTTTTTTTTTTTTTTTTTTTTGGGGGGGGGGGGGGGGGGGGGGGAGTGTATTTTATAATTTTATGATAGAGGGTGGTCACATTATATACGGTAAGAAGACAAAAGTTCGTGACGAGCTCCTGTGGCTGAGATGACATCCTGCAGTCAGAATCACGTTGAATTAAATGCTATCATTTCCTTGACTGTTCAATCATCCTCTTTTTTTAACGTAGGGTGAGATGTTTATTCCACTGTCTTGAAAACACTGTCATTTGTAGTATCGTAACAATAGTAATCCGGAAATATTGTATTTGTTCATGTTTGGTTTATATATGTATGTGTTACCGAAAGTAAGTGAATAAACAAGAAGTCCGTGCATTGGAACCATGTGGGTTGAGTTGTTTATTGAGAACGGTTAAATCTTATACAAAGATATCACAGTCATTACATGAGCAGTCATATTTTCAGTAATATGTTTTATGGTGTGAACATTAGGAGGGCAAAGCTGCTATATGTATAGGATGCTTTGGGGAATAGATGATCTGGTGCATTTAAGATTCATAAAACTGACAGTGAAATGGCAAAGCATGCTGAATTGTGTTTTTATGCTTATATCTTATTTCCAAAACACATGTTTTACATTGAACAAATCAAACAAAAAATTTAAATTTGTAAAATAAAGAATTTAAATTTGTATTTCCCTGTAATTCCCAGTGTATAGTAAAAATCAGTAGTATTTACCAGGACGAGCCACTGGTAATTCCCAGCACCGGTATTTCCTGGCCAACCCTGAAACAAGGCCAAATCTAATTATTTATTTCTACCCTAGATATTTTGATGAAATTTCTGGCATGTAGTTTTACTTCTATATCAATTATTTTTAGATCAAAAATGATTTATTTACCACCCTGATATCTTAGGTGGTCGTCTCAAATCAAAAATAATTTATTTATCACCCTGATATCTTAGGTGGTCATCTCAAAAGTTATCAACAGTATATATTGGCGTTGAAAAAATAATTATTAAAGAAATAAAACTTTTTAAATGCTAATATGTTTCCTTTGATGCCTTGTCAATACTTTCTTATGTAAAAAAATCCATGGCAACCCCAAATACTGGTAATTGAGGGAGTCATACTTTTTTCTTCAGCTTTATGCATAGTTTACAATACCAGGATACAATAAGCGCCGTTTTAGCATTTTATCCTATCAAGGTCTTAAAATCACAATTTTTCAACTCATAAATGTTAGATGTAATGGTAATTTTGTATAAAAACACAATACAAATGAAAGTTAAAACTTCACGCCTACAGCTGCATGAAAATATTGAAAACTTGTGCAAATTAAGTCACACATACTGGAATTGTACTCGGCCTCGTTAAATCTGTGTAACTGTAAATCATATTTTTATTCAATGACGAAAGGTCACTTTGAATTCTTGACACTAAGTTTTCAGATGTTTTATAGAAATTGCAAGCAGATTCAGAACATTTTTAATCTTCATTAGTTAATTGATTTTTTTCGTGCAGGAGATGTTTGTGAAAAATTTAACCACAATTTCAAGGGAGAAAAGCAAAGACAAGATGAACGTCAACTACAAGGATCTGGCTGAAGTCGTCAACTCCGATGATGTCCTTCAGTTTCTCCAAGGTACCTGTAAAAAATATTGTAAAACATTTGAAGCAGATGTGATACCAGTATATAAAATTCAGGGTTACAGTCAAATTTATCAGAGCTAATTAAGGTTTCCTTATTCTCAGCTCAAAATATTGTCATCATTCTAAAGATGTTTTTGGTTCTTCATACTTTATTAACTGAAATCAATGGAAATTCAACTACAGTATGTTGGCATTTTAAAAACATATGGTATATTTGTCCAGCAGAGTTGTATTGAAACAAAAATTCATATGAAAAGTGTAGATTTGTATAAAAGTTTTATCATATGTGTTGGAGGATCCCCACACCAGTCATTATAGTTGTTCTCGATGATACCACTTAGCCAATTAAGTCATTGGCATTGACTATGGTGTCATGTGTGTATTATAAAAACTAAAAGAGAATAACCCATTTTCCAACATTAAAGCCAAATAGTTCCTTGATATAAAAGAGTTATCAAACTTTGCTGAGGATAGAACATTGTCAAATGGTTAAAAGAATAGTAATATTTGAACCCTGAGCTATATTATAATATATTCAAGTATTTATTACAGAGTAGTATCTTTGTTTATTAATTTATTGTTTTGCATATACATGTAAATGAAATGTCATCAATGAAAAAGGAGAATGGGAAAATTAACATATCCATTTCTGAATAAAATTTTCATTTTTTCTTTTTTTTTGGGGGGGGGGGGGGGGGGTTGAATTGTTCACTCTTCACACTGAAAGGTAAAAAGTTTGTCTAAATAAGGAGGTGAACATAAGAAAGACCTATAGAGGGTTTCTTAAATTTATAACAACTTCTTTACAGGTGTGAGTGTTTCAGGTGTTTTTTTAAATTTTCATAACCAAGAAATAAAGGTAAGATCTGGTCTGGTAACAACAGTGACATATCATCATCACTATGAACAAGGAAAGATAACTAGGAAATAAAGTCACAGCCCTGTCCTAAATACAAGCATTTACTAATACTATTACATTTCTTAGAAATCGTGCAATTCATGTATATATGGGCTTTTTTTTACAAATACTGAAAGGTAAAAAAGTTTGCCTAAATAAGGAAGCAATCATAAGGGCCTAATCTTTAAAAATGTCTTTTCAGGTGTTACAGGTACTTTTTTTCCAAATAATGCTTTAGTTCCAAGAAACAAAGATAAGATCTGGTCTGGAGATAAAAATTCCCAGGTTGTTTTGATATAACAAGTCTGAAATTAAAATCAATTGACCTGAATACGAGCTCTAACCAAGATTTAAGCTAGCCATGTTAACCTGCGTTTTTTAAAGAACTGTTGTGTAATTTGAAGTTTTTAAAATGCACAGAAATTTCAGGAGCTGTTTTAATATCAACTGTTATATTGTATGTACATGTATGTTCATGTATAACTGAAATCAAGCATTTTAAGGTGGTATGGGACACCTCCATATTGTTATGTATTTCCGATCGAAATAAGGAATGAAATTAAGTATAATTTTATAAAAAAAATTTCTTTCCCAAAATTGTTACCTAACAGCATGGCGCAATGAGTTAGAGCGTTAACTACGAATCTGTAATTCATGAGTTTGAATCCCGCTGGGGCTTTTATAATTTTACCTTTTCAAACATTTTTAAAACATATTTTTATACCCCTGCAAACGAAGTTTAGGGGGGTATATTGGTTTCACCCTGTCCATCTGTGGGTCTGTCTGTAGATGCAATTTTGTTCCCCCCCAACAGAATTTTTTATTACTGCATGGAACATTCTGAAAATTTGTATATATGTTGAACACCATCTGAAGATGTGCACCTGCAATTTTTATTAAGATCAGACAAGACTTAATGATTTTATGACAGTTTTCATTTTCCATATCCTATATATTGTACACTGATGTTGAAAAGTAAGGGAGGTAATCCTTACAGATTTTATTAATTAATTAATTAGTAAAAACTCTAAAATATATTTATATAAATACATCCAGATCGAGGTTTTTTGTCTTTATTTCTTAACTAAATTTATGTTTTATAAGTATTCTATCAACTGACAATGCAAACTTTTTGTTTGTCAATGATAAATTCTTAGGAGCTATCGTAATAAGAACATCAAAGAAAAGTGTGGCTGAATTCATTTGTCCCAAGGGGGCCATTGTCTGAGCCATGGTTTAGATGGAGCATGTGTTTAGGGAAGAATGATAATCTGTAAAATGGGCAGTGTTTTGGGGGTTATTTTAATACTGTTTCATATAAACCAAAAGTTTCTATCATTATAAGGTAATAAATTATATCATTATTAATAAAGAATTTAACTATTTTTAGAAGCTGTTTAAAGGATGACTGCACTTAGCGCCGGGTTTTGGGCCCTTTTCGGTCGCTTCTGTTGCGTTTATTTCTTAACCAAATATCACTTTTGTTAATTTTTTTAAAGAGTCTAGTCAATTTCCAACATGAATTAAGATTTTAGACTGTGATACAATAAGCTCATTCTATGTTTTTCTCCTTACAACTTTCGAAAAAAGGAGAATTTTTGCTTATCTGCCCTTGATCAAACATAAGATTGATATTAATATGCATGAGAGGTGGAGCTGACATTATCAGAATGGTACTAAAATTAGACTAGCACGAATAACAATGCCATGTATAAAAATGTATGTGATCACTCTTTCACCATAACCCTATCTATTCTATATGGTACAAGTATACTATTTACTATGGTTTCAACAATTAGACCACGCCCATGTAAGTAAAGAAGACTTTAAATCAATGCTTGACAACTTGACGTGTTCGAAAACATTGTCCTAATTAGCACATAACATGCTACCTTACACGTCACGTGATAGAATTTTGTATTCACAAAGTTACCTGAGGTGAGAAATCACGTGGTTAATTATAATATTCAATATGCATCAACCCTTGGTTACAACAGGGAAAGCGAAAGTAAGAAGAAGCAGTTTTTTCTCATTTAAACCATGAGCGCATGTTTGTCTATTAATCTCCCTTTGACATAACTTTGATAATGCAAATATACAACTACTGTTAAACGGAGAACAATAGACAAACATGCGCTGACTATGTATGAAGTCAGTATAAAAGTGGGCGTCCTCATTATCGTATGGAGATTAAAGAAATCGTGATGACCCCCGCCTATGAAAACAAATTCGTACTTGGTAACAACATACTTTTATTTAACGCAATTACGTAAAGTTGCAGTTTAGATGTTGGCCATTTCTGCAATTGAAAGAAAAATTCTTCTTTTAAAAGTTTAATTTCTCGCAAATATCGCATGTCCTTAAGTGCAGTCATCCTTTATTAGTCAAGTAAATTGATGAAGTGACCCTATAGGGCATTAATGTAAATGAAATTCAAAATTATTGATTTGATTGTAGTGTTTTGGCAATTTTAAAATTGTTTGTAATATTAAATTCTCCTTTTTACATATTTTTACATACCGTATAGCTGGTTTTTTGGGGGGACACAAATTTGGCGGATTTGGGCCTACAAGGTATACCATTAATTTTGGCTGATATAATTTTGGTGAATCCATTTACCTTCATTAAAATTCTATTGTCAGTTTATTTTTAATACCTGAGAAGATAATGTACTTAAGCAAAAACCCTAAGTCACCATTGTATGTACAAGGTGGTAAAATTTGATGTCCGATCCTGGCTTCACACACTTCAATATTTTCAAAAAAAAAATAGCTAAATAGTACTTAATATATGCATTAAAAAAGTTTACCTTATTAACAATTAATTTTAATTTCATTGTTAGTGAAGAAACCAATTATCTGCACCTGAGTCGATAATGGATTACTGATTTCCTAAAACAACACAAGCTAACATCCCTGTCACTGGGGTTAAATACACAATTGAACATGGAAAAGTGATATGATGTGTAAACAATTTATGGAAATGTTTAGTTTTTTATTTATTTACATTAATTTAGTTTTGTTGATTATATGTACATCTGTATCTGTAACACTGCTAGTGTGCATGTAACAATTGTCCTTTTTATCATGCTGACCGACTTAGAAAAAAAATATGAAAAAATAATCAACAAAATCTACATACTTAAATTTGGTGATTTTAATTTTGGTGAATTTTCAGAAATCGCCAAAATAGGCCAAAATTATATCCCCGCCAAAAAAACCCAGCTATACGGTAGTATGCTTATTATGATAATGTTTTGGGAGTTTATCCAATTTAACAAGCTCATCAAAGAAAATCATAGTCCTATGGGATCAATTTTCTGATATGGAGTTGCATTGTACCATAGGAGAAATTGAGGAAAATTTGAAACAACTAATTGCATCTGTCAAGACTCCGATTAGAAACATATTCCAGGTTTTATCCACAGAAGAGCATTGCTTGGCTATTTTCATCTACTGCAAAGGGAAGGGTTATTGTCACTTTGTTGTTTTTTCTTTAAAAAAAAATTAAGTAAAAAAATATCAGCGGATACAGAAATTTGTAAATGTATTACATATGTATTTACAGTAAAGTTCTGACAATTTTGATGTTTTTCTTTGTTTACTAAATTTTTTTTACAATTCTAGAATTTTTTTTATTTATGTGGTGCAAACCTTTAGTATTCAATTCAATTATTTGTCCCATTTGAAATTAGCCTTGCAGGGGTATTAGTCCCATTAGGACAGTTCAAGTTTAGTCAAATATTTTAAAATTTAAAAATTCTAAACCGGTGAAAGTATTTTGAATATAATGAACTTTTATCCACATTAATATCGACAATTTTCCTGTACCACCTTTATCACCATAGTAAAATGCTTTCTATTTACAGATATCATCCCTCGGAAGATCAAAGCCAGAGAATATCTGGACAAGCTGGAAGATGAAGATGAGGATTCCTCCTGATATCTATATATATACATAGGCCTGACCGGGTCCAACAACCAATCAGATTGCTTTAAATAAGCATTTATAACATTCAAAGACAGAATTTTCAATTTCAAGAAAAAGTTGGTAGACAACCATGTATTTCTGAGGAGTAAAATATGTTGACAAGAGCACTGACAAATAAGAAATTGTTTACTTCATTTTAGTTGCAGCTTTGTATGTTGATGACTTATTTTGAAATGTATTATGGAATTTTGTCATGTTGGAAGATTTGTACATGTATGATAACATCCTTTAGTTGTAAGATTATTTTGTGGGGCAGACCCCCAACATTTTCTGTGAAACCTTCCAAAGATGGATTGTTAGATTGTTGAAAAGAATTATGGTACATTTTAACTCTTTTCAATAAAATTATGCAAAAATCAAGTGTTTTTACATAGAGGGTCTGATGAAAGCAACACACACACTGTTGAATCATCAAATTTCATAAGGGGTCAATTTTCATCAATTTCACAGGATTTCATTTAACAATATGTTTAACTAACAAATAAAGACTAATTCGTTGAGTACCTGTATATACTCACCTATAAGTCAGATTTTTGGGAGTAGAAACTTGAGTGAAAAGTGGGAGTCTGACTTATAGGTGAGACCTAGTAAGATAATTTTGCACAAGAGAGAAGTAAGTAATATTTTTTTTTCAATGATGAAAGATTAACACATAAATGCATTGAAATGGTATTTGTTAAAGAAAACAAAGTTCAGCTGATTGTTATTCCTAGACATCATTAAAGCAGTCAGTTATGTACACCTGAGGTGATAATAGCTATAGGTGTCATGTCACCTAAAACTACACAAACCAACACCCCAGTTTGAGGGGCTAATTACCAACCTAATCAGTCAGTAAGGGGAAAAATCACTATTATCAAATTTTCAAAAGCATTTTTAATACCTGGAAGTTTCAAGCTATTACGAACTTGTTACGAGTTTTTTATAAGCTAATGGCATTCAAAATCAAAAGTTATTAACTACAAGTAAGACTCATGATAGAAACAGAGTCTAGAAGCAATTATGGGGTTCAACAAGGGCATTTTTAGCTCACCGAGACGAAGTCGGGGTGAGCTTATGCTATACCCCGGCGTCGGTGTCGGCGTCGGCGTCCGGACCTGGTTAAAGTTTTTGTTGCAGGTCCTGTATCTAAGTTATTACTAGTCCTATCTTCACCAAACTTGCATGGATGATGCATCTGGACCTACTTATGGACTTGAAAGACTTGGATGCTGAATCTGGGTCATGAGTTTCAGATGCTGGAGGAGGTTAAGGTTTTTGGAGCAGGTTAAAGTTTTTGGTGCAGGTGCCCTTTGATAGCAATTTCTAAGTTATTACTGGTCCTAAGTTCACCAAACTTGCATGGATGGTGCGTCTTATGATACTGATGCACCAGACAGGCTTGAATGCTGAATCTGAGCCATAGGTTTCGGATGCTGGAGGAGGTAAAGGTTTTTAGAGCTGGTTAAAGTTTTTGGAGCAGGTGCCCTTTGATGATAATATCTTAGTTATTACTGGTCCTAACTTCACCAAACTTGCATGGATGGTGCGTCTTATGATACTGATGCACATGACAGGCTTGAATGCTGAATCTGAGCCAAAGGTTTCGGATGCTGGAGGAGGTTAAGGTTTTTAGAGCTGGTTAAAGTTTTTGGAGCAGGTGCCCTTAGACGATTATATCTTAGTTATTACTAGTCCTAACTTCACCAAACTTGCATGGATGGTGCGTCTTATGATACTGATGCACATGACAGGCATGAATGCTGAATCTGAGCCATAGGTTTCGGATGCTGAAGGAGGTTAAGGTTTTTGGAGCTGGTTAAAGTTTTTGGAGCAGGTGCCCTCTGATGATTATATCTTAGTTATTACTAGTCCTAACTTCACCAAACTTGCATGGATGGTGCATCTTATGATACTGATGCACCTGATGCTGAATCTGAGCCATAGGTTTCGGATGCTGAATGAGGTTTAGTTTTTTGGAACAGGTCACATGTTTAATAGATAATAGTACTATTTCAAACTTGCATAGTTGATTTAACTTCAATATAAATGAATCGCAGAGGTAGATTCAGATGCAGAGCCTGATCTCCATTATCAAGGATGCTAAAAAATATATCTTAGTTATTACTGGTCCTAACTTCACCAAACTTGCATGGATGGTGCGTCTTATGATACTGATGTACCTGACAGGCATTGATGCTGAATCTGAGCCATAGGTTTCGGATGCTGGAGGAGGTTAAGGTTTTTAGAGCTGGTTAAAGTTTTTGGAGCAGGTGCCCTCTGATGATTATATCTTAGTTATTATTGGTCCTAACTTCACAAAACTTGCATGGATGATGTATCTTATAATACTGATGCACCTGACAGGCTTGAATGCTGAATCTGAGCCATAGGTTTCGGATGCTGGATGAGGTTTAGTTTTTTGGAACAGGTCACATGTTTTATAGATATTATTACTATTTCAAACTTGCACAGTTGATTTAACTATAATATAAATGAATCACAGAGGTAGCTTCAGATGGAGAGCCTGATCTCCATTATCAAGGATGCTAAAAAATCTTCTACCTCACTTAAACCTGCTTGATAGATGTGTTTGTTGTTAAATGATATAACATGATTCCTATGATAAAGTATTACATGTATATGATATGATACACTATTGTTTTATATGATACAATATTATATCATATTGTAATAAGTTATATGATACAATATGATATATGATATCAGGACAGTATTTTTGTACATTATGATACAATATTGTATAATATGATATTGTATTATATATTTAATATTTTATCACATGATATTGTTTTATATGATATTGCAATATGTAATATTGTATCATATGATACGATA
>WFKH01011801.1:29152473-29192290 GCA_016163765.1 Magallana hongkongensis
GTATAATATGATATTTTGTTTATATAATATATTATTATATCACATGAATTGTATTATATGATATTGTAATATATAATATTGTATTATATGATATGATATTGTATTATATGATATTGTATTATATGATATTGTATTATATAATATATTACTATAACACATGATATTTATCATATTATATGATGCAATGTTGTATCAAATCATATGATACAATATCATATTATGTATCAAATATGATACAGTATCATACAATAGAATATCATACTATATTATACAATATAATATCATATGTTACAATATTGTGATGTTTTATGTGATATGATATTGTATCATGTAATACTATATTGTATCATATATTGTATAATGATATTGTATTATGTGATCAAATACAATAATGTATGACATGATACAATGTCATATCATATGTTACAATATTATATTGCATAATTATTTATTTCAGTATTATATTGTATTATATGATACTATATTGTAAGTATCATAGGATGCAATATTGTATTATATATTATTGTATTGATAAACATTGTATCTTATAATACCGTATGAAATGAGCATATGATTTTCATACAATTTGTTTAACATATGATATACGATATTGTGTCAAAACAGTTTCCATGAATATCCAAGATCATTAACTATGATTTTCATATCATATGATAAAGGTGGTCTCATAAAGGTGATGCCTCATAAAGGTGATGTCTCGTCTCGGTGAGCTTTGTAATCTGTGATTACCTATGTTTTTCAATTCACTTTTGTATGATAAAATGTGGTTATTTTATTGAGAGTATTGTACATCAGTTGTCCTGAAAAAGTGACCCGACTTATAAGTGAGTCAACAACAAAATCTTGAAATTAAAGCTGAAAAAAAGACAATCGACTTATAAGTGAACAATACTTATAGGCGAGTATATATGGTATGTTAATTTGTGAGGGTTACCTAAGAAATCCACAAACATTAAGCCACCACAAATTCTGACTAATGATTTCTCATACGATGTTTTTATTTTACTGATCATATTCTAAAGTTTATATTCAAGATTAAAACAAATTTGAATAAACAATAAATCACGGTTATATAGTAGCACCATCGACAAGTGATTTTGATTTGTTATAAACTCACTTGGTTATATGTGATCTGTAATACCTTTGTTTTTAAGATTAGGGGTATGATTTTAAAGATAAGGGGAATAAAACTGACTTCGCTGTAAGCGTGAATTTATTACATGTGTAAGCATGTTCGCTGTAACCATGTTTTACTGTATACTAAGTGTTTACCCATGGAACTCGAAGGAAGAGTTTGAACATTATATGAGTTTAAAACTGTACTTATTATTTACTTTTGATAACCCTCCCCACCCAAAATGACAATCTAAAGAAATGAATTAAACGTTAAGTTCAGTATGTTAAACAACGATATTTCAATTACAATGGACATGTCGAGGTGATTTTTATTCTTCAAGTATTTCTACATCAATATCTTGAACCCTTGGATGTCTGGGGTTTTTTTTTCTCGCTCCATTAACGTTCGAGATACTGAGGTCTGACTGTAGTAATTCGGAAAAAATATCCACCACACGCTAGACATTTTAACAGTTAGACGTCACGGATGCAAGGTCAGATGGGATTTTTATATTTAGACTAAGTGCGTAACAAGTACAAGAACAGTATAAGAAAATAGGCTTATTTTCCGCATTAAGGCAGCTTTCTGATTTTATGAGCAGAGAGAAAGCCAAGAGCAGATAACGTTACTATTAATTGCATCAAACAAGATTCCTGACGCAATCTTTCCCTCCCTCGCCCTATCTTACTCAGTCTGATTTTCTATCACTAGAGTATATATGTATATTGTTAAGACTTAAACTAAAATCTTGAAAAGCCTGCTACTATATATTGTGTTGCATTAAAAGTTAAATAGAATAAAGTAGAGCTTTTTAACGGTATGTTGAGGGGAAAAAAAGACAATTAAAAGTAGCTTCAATTAATCAAAAACAGCACAGGATCCCAACCAATAGACGCTTTCTCTTTTTATAAGCGTTAAAATGGACAAACAATTCTTTAAACTACATGTAAATTAGTATTTTTGTTTTATGATTTTTTTTTTGGGGGGGGGGGGGGGGAGGGGTTAAGAGGATTTCTTATATGGACCTTGAAACAAATCCTAAATTTGCATGTGTTTATTGCATGTCTTGCCAAGGAAACAGATAAGGATAGATACTCTCTCTCTCTCTCTCTCTCTCTCTCTCTCTCTCTCTCTCTCTAAGGTTTTTATACAACGGCCAATATAAGTCAAGATACTGTGCACTGTTAGAAACGCAACATTTTTTCATTTTTTTTCAGTTTCAGCTTAGTTGTTAACCATTTATTTCTCCATAAAATATGATATGCAGACCAAGCACATGGAAGGAAATAATCATTAAGGTACGTATATATAGTAGCACTAAGCCGGATTTCTGTTTTATAGATAGGATTTATATCTATATATATATAGCTCTTTACACGTCACTTCACGTGATCATGCATCATTGGCTTATAAAAGCCCCACCCGTCCCTTATTCAAACATAAAGCGAGGAAAATGAGAGCAGATTTATCGTTTTATAGATGTAAGAATCTTGGTTACGTGTATAGTCCTGGCATTTCTAATCCGTCAGAGTCACAAAGATGGCTGCTGCTGCTAAGAAACATTTGATGAATTAAAGAATTGATCTCCATCGCTCGGGAGTTCATCAACACTTCACATACAGACATGTTACTGAAGCTTCATTTAATCTCATAGTATATGTTCTTAGTTACTTTTAATCTAGAAGCGATTGTTTTATCCTTTTTTTTTCTTTTTTTTTTGGGGGGGGGGGGTAATTTTATTTGTTTGGTTGGTTGTTTTTGCTGGTTACGTGCAAGTATAATCTGTGTCACATTTTTTTTTCATCAAGAAAAAGCGGTATTCGAAAAGTTGAACGCTGTACGTACTGGATATAACGAGTAAAACGGCAAAGTGTTTTTCTATTATTAAATTACTATAAGATACTTTTGCAATTTAAGGTTCTTCTTTGAAAAAAAAGGAGCAGATAGTTATTACTGACTATTGCAAAACAACAACAGCAGAGTCACAAACAAGAAATATTTATTCAGATTTTCTATTGTTGCATCAATTAAAACAAAATACATGTATGAACTTGGTAAGTACTTGTTATCACTGATCTATCCGAATCTATTTAATTGATGGCCGTTTCTCGATGACACAACCAAGGGTCTTGCATGGATTGAGAGAGACAACAGCAAGTACTCGTTTTAACCTAAATCTTTACACACAATGTAATCACCTATACATGTAAATGCAATCAGTAATTGTTCTGAACCATGGTAGGGAGTAGTCAACACTTGGTGAGGGTGAACGGTCTCCAACTTTCGGGTACTGCTCTGTATTATTACGGAAACTGCTCGTTGGCGATAATTACCATAAAAATAGCAAAAGTAACGCGATAACACTAGCGTTTATTTTGATTGAATTTCCGGTCATTCATCTAACCGATATATTATATATGGCATTACCGAAAGAGAATATATATAAATGTACATGTATCTCTCATTTAGCAATTCCAAAAGACGTCCATGTAGTCAGACTGAATTATAAAATACTGAAAGACGGTTAAATAGGCTGAATGGTCAACGAGATCTACCTTAAAATTTTGAATACTAGTATAATATAATTGGTCATATACTATTATTTAGTTCAGAAAACATTCAAGTATTTTAGTTTTAAAATTTGAAAATTTTTTATATCTTTATACGGAGCTCTTCATCTCAAGGAATATTGTCTAAATTTAGCTCCTTCAAGAAATGGCCACGGCCATCCAGCCATTCGTGTACGGTTTAATCAGACATATCATGTCAAATCAATATTGTTCAATATCGCATTTCCTTACCCAATATTACCACCAAACTCGAATTAGTCACCGGTTCGAATCTCCCTGTAGAGCAAGTATACGTGTTTACACGGAAACATAAATGTATGTCTTTTGAATAAAACGGTTAATAATTCAGCAAGCCTTCAGTTTGTACAGTCAAAATATATTATAAAAATTTCATATATAGAATCTTCAAAGGTTAGAATATCTTTATCCTTTATAATGATTCAAACAATCAAGCAAATTGCAAAAGTAGTACATCAGTAATAAATAAAGAAAAAAAAACCCAGAAAGGCGTCAAAACAGTAGCGCCCCCAGTAGAAAAAAGTCCCATATAGAGAGCAATTCTTACATAGCGAAGGTTTGGGGGATTTTTGTTCGAATAAATATACATTTGAAGAATTGATGAATCATTTTCCAATTGCTCCTTTATGTTTTAAACGACATATATCACATATTCTGCACGTGCAATATTCATAGCTTTGGATTTAAAGGTAAAGAGTGTTCCCATGAAAAATAGAAAATAAAGGGGGAAAAATCGACAATCAAATTACGTGTTGGTTTCGGGGGAGCGGGTTTTTTTGGTTGTTTTTTGGGGGGTTTTTTGGGGTTTTTTTTGTGTGTATTTAAAAACAACAGATATGAGGACTTAAGGAGGCTCGATGGTCAACAAATTAACCATGAGATCTACCAAATACTTTCAAATATGATTTGTTTACCTATAAACTATTATTTAGGAAAGAAAAAATCCATAAAGAACGTGGGGGAATAAGCCGAGGCATTAAACCACTGAAGTCCATTTGAAAAATCCACAATTTTTTTTCTTACAAATATCACTTTTGTTACATTTATTTAACATATGTAATCATTTGCATTCAGTATTGCCAAAACCTTCAAAAATTGACTTCAAATTCAATTGATATTAAGACATCAAAATATGTATATGCTAATTGAGCAACAAAATGGGAATGAAATCGGATGTTCAGACAATAGTTTTTTATAGAGTGGGTCATCATACCATTTTTTAAAGAACGTATACTGATAAAACATGTAAATGTCTATCTTTTTCCATGTTCCAAAAAAATGGTACCAAGACCCTCTATGATAAAAAGCAATTTTTCTTCCATCCATTTTCAAGATGATCTTCAAATGGCCAAGACCGAATTATGTTTGCGCAATACTAAATTGACTTTGATATTTAAATGGATTAAAACATGTGATTCCATGGTGTAGCGGTTAGCGAGGAGTTCTTGGAACAGAAATATGTAGAAGTAGGTGTTTGATTCAAATGAATCGTGTAGTAAATATTTTGATATCTTTGTTTAAATTCGAAAACTCATTTGACGTAAAGAAAGTAAAAATTGCGTTATTATGAATTAAACATATGCACCTAATCATTTTATTGTTTTTTAGTTAACTGCTAAATAAGTTATCTTTAGTATTATTTTTTAAAATAAACATGTTACCTTGTTGAGGGGTACAAATTATGGACTTAAGACAAAAGATTGAAATTCTTTATTCTATGTACACGCACATCATAAATTCTCTGGAGATATGTAAGCACAGGAATAAAAAATATTTGAAGTTAATACACATATTATACTAAATGCATGATTGTCATTTGAAACATACTAGTGATAGGGTTGTGGCCACGTGTGGGCATATGCCTCGGCTTATTCCCCCAGGCTCTTTTCATTTTAAGGAGGCCGATTTGGTTTTTTTTGGTAGAAAAACTACAATAGAAAAACTCTTTATTTTTTAACCATATGTCCTATAAACCAACTCTAGTTTTTTTTGCGAAGTTTCAGGAAAATCGACCGTCTGGTTCTTTTAAGGGACCATCTCAAAATAGAGGTACATTTACTATAGGAATATTTAGGAAACTGTCATTTTCCGCACATCAAAGCAGATTAAAAAATACTACGATAGCTTTTTTTCTCAAATTGTTATATATGATTAGTAATATCATTTCCTACCTTATATGTAAAAAATACTAAATTCTACCGTCTGGTTTTTAATGGGGACCATCTCAAAATATTAAAATGCACCAAATTTTGCTATATATTTGGATCATTACGAATGAAGATTGGTATAATGGATTCATTCAAAAAATACGGAAAATGTCCTTTAAGATAGCTTCATTCTGTATATAAAATTTCAACGGCGTACAATTTTTGCTTTTTCTTTTATGTTATTTCTTACGTACTCCTACAAAGCTTCATTTTATCATTACGTCATAAAAGCGCAATGACAACCCTCCCCTACCGCACAACGGAAAAATCGTATAAAAAATAAAGATTTCCTTAAAAAATCAAAATATTTTTATCTGTATTTTTGTTTATTGTGTTCAATTTTATAAATTATGTCGAAAAAATTTCATAAGAAGTATAAATCAACTGTATTATACTAGAATGCGCAATGAAAACTAAAGTCGGCCTCCTTAAATTCGGGTATTTTCCTATATTTTTATATAGATGTCTTCTTCTAAAGGGAATCAATACAGTCTAAAAATGGCCATGACCATCAAGCCCCCTTAAAAGTAGAAACTACTGTACTGACTTGAAAATCATTTTATGGATAGAGACTCTTAATTAACTAGAATAATTTCTTTATTTAGAAACTTCACATTAATATTTGACACAAACAAGAAAATAATTCAAATGGTAACAGCAGTCATGTCCATCAATAACTTTGTTATAATTGTTAAACTATAAAAACAGATTACCACTGAGATATTTTTCTGCTACCCTACCCTCACCCCAACCCCCTCTTCATACTTGGTTCTGAATCACTATTTTTAGACCCCAACAAACCATTAGAGACGTCTGATCAACTTGTACTAGTGGGAAATCTGATTTCAGCTCTTTGTGAATTTCCTCCGGATAACATCGTCTAGTAAATGAATATCGCTGTGTCCTGTTATACAGTGGCTTTTCCAACGAATCTCACTTTATACATGTTGAACAGCAATCAGACATTCGTCCTAACATCCGCTACTGACTGTGGATTTGAGGGTCTCTTGAGCGCATGTACACATAATATCATTCAGATCTATCCCATGTTTTCGTAGTACTTTGCTTTACACTTAACTTTGCACCCCAAATTGATAACAGGGATACGAGCCTAGTGGGTTTATGTCATTCCGGTATTCCCATTCATCTCAGGTTTTTTCTTTCCTTTTTTTTTTTGTTTTTTTTTTGTTTTTGTTTTTTTGGGGGGCCAGATCATACTGGCTTTTTTATTCCGCTATTTTGAGTTAGGTTCGCTAGAGTAACATGTAGCTTGTCACGTGAAATAGGTGAGGATACTCTGATTTCTTTAAAACTGGTTATGGAGAAAAACAAATCATACGATCGCTGGTTCAATTTTCTTAACCGTGTATTTCCTATAACAGCATGCGCGGATCTAATGGGGGTCGGGGGAGGGAGTCAGGAGACTCCGGATCCCCCCCCCCCCCTTAGAAAATTCAAATTTCTTAAATTTACATAGTTAAATTACCATAAATATGCCCCTGACCCCCTTTTCTGGATCCGCGCATGAACAGTATAATAAAAGATATATTATAATAGTTAAACTATAGTTCAGCTTATATGTTCCACAGTAATTATATCTAAATATTTACACGTGCTTCCAAAATAAAAAAAAATTGTTAATCTTTGAAATTAAATGATAAACGATTTTGACTTTGTACAAATACTACAATGTAGTATGTACATGTAGATGTAATGCATATACAGGGAGTAATTTACAGAGTAATTCACAAAAATATCAAACTGCATATGTGGTCCAGAAGTAATGTCACAGAATGAATCGCGCTTCTCATAAGCTGGTATTATATAAATTATATAAATATATCACATATAAGTAGTATATGTCTACGTTTAAAAATCAGTACCAAGGTTCTGATCGAAGATTTCCTATGGTTGAATTTGTATTTATTTTAGAAAAAAAAGATAAGTAATGAATGTCTATTCGAACACCTGAGTCGGCGAAAAAATCGATAAAGATGAAGTACCTCCTTATTACTTGGAACATTTTTTTTGCATGATATAAATATTTATTTGAAGTTTTATCAGATTAAATTTAAATATCACAAAAAAAAGAAGAAGAAAAAAATTATATTATTTTGATTCACTTATCCAAATTTATTAATCAACGTAAAACGGAAAATATTACATCTTTAATTAAAATTAAAATATATTAGCTTTCACTCCTTGTTCTTTTTAATGGTTCTTTTGTATTGTATGGAATAACAATATTAAAGTTTCCCGTTTAATATCGCGATAATTTTATTTTTTTTTACCTACGAAAATGAGCTCAATTGGCTTTCGTACTTTCCTGACCCGTTATTCCTAGGTGAGAGAATATTAATTTAATTCATTGTCGATTTTTTAAATCTTATATTATTTTTATTTTTTTAAATTCTTTTGCAATATCGTCCTTCAATAACATTTTAATTTTAACACTCAAAATATATTTCTATTGTTAAAATAGAAATATGTCAAAGGCACAATATTGATGGCTGCGTGCAGTGTAAATTCAGCAGGCACATTTGACCAAAGTTTATTACATATATATATATATATGTGAATGTATTTCCCCCTAATAACAGAAAAAAAGACTTCTTTCTATCTACAATTATACAATTGAAAGACGGATTTCTACAGAGAGGATATTTACAGCTGTACATTGTACATACATGTGTGTGTGGGGGTGGGAGGGGGGGGGTGGGGATGGGATGTCACCATAAGTTTGTGATCGATATTTCAATTCACACACGTGCAAATGAAAATAACGGAATATTTGCAATAATCATCATGAAAGTTAATATAATAATATTTTGATTATGAAATTGTATCTTTTCTCGACCATAGTAAAGATCTAGGCCTACATATCAAAATATATTTAGATATAGCGATATATCTTTTAATTAAATGACAATCTTCAGGTCTAAAATAGTATTTCATTTATTCAATTTGAAATTCTGAATTTTAAATTTGAATAGTATATAACATTATATAACGCAATTTATGCCCCCCCCCCCCCCACCCACCCCCCTCCCCCCCCCCTCACAAAAAACTACATAATTTTATTTTCTAGTTTCGTGTACGTTAAAAAAAATGAAGCCATTCAGTTAATTAAAACATTTTCCCTCGCTGCTTTTCAGCCACCTGTTTAAAAGCGCCGAGGGTATACCGTACAACAGTACAGTGCGTGCGCGTGGCATGCGAAGACACTCAACACATGGTGCGTGCAAATATTCTTTAACATAGGATTATTCAATTATATTTTGGTACTTATGTGCTTTTGCAAAATGTATGCCGTTCTGAAAATTGCTTAATCTCCAGCATGTATTTATTTATATACGAAAGCTATTCCCCTTAGCTCGCCTCTAAATTTAATCAAGATACAGTCGAGAAATGCGTGGGTGGTAGGCTTCGACAGTTGCGCGAGTTACTCTTCATTAAGGAGATTGAAAAGCTCTAAGCACAGATCGAGGAAGTTTCGTGCTACCACGGTAGATCTGTACATCAGCACGGATTTTAGCGGGATCTAAGGAATCGTTTTGGAAAGGTAAGAATGTTGAATTTCAGGGGAGAAAAACTAGAAGGTGAAAATGCAGACGATCGTAAGAATGGTTGTGTTGGATATTTATAGAACTTGCAGTGCGCCGACCTCGGGGGAAATACACAGACATTTTTTTCATGAAGGCATGAGGGTTTGTTTACATGTACAGTTTCGCTGTCGGCCATCCAAAACGGCGAAAGTAGCATGCCTTGGAATATCAGGATAAAAGAAAACGTGAGGCGCAAGTGTGTGAAGGTTAAGGGTGTTCCATCATGTATTTCATGTAATGTAATTTAATGAATTCATTGATTTTTTTTCTCTCTCATTTTCTTTTGTTTATGCCAGGAGTTGAAAAGTCTTTCACATTTCTTGTCAAGAACATGACCAACCAGCTGTTAATTTTATCCCCAAGCCCCTTTAAAAATTAAACACATCTGATAATATACTGAATTCTACACATTATTGACTTACATGTTTAAGAAATGGTCAGTGTTGAATGAATCCTCAAGTAATTCATTATGGAAGTTAAAACGGTGAAAACAGTAAGTTCTTGATTCTAAAGAAGATTTTGGTAAGAATGTACATGTATAATGTCAGTCAATCTTATAATGAAAGACTTTCCCATTATAACCATTAAAGCTGATCTAGTTCATGTACTTTTAAAAAGCCAGCTGTTTTTCGAGTGCTGTGAAGTAGACCATAGTAAATATAGAACACCTTCCCATTTATACAATACAATGCTTAGCAGAGTAGACAGGTTTCCAAAAGTTGTTTATGTTAAAAAGATACCCATCTAAAATGGATGTACATGTAAATGAGAAGCCTTAAATGTGAGAGATGTCCCAAACATTGGTCATTTAATAGAGACATGACTTATAAAAATAGATTTCATGTTTAAAATACGCACACACATTATTTCCTTGTACTAATAATTATAATACATGTGCTGCTACTACTACAATTACGTCAAGATAATGACATTCTATTTAAGTGTTGCACGATTGTGTTTTGTCAAGTGGAACTTGGGGTGGGTGAGTGAGTTGATACCTATAAGAAGAGGATTTTTGGCATTTTGATGAATTAGAGAGAGAGAGAGAGAGGAGAGAGAGAGAGAATTGGTAGCATACTTTTTTTTTCATTTGAGGAGAATAGAAGGATGAAATTTTAAAACCATTTTATATAAAAAAAAAAATAAGTTGATAAATTAAAGAATACAAGGCTATAGCAGCTTTAGACATATTTCATTATGCAGGGAAGAAAGTATACATTATGATCATTAAAAAAGTTATTGTTTTCAATGTTGCAATTATAAATTCAGTGGATTTCAGCAGCCTTTTTATTTGATTATTACGGTCAAATACATGTATAGTGAGAGCATATATGTATGTATTTACATTATGAAACTCATTATATTACATAAAATTATGCCATCAATCACGTCCTGAAGAGGGCGGGAAGAACGGAAGAAAGATGGAAATAATTTTGAGCGATATGCATTGTACATGTATATATGCATGTTGAACGGATTTAACAATTAACAACTACATATGTAATAAAAATGCTTTCATGCATTACATAAACATTGGCATAATAATCAATGCATGTACACATCTATTTGCATGAATACATGAAATGAATTCAGTTTAGAAATAGAATTATACAACATAGAAAACTATACACATATTAACATATAACTTGATTTTGAAACAAGATTGCCCTTTGCCATGGCATCTGAGGCAAAACTTTCCAGTTATGTAATTTCTTTAATAAAAGTAAATAAAATAGATATTGAAACAAAAATATGTTTCTTGCATAATGTCTGGATTTTTTTTGGTAAGTTGAGTTCTTTGATAGAAAACACTAGATTATGTATCTATAGATTTATGGCTACACTGTTTTAAACATATGAATTAAATGGGGATCCATTTGACTTGCAGTAGATGTAAAATAAATTGCAATCTGTATAGGATAATATCTGAAGTGAACATCTTTCAGATATATGTACATGTACCGGTATATATATATATATCTAAACTCAGTCAGTATCTCCGGATAGTGTATGTGTATAATGCATGTATATTTACACTGTCACTACAACACAATACTAACTGCACAGTGTTGTGTTACTTGTGTATAGCTAACCTCATACGTACAGTTGTGAGGTTGTAGTATTGAGTCCAGGCCAACTGGTTAATGGTTAATTATTATGCATCAATCATCAAGAAATCGAGTTGTGAGTACAATATGGTTAATTTTGACGCCAAATTATTTTGTATTCAGAAACATGCAGGTTACAGTGTGTGTGAATACCTGTGAATTAGGCATTAATTTAGAGCTTGCAAGTGTATGATTATAGTATTTTTTCTAAATGGAAAATTTGATATTGATGTTTTTAATGGGCATATAAAATTATAGGAAAAAAAAATGACTTAAATAATGGTCTTGAAAAAAGAAGGGAAAAGAATCAGTTTAGAGGGTCAAGTGTGGTATAAAAATTGAAACAAAATTTATTCCATATTAAATAAAATAAGGAACAGCTTTTATTTTGATTTAAAAAAGTATATTATTCATTTATTTCTTCAATGAATATATATGTGAATTCCTTGATTTTAAAGACTGATATGCTCTAGCTAAGAATTTGTTGTGGTGAACAGATTTATTAGAGGTGCATGCACTGTAAAACTGATCTGTGTTTGAGACTTGACTTCTTTGATATTATCAGTGATTTTAGGTGTGTATGCATGATGTTTATCAGAGGATACACCCAATTCTTAACATGTTTATAAGGAAAACTAATTTACTTCAAAGCTCCTTCTGGACATGCATGTATGCTTGTTGAGTATAAATGTTCATTAGATAAAGGAAAAATAGAACCCCTATACTGAAATACAGTACTCTAATAAGGATGGCAGTTAGGAAAAAAGAGACGGACAGTAGCTGCTGTTTATACATGTATAATCATTTTAGAAATGATAGTGTGCAAGACTGGAGTATTAATGGAAAAATAATTTCATACTTAGAGACTCAGTCCGTCTTATTTATGGCATTGCACTGCAATATAAGATAGGTTGTCTTCGGTCAAACAGGGCATAAATGAGATATCATATAGCCCACTATTAAGTTATCAAGTTAAGCCCAAGAAATCAATTGTTGGTGTTTGTCAAACACATCGTTTGTTACTGTACACATTGTGAAGTATCGGTAGTAAAGCAATCATTTTGCACCATAGTTACAAGTATTTGCCTAAGTTGCAAATTTTATGTATAAAGTGAAGGAATATTTTCTGGGGGATATAATTTTGTTTTAAAAAAAATGGAAATTCTCTACTTAAAATTCATATTTTGGTTGTACAGTTTTTTCTATTAATAGTTTATTGGCACTAATTTCTCCAAGTTCATGCAGATATGAAGGTAGTGAGAACTGCAGAAAAAATGACCCACTTCAACAGTCAATAATTATTATCATGTTCATGTAATATCAAAATTTCTTTATTTAAAAAAAAAAAGAAAAGGTTTTTTTTTGTGATCAAGTTCAACTGGAAATAATATCTGATATTTTTGCAAGGGAAAAGGGCTCACATTCAGACCTGTAGAAAAATCACTAATTATAAGTAAATTAAAAAAAAAAGAGAATTTAAGTTTTAAAACGTGTTGTCCATGAATAGGGTATGCAAGAGTTACAATGATGCTGATACATGTATGTAGTATATTGTATATGTATGGAAAATAGGAGAGAAGGCTCCACATTCTTCCGTTTATGGTAAGTGTGTCCTTCACATGGATACTTTGTGCACTGAGGGGATCTCATTTTGTGCCTTTGAATTGAGTGAATTGTCACCTTTTATAGTCTCCTTTCTCCCTAGTGCCATTTTCTCCTTAAGTAAGAAACTTGACATGATGAAATTCCCCCGTAACCCAAAAACGTCATACACCCTTCCAACAAATTTTAAAGAGCAATCTAGCGGGAAAGTAACATTTCATCTGACCTACGTCGAACTTATTCACAGACAATTCAATAGATTAATTCACGAGGGTCTATTTTAAGGCGGTTTTGACAAGCAATCCCCATCTTATTCCTTGTGAAGCACAAATCATCCCCCCAGGTCTGACAGAATTTCCATTTCACGAAATGTTAATTAATAAATCCATCATACGACCACACTATATGATATATTGATCTTCATACATGACATATCTTGATGGTGAAGTTTGGCGTTTTTTTTTCTTTTCCTTTTTTTTTTGGTTGGGTACAGTCTTTGTAGTTAGCCCATCACTCTGCGTGGAAGCAAGGTTCGAGTAGACACTAGCTGACTCAAAACGACAGCATTACGAGTTTGAACCATAAACTCCCTGGATCATAAAATTTCTGTAATCAAATATCATTATCATGTTTTTTATATGTCATACACTGGCTACTTGATCAAACTTCAGTAAGAGAATTACCGATATATAAAACACCACATTTATCTCTTTATTGAATATACTACAGCAGCATGCAACAATTTAATGCCGAGAGTCAGGAAACTGTCTTGCTTTTGTTGTTTGTTGTTTGTCAGTCGAGGCATTTACATTGAAGAATCAGTAATCGGGAGTATAGGGATCTCTCTATGAATTCTAAAGCGCCAAGGTCCTTTCTTTTCTACTAATGTTTTTGTCTTTATAGTCTTTCCAACAACTCCACCTTGACAATAAGATAAGAAGTATATGCATAAAGTATTTGTATGATCCTTAGTTAGGTTTAAGGTCAAGGTTATTTTTTAAGGAAAAGGTCAGATTTGAGCTTTGGTATTTATAGCAGGGATATCTTGAAATTATCTGAGTCAGAGGTCAATCCATGTGTGTAAGTGCATTATAATGCATAGTTCCAAGCATCTACATGTATAATCTATAAACCAATCACTGGTACATTGGTGATGCAGATAGAGCTCTCAGATAACTTCTTTTACACTTTTTCGACAAGTTTTTTTTGCCCTCTTTTATTAAAACAAGCATCATATTACAAAAACATTTATATCATATATTCAAAATACAAAACATAATCAAGTTGCTTGAACTTGGTATTTGCACATGACATTCTTTCATTGCACTAGCTGATATATTTCAATTATTTCACTACAACTTTTTTGTACACCCATGCAAGGCTAATGTTTGTCTGCATGTCTGTCTCCCCAAAATATGCATTTCCATTGATAATTAAGACCTGCCATATAGCTCTGTAGCAGTTTTCTAGCTCATCAACCAGAAACCATAGAGGCTTTAATTGATATTGGGTACTAGGATCATTCCTCTTGGCTTGTTTACACTGTGCAGTTTGCTAATATTTACCTACATTCATATTTTCTCCCCTGTGCTGTCACACGTTTGCAGGCTGAGGTATTTACATGGAGGCAGTAATTTTGTTTCCATTCAATAATGTGTCAATTAAAACGGTAACATCAGGAGATGAAGATACGTAGCCAGAAGGGGAGAAACAAGAGTGAATATCTGAATGGGATTATGAGAGATCTTAGAGGTTAGCAAGAGAGGAGAACGGGGGTTGGGGAAGTATGTTATTTATATAAGTATTGTATGACTTTCTAGGGGAAGGGGGGGTCTAAAAGGTTTGATTAGCTGAATAGTAGATCAACCAAACTAAGGTCAATACAAGTTTTTAATGATACATCTGCATAGATGAATATATATTCAATACATGCATGTGGGATATTGATGAATATAGTCGGATGTTTAAACAGCTGTTATTTATATATAACTGCGATAAGGTCAGTCACTTTCCACCTCAGAAAACATGCCTGTTTATAGATTGCAAAGGGTTTTTATTTTTGGTGTGGTTTTTAATATGATGGTGATCTTAATATTGACGAACAATATGGTTTGGCTAAAGCTTGATGTATATGAATCTAAGTTTAGGATGCTAATTTCATATTAGATATTATGAATTATGAGAGGTAGCTTGGGGCTATATGAAGCAGCTAGATAGTATATAATTATTGGAATGAATTTGAGGTCAGTGATATGGTGTAGTATGTGCTCTACTGTTCATAAACTGATAAAGGCCTTAAGGCAAGGGTGCTTGATCCATATGGCCTAGTCCACAGTTTTGTGGTATAGGATGGCTGACCGGTGTGCAGTTGGTACATACCAACTGACCAAGTCATCCTCAAACTGAACTAAATTTTTCTTCTCTATATAATCACAATAAGATCACTGTAAAAATTTGCTTGCATCCTAGTGTATAACGCATCATATATTGTTAAAACTTCACCATGATGAAACTTTTTTTTTTCTTTTTGAAGGTTACAAATGTAGCACATAATTGTTTGTATAAGTAAAAAATTCATTAATTGGATTGAACATTGAAGTATGTTGATAGTAATAAGATTCAGAGAATCAATATTTCAAGAAAAATGAATGCATCAGTTATTAGGCATAGCACTCTAGAGAGTGAAATGACATTGTTAGATCTGCTGAAGTGACTCATTAGTATGGAAATTTATTACTGTAGCATATGATTGAATAAACTGAGTTTTTGAATAGGATTGCGTTGATTACTGTAGCATTTGAGTTATATAGTTTTAAGAGGGCTGGATCGTCATTGCCATTTTTATACTATATTTATCTCCTTTAGAAGAAGAGCTTCGTATAAAGATTAAGAAAAATATTCAAATATTTGAGGAATTTTTCTTTTCTAATAAAATAAGTTTATGGTTTATCATATTTATCCTTAATAAATTATTAAATAAAGAAAAAATGTCTAAAATTGTAAGGTAGATCTGATGGTTAATTTGTTGACCATCCAGCCTCCTTAATAAGTTAAAATGGGAAAAATGGTGTGGGCGTTTGAATTTGTATTTGTGGTTCAGGTCAATCAATGTTATATGTCATGTTATATGTCAGGTGGTGGCTGGTCTGATGATGGAAATACAGGTGTAGCTAAGTTGTTTATACATTTCATGCCAACTGAATTTGCTGGACCTATATAATTCCGTTCTGCTATTATGCACATTGATAATATCATTTGAGATTAGGCTAGGCATGCAGGGATTATGTCTGTTCCTATTTGGTCAGGAAGATGGAGAATATGATTTGGTATATGATATAGAAAAGGAAGGATTTAAAGGGACCTGGACACGATTTCAGATGAAAATTTTATTTTTGATTTTTATGTATTAAATAGCTTACTTTTGTATTTTGAATGATTTACCAAAATTTGAATGTTAGAAGTCGTGTTACAAGCGAGATACAGAGGAAAGAAGTCGTTGTTATGTAAACAAAGCTCGAGTCTTATATGTGTTTACAAATAATGTAAAGAAATTACCATTTCTTTGACAAAATAACTTGTGGAAACAAAATAAACTTATTAAATGTGTTCTTGAATAAGTTTATCAACAACAAAATGCAACATTAGATTGAAACTTTTACCAATTCAAGACATATGTAAACATTAACAGGTCTCGAGCTTTGTTTACAAAACAAAGAATTTTAACCTCTGTAACTCGCTTGTAACTCGATATTTGACTTTCAAATTTTGACAGAGCATTAAAAACATCCATATTGACCATTCTAGACATTAAAAATGAAAAAATAAATTTTGAAAAAATTGAGCTCAAATCATGTCCAAGTCCCTTTAAAGCTGCACATATGAAATAATACATTTTGCATGCTTATAAAAAAAATTTCTAATTGATTAATTGCATGTTTTTATACACTTTAATGTAATTGAAGGTTTTGTTAATTTTGTTGTTGTTGAAGGAAATTCATGTGTGTGCATAATTTTGTTGTTGTATCAAGATCTTATTATAATATCAAGCACAGTCAACAGTTCATAGTATGGTATTTATTGCAATGTTGCTCTGAGTTGACACTGTATCCATACCAGCACTGAACTGTTCAGAAGAATCTTTTTTTGGCAGTTTATGTCCATGTTTTTACGCATATATACTGTATATTTTTGTTTGATCGAAGGGTCATTGACAGCCAATAAGCATTACCTTTGGGCGTGGCTGCGTAACTAATGTTTTATTTGTGATCAACCTTGAGTTCATTGGTAGACTACCAGTGAGGTTTCCAGATTGTATTAAAGATGTTTGAATGGAAATAAATAGAAACTGATTTATGCTGAATTTTTGTGTTTTAGAGCTATAGACTGAAAACAGGAGGAAGTTGTAATGATAAAATGCAGTTAAATGGGGTCTAGCTCTGTTGTAAAAATGTCTTCTTTCCATGACTATACATGTATATCAATTTTATTTTCACCTCTGGTAAGTTATATCAGACAATCAGTAAACAGGAGCTGTTTTAATCTTGATAAAATAAATCTGGTAGTTTTACAAGGCATTACCTGCTTAAAACAAATAGTGGGATGTCACAGTAACACAGGTACAGTTCTCAAGCTATGAAGTATGTGTTTTGATAAGACATGTAAAATTTATGTTTTGCTTGGATATCATGAGAGAGAAAGAAAAAAAAGAGAGGGAATAAAGAGAGAGAGAAAGAGAGGGGTGATCAAAATAAATGATTTTTTTTATCTTTCTTGGAATTAATGATCATGTGAGTAAAATGAATAAACTATTGCATGCACTTCTCTGCTGTTATTTTCTGCACTTTAATGATCCCAGTTTGTGTCTATCATGGATGTTTAAGCTTGCATCGAAACTCATTCACAAAGAGATCTTGATTTTGTGTTGGCAAAATAACCTGACTCAAAGGATTGGGTCTTTCCAAGTGCAGAGAATCTGCAGATCCCAGAGCCATCAGCCCATTGAGTGGGTGTGTTCGGAAAGCAAATTTACGAACAACGTAAGGATATACTATTACACAAAGCTGCCACTAAGTTTCTGCCGATTTCTGTAAATGACTTGAGTATTGCATAACTAATTGCCAAGTCAAGCATGCATTCTTTCACGTGTCTCCCGCTACTTGGATGCATCAAGACTGGTGTTGAAACGCGTCCTTGTAAACAAGAATCTGACAATATGAAAGAGTAATTTAGTATGTATACATGTTTTGATGTGGGCGTCTAGAAATGGAGTGTTGTGATTTCATCAGAAGATATGAAAAAGTTATTGTTGGTTTAATTTGCATCATATTTGCTTGAAATATTCTGCAGGTAGAGATGTATATGAGCTACATAACTATATTATACATGTATATACTTGTAGAAAGTATATACATGTACTAGAGTGGAAACATTACATTACATTCACTTGATCATTATGATCTAATGACAAATTGTTTTACATCATCCATTACACTTAGCCGATCAAGTCAAAGTATGTCAATATAAACACTAACTAATTACTAATCATGTCAGCATTAATTACCAATCTAAATGCATGCAGAGCGTATCCTCCTTAACCGATGGTGACAGGTCACAGTAATAAATATCCATTGATTGCCTGCATTCTTCCAATCAATAGTAGTGGATTGTACTACAGATCAGATAGAACAGTAAATTCACTCATTTAATGCTTGGTTCGTTTCCTCCAACGACCAACAATGCACTCTGGGAAAACTCCTGGCAGAAAAGAGAATTAAGCTTAAGGTCCTTCAACCACCTCCCTCTTTCCTCCCCCCTCTCTTTAGGGAATACAGATAGTAGGAGGATGTGACCCAGTAGATCAAAAGACTAGTCTTGTCAGGGATATTAAGAAATGTGTGTGCATGACCAAACTTCTCTTCCGGATGACCATTCTGCCTGGAAGAAAAAAAACCTCAATTAGCTTTTGATCCTGAGGGAAAGAGAGAGAGAGAGAGGGAGAAACTGCAACTCAGTCAAAATTGATAGCCCTGTGTTCTGTGATTGATGAAAAGCAAGTCATTTGATATACATGAACTGTGGACAGTTTAATATAAAAAAAAAACCCTCAACAATACATGAATAATGCATTTATCTAGTGGAAATTCAAAGTTGCTGCGATATGCATACAAAAACAGAACTGACGGTGGTTGCATGTAATTGAGTTGATTAGCAAAAGGTATTTGCAGTTTTGTCACATATGAATGTACATGCATATGTGTACCCCAGTTATGCTCATAAGACTTTTTAATTTATATAATGAACTTGATCTGGAATTTATGACTGAAAGTGGTTGTCAATTGCCTTTATTTGTTGTTTGAATCTGTCTGTATTTTTTGTAGCATAGAGATGTATAGTATAGAATATGGTGTTCCTTTATTTCACAAGGTCAATATTGAAATATTAATCTAGTTTTGGGGGTGAAATTTTACGAACAAGGTACTTAATTAGTAAACTGGCTGGCTGATTATTGGTTTCCATCAGCCCCACAAAGTACATGTAGCTGGAGGTGATATGGCTTGGATGACCATGACATTAGGGTGACCGAGAACTAGGTTGAGAATATAGTGTATTGGTTGAAGGGATTTTATTCAGTGCAAAATGGACGCTAACCATGATAGCAATTTAGAAATGATGGTGGCAGAGTGCAGTTCTTTAAGATATCCTTGAGCTCTCTCCGGATAATTTTGGAGAATTCAATAAGCAGACGATTGGATCTATCATGGATCAGATTTTGGACAGCAAAATGTCGCTGTGACCTGTGCACATATTAAGCATGATGGCTATTAATTAAATTGATGGCAATGAAAGTTGTCAGCTCAATGTTCAATATGATTCATACACGCATGGTCAGCGTTATAATGAATTGGACCAAGAGCTCTGGTTTCTCTGAAATGGTTTACAATAATATTGCATGGATATTTATAGACTAATCGAAGACATATGTCATTGTATTGTAAAAAATTTTTCTCCCTTTAAAGCACATGCATTGCACCTGGCTTTTTAATCTGAAGACCAGCGATTGTACTTTCAGATTAAGTGAAGATGATCAAGAGATAAATGCTATATGATAAGAGTTTATACATGTATTTATACTTGTGTTCAGATTAATATAAAGAGACTTATTGATTGTTTATGTAGCATGTGGACTTCTATAGAGTGGTTTGTTTATGAACTGTCACTGACGGCCAAATCCGTTGATATTTTGTAGATAATTCCTCGCTGTGTATGTATAGGAGACCAGTCAACAGTGAACATGGTGTAATATAATTTTCAGACTTCAGGGATTAACAGAGGCAGAAAAATAAAACATGCCCAGGGATCTCCAGGTATGTCTGTTTACTAGCTGTAAGCCATTCTTTTTTGTTTTTAAAATTATAGTAGGATTATTGTGTTGAGATTGGGTTTGGCAGTTGGGATATGGCTTATATGGGAGCCGGCGGTTGGAAGGGAGGGGGGTTGTGTGGATAGTGTTGAAGTGTTTTCCTCATGCATACGAAATTGCTTTGCAATTCTGTTATAGGATATTGTGTTTTCAGAGTCATATAATGCATGATATATGCTATCGGCCACAAACTTGATTTGACCCTGATAGAGCTGAGAAAGGATTAAATCAGCAGCAAACTCTGTTTAACAAATATGAGGCATAATTCTGGGAAATGCTATCTCTTCTAAGAAAATGCATTTATCTTTGAATTGGACAACAAATGCCATTTGGCGTATGATTATCACGTTGCTGTGAATATCCTTGGCAGTAGATGTCAAGGCCATTGGTGACAAGATGTGAATGTCAGAAGAAAAAATATTTAGGGTGTAAGGTTATCAATGGTGCAAAGATTAAAAGGGGACTGATACAAACTTTTAAAGGTTAACAGTTTTTGGTTTTTATTAATTTTTTGTTTGTTTCATATCAATTTTCTTTCATTGATTGAATGATCATTTTGTTGGGTTAAGTTTACCTTAAGACTTTCTTCCTTTAGCAAATTAAATTAGAAATATTTTATTCATTCATTTCGAGAGGGTATCTTTGGATATTCATAAGATTGAAAGCTAACAGTTGGCTTCCCCTTTAATATATATTCGTTTACAGTGACGCAATTTGTGTTTAATCTACAAAGATTATATAATCGGAAACAAAATTTTTGTAGACTATAGCCCCGGCCGTAAACACAGTACAAAACCTGGCTACAACCGATAGGTTTACATCTTTTTAGTGTTGTTTAAGACCTACTCCAATGATCACAATCTACATAGCTGGTTAGTGGTTACAGATAGGAAGCTTGTGATTTCTTGATGAGCTATATTATACCTGGTAAAACTTAAAGTCTTTATATGAAATTGGAAGTTTTATATTACATGTTATAGCACCTATACCATACTCCTCAGTGTAGAAATCACTTTGCTTGATATTTATTGCAGAATAAATAAGGGATAGGCTTTAACTTAATCAATTTGCTTTTTTAAAAGTGCACATGATAGAGTTCGTATTGTTTAAGTGCATCAATACAAAAAGTTTTATTTTTCATACAGTAACCCCCTCATGCATGTACAGTAGGTCCATTGTACATGCTGTCTTTAATGTCTTATAAGTGTTTATACATCATTCATATATGTTTAACAGTACATGTACTATATAATATACCATTACACTGTGTATGTATTCATAAGTATCATCTGAGTGCTCTCTTGTTTTTTAAAAGTGATTATTTAACAAAAGATTTGTTAATTATATGTGTGTAATATTTGCCATAACTGGAATCATGACACAAGAAAAAGAATCTCCATACAAATTATCTCTATCAGATTGCTAAAATATTACTGCAGCTTGTACTCTGAATAAATTCATTTATTTCAAAATGGATGACAAAAATGTTGATATTTAATATATCTAAAAATCTTTTGTTTTGAAATGCCTTCAGGTTGAAAGTTTATACTGATTAGCAAGTTGTTTTGTTCATTGTGTTTATACATAACAGCTGATTCCATACACACGGGTTATTATGTGGCAGAATAAGCCACGAAACAGGGCCTCATAATGCCTGACAGGAGCGTAACAAAACTCTTATGGAAATAGTTTGTTCTCGAGAAAACTGCACAGTTTATAAACTTCCCCCATCTGAAAAAACTTCGCTGAAGATATAATAATTATCTTAAAATACCATCTGTGGCATTCTCTTCTTTTTTTTAAAACTTTTTTTTTTTTCGCTTTCTTCCTTCAAAATATGCAGAGCGACCAGCTAACCTAGTTTGTAATTCAGTGTCTTGTGTTTGCCAGCCTGATGATGTGTATGTGTGTGGGAGGGGATATTTTTTATCACAGGCATAAATAGACAGCCGATTGTTATGGATATTTCGGAATGTCGCAGCTAGATGCTTGTGATTATGTAATAGAGGGTCCTGACCGATCTTTGCAGGCTTTTAAATATATTGTGAGCATTTGATTAGAAATCCCCCTCTTTTTTCTATAGCGCATAGGGAATTGGAGAGAAGGAATCATTTTTTGGCTATAATTTTTTATTGCATGTCGTGAGAGACTAGCTAATATTACCTTACAGGTAAAGAGTTGTCAATATGTAGAGAGATTTGTGTTTATTATTAATGCATTATTTACATATACAGGCTGTGAATATGAGGACCTAACAATCCAGAACTGAAAGTATGTGTGTAAAATGAAGTGTTTAATTTATTATCAAATGATGGCATTTTCTTTGCAGAAGGGATTATAGAGATGTGATCTTTTTACACAACCAGATTTACCTACTTTCACCGATTCATTTGATTGGGACTTGACAGAAATTTTTGTTTCAAGTAAGTAGATTTAGCATTCGTTGCGCATTAGAAGTGTTATGTTATTGGAGACGATGAATTGTATTTATTAAAAGTTGATTTGGTACAATCCTTCTTGAGAAACACAGAAGCAAAATTAAATTATTATTTTGTACTTTAGAAGTACATTTTAGATTATGAAAGAGTTAAAACTCGTAAGAAGACTTGTGTCAACCTTCTTTTTTATAGAGTGCACAATGATTCAGCTGATTGTACAGTATTTGACTTTTCTGGTGATAATGATATGTTCTTATATACTGTAGATTCCTTATTTTATGGGAGTACTTAATTCGGCAATTCCACTGTTTTGTATCAATTCGCGAGACAATAAAATAGCGAGTACCCAAATTTTGCTTACATGTAGTTCCCAACTGTCAAAAGAATAAAAGCGAGTCGGATCTTAAATTCCGTGAGGGAAGCTTCTCACAATTTTATATGGATATATTCCCTGTGAAAAATCCAAGCCATGACCAATGCTGGTGAAATAATTCACACATCAACTCTTCCATCTTTGAGCTCATGAGCCTATGAACAGTATAAGGCTTTTTATGAGCTAACATCAATATCCTGAATAACTTTTATATTAATGTTCCGACTCATTTTTATTAACTTTAAAAAAAGAGAAATTATGGTTCTGTTACAAAGCTATTAAAGCATTTAGACCTACCAGTTTTGTGTGTGTGAGAGAGAGAGAGAGAGAGAGAGAGAGAGAGAGAGAGAGCACTTTGTTTTAAAAATTAATGTCTTTCATAAGTTTAAATACTGAACAGATTAAGAGATCTAATGGGTAGTTTATTGACATTCTAGTCTTCTTAAAATTGATATAAATGCATATTTTTCAAGCTTATAAGAATTTTTGTTCCTAAATAAAGGGGAAAAGGAAAGGGGGAAATGTCATGAGAAGTTTTTCTAGAATCAAACATTTGAAAAGTGGTTGCCTATAAAGATATTTTTATTTTCCTTTAATGCATATAGCATTTTCTGGTGATGTAAACACAGTATGATTTTAATCATAAAATTTGTAGCTGAATTCCTGAATAAATTGATTGAATTGATACTCCTTACAACCTATACTAGTACAGTATCCACAACGTTATTTTTTACAAGATAAACGATAGGATAGGATTCATGCACGATGGGATAGGATTAACGCACAATAGAACAGTATACACGCACGATACGATAGGATTGATACACGGTGGGAAAGGATAAACGATTGTCATGGTAAACGTATAATCGTGTCAAACGATCTTCACGATTTACCCGATAATGGCAGAACACGCACAAATCAAGATATATGCAGAATTTCATTTTATTTACATATGCCGAGTTGTTAATCCTAGCTGCTTATTTATAGAATATACAAAAATGACAAGTTAAAATTTATTTATGAAAAATATGAGCTTAAAAAATCAATAATTTATCTTTACTGGTAACATCGTTTTTTATACTGGACACCACAGCCGATTGCCACGAACATCTTAGCTTGACATCAAATCGCACGGAAAATAGCGGGTTCAATTAAAAAACATTTCTTGTTTTAAATGAATATAAAATCTATCAGAAATACTTTTGTTTCTGTGAAAAAAAATGTATAAAATAATGAATTATATTATATACAAGTTAATTTTCATGCAGTTATACACTCTGCATACTATTTAATATATCTGACCTACAGGTAAATATGTTACCTAAATGTTCCGAATAACTTCGATTGCTTACATTAATCTTTCATTTCCTTTGCTTACAGATGTGATTAACATGTAATATCTTGTTAAATTTTGGTCTAAAGAATTTAGAAATAAGTATGATAGAATGCTGGATAGAATCATACATTTACTTTTTCGATAAATTATCGTATACGGCGCACTGAACGACTTGTAACTTCAAAATAACATTACTTGCTTATGAAAAGGCACGAATTGATTAACAAGATGGATAAACGGAAAAACTGTTAAAATAGGATGATAAACCTGATAGGATTAATGCACGATATGATAGGATTAACGCAAGATAGAACAGCATACACGCATGATACAAGAGGATTGATACATGGTAGGATAGAATTGTAAAAAATAACGTTGCGGGTACTGTACTTTACTGTACATCAACTTTCTCAAATCAGCTGATTATATTTTCAGAATAAATAGCCTTGTAATTTATCAACATTGCGACAATACACTAACAGTAGCATTTTACTTTATGAACATGATGAAGTGATTTAGTGCTCTGCACACACATGCTTCAGAGCAATTTTCAGAACATCATATTTTATTAGAATAAAAGGACTCTTTATTCAATTTCATTTCAATATTTGATGACACATCACAAACGGTAGCTGTAGGATTTTATAGACCAGTTAACTTGCCAAACATGGCTGCAGGCTAGATGCTATGATTACATCTGTTTTTATGGATGTTACTTGAAGTTCGTTGTTTGATCAATTTTTACATTTTGCATGTACAATTGGTATCAATAAGTTTACTTCTAGATTTGAATTTCAAATCAGATTGCATTAGGTAGTCATGATAACCAAAAAAGTGATTTTATTGGTTATTCAAACAGTACGAGGTATTATAACTTGAGAGCTTAAAAATTCAATTTGTAACAAGTGGAAAATGTCTTTGTGTGCAAAAATATTGTTTCCGGGTAGACTTCTAATGATTAAAGTCCTGTCACTTTTACAAAGAAAAGGAATAGACCGAATGGGAGAAAGGGAGAGAGGATTATGAGCTGTTACATGGTAGCAACAGCCTACTGTATGCTCGGGGAAGTTGCCAGTCTTCATACATTGGCTACATACACTCAAGTTAAGAGTCCTCCCTCAATAAATAAAGAAATCTTTATCTTGCGGATGGTTCTTTTTTATTGTGCAAAAAATCCACACCACAACCACATTGTTTCAGGATATCAAATCAACGTTGAATTGAATGTGTCATATCAGTGCACTTATGTGTATACTGTGCAGTGTACATATTTGGTTTGTAAGTTTTTATTTTTGAACTATATTAAGTGCTATTTGGATGCACATATTTACTTTCTCTGCCAAGCATATAAAATTGAATTGACTTTTGAACAGCAGTGAATATTGAATGTCTCTCTTGATTCTTGCTGGGCCAGAGAATGTATGGACTGATTAAAGGTGTAGCTTTCAGGTTATTGTACATTTAATATACTGTAAAAGTGGTTATTTACGCTGGTGGTTAAGTACGCGTTTTCTTTAGTCAAACAATACGCGTGGGTATTAAATATGCGGATGCGTGATTTACCACTCTAAAGTTTTGAATTTTTTTTACCATATGCGCGGAGGTATTTTCCACGATTTTTAGCTTACTGCGTAACTAGTGTAAATTTCCCCTACGCGTAAATAACCACTTTTACAGTATTTGTTTACAGTGAACATTCTAGGTAGAATGGGATCAATAGAAGTTTTAATAAATTTCATCTTTTTCCAACTCAAGTTACAAAATATTTTGTTTTGTTTAAGAAAATGATATATTGTATTACATTGATCATCTGTTGTTTATAGATCTTGCTGAATGTGACACCATCATGATAATAGTTAACAGGAAGAAAAAGATCTAGTGCAATCTGAGAGTGAAACATGGCTGATGTTGACTGGAAGAAGATCAGTCCAGATGAGTTCCATCAGCTCCAGGAGTACACATCATGTAAGTGATTATCATGCTTACTATTATACACTGTACACATCATGTAAGTGATCATCATGCATACTTCTGTACAGTGTACATCATGTAAGTGATCACCTTGCTATCACCACACCATGTACATCATTTAAGTGATCATCATGCTTAAACCATACCAGGTACATCATGTAAGTGATCATCATGCTTAAACCATATATCATGTAAGTGAACATCGTGCATACTTCTGTACAGTGTACATCATGTTAGTGATAATCATGCTAACACAATACCATGTACATGTCAGTGATCAGCATCATGAATACTACACTATACAATGTACATTATGTACTTTTAAAAAAGTACTCATCATCATTTTTACTATTCAATACATATCATATAAATGATCATCCTGCTTACTACCATACATTGTACGTCTGTATATATGTCTACTGAGTATTTTCTCTATTTCTTAAGAAAACCAATTGTGATTCATAGCTCTGTAGAAACTGACAGAGCTGAAATCTACATGATCCAGTTCTAACCAGTTTATCAATTGGTCGAAACCTTCATCAACCTAAGAAAAATCACAGATTGCACGAAATAATCATGATGATGTCAGACTCAAAGTACATTAACAATAATTTACTTACTTTTACCTAATCTTTATGATTAATTCAATAATTTGTTAAAAGAAAGATGTAAATATATATAAACAATAAAATGTTTTCTACATTAACAATAATTTACTTACTTACGATTAATTCAATAATTTGTTAAAAGAAAGATGTAAATATATATAAACAATAAAATGTTTTCTGTGATGATTTATGCGGGTTTTGAAGGAAGCGATCATTGCAGAAAAAAATTACATAACATGCTGAACTACCAAAGAAAGCATTTTATTGTTTAAGTAACTACTCCACATCATTTTTAACATACACTTTACATATCATGTAAATGATCGTCATGTTTAAGGTACCTCACTACACCTAGACTTTGCTTGGGGCTTTTGTTCATGCATATATACTCAGTCTGAATTAAATTTTTGAAAATATAAATTTTTTATCCAAAATTTAAAATTTGTTCGCCTATTTGACTTATATACGTCTTATCCATCATGATATCTATCATAATCAAGTAATTTTCTGCTGATTAAAGAAACTATTTCAAGGTGTAGTGAGCCACCTTAATACCATACAGTACGCATCATATAAAGCATCAACTTGCACACTCTCATACAATATACTCATCATGTCAGTCATCATCATGCATACAACAATGTGCATCATGTACTTAAACACTCATCATCATTCCTACTATACAATTTACCATGTTTATCCCGGCATGTAAATAATCAGCACCATGAAATTGCTTAATATACAGTATACATGTACATCATGACCAACATGCCTACAGTTAAAATATATGTCAAATGAGCAATTAACAATCATGCCTATACTGTGCAATATACGAATTATCAAAATCTTTGACTCTGAGTTCTACTAATGTTGTATTCACAAATAATTGACTCGCTATATCATTCCCACTCCCAACTGTTGATCCTAGAAAAAAAAAGTCTTTTAAATTCAAGGGTGAAATAGAGGGTAAAAATGTTTGAAGGATCAAGCTATATCTTAGTATGATATATGTTCGTTTCCCTAATAAAAACCAAGAACGAAATAGGTGGATGAAAAAGAGGCTACATGACAAAGCTCAATATTATAAGCTTCATACTCTTGTGCGGTCATGTTACCTTTTCATGTGTGTACACAGCAATCATCATCAGGGAACACATAAATGTGGCGTCCTGGTTAACCACATTAATGGTGCTTGGTTATAATCCAATGAATCCCAAAGATTCGGCCCTGTTTCTAGTCATTTACCGATATTTGAAAAACTCAGTTGACAGGGGAAAAAGTTTCTAAATATATTTCATCGTGATCATTTATGTAATTGATTTTTTTTTTTTTTTGTGTTTAACTGGTGAGCAATTTGCTAGAAAGGTTTTGGATATAGATCCTTGCCTTTTAATGGACGGGATTAAAATTGCTATCCGTCTGTGTATAAAACTATGTGGCTGGATTTGCGGAGCTCATGGTCTTTTTAAGCTGCGGAGATAAGGAATACCTTGAGTCATTAATTCTCTCAATTCTCTGTCCTTCAAATTGTGGCCTAATGGCTAGGCTGATTTACTGGCTCCGATACATCTTGTTTTATAGAGCTTTACCGAGGTCCTCTGCCTCTTTCAAAAGCATAAACACTTTAATACTTTTTCATAAAGATTTGCCTCCATTTGCAGCTTTTAGGGGAAAAAATTCTAAAATAGTTTTGCTTTTAATAAAAGTGGTTATCTTTTCATTAAAAAAAGCAAATGTACTTCAGTTTGAATCTCATTGGGTGTTTTTTTTAGTATGTGTGTTTATTTGTCATACATGTGTCATACGCCAGTTTCCCATTTGGTACATTTTTTTTTAATAATTTTTTTTTTGGGGGGGGGGGTGTAATACAGATCAATATGCATATCTTTCTTATTACTGGTAATGATCAATTTTTATTACAAACTATATTTTTCTTTGGGTTAATATGGCAAAACAACTCTTTAAAGGGAGATAATTCCTAATTTCCTCATTTTCGAGCGTGGCCCTCAAAATTCTTTATTACTGAGATAGGAAGGTCAATGGAATGCTCAGAGCAGCTCAGGAAGACCGGATAAAGAGTAAAGAGCCCTCATTGAAAAGGAATATGAAGTTGTTAAGTGTGGTGGCAGGGGAAATTGAAGGAAGTTTGTCACTCAGTTCCGGACATGCACACAAGGAAATAACTGAGCAAAAATGTTGTTTAAAAAACATCTCTTCTGCCCAAAATGATGGTTGATGTTATCACTTGTTTGATGAATTGAGCATTTGAAACCCTTTTGGAACTTTTAAGTGCATAAAGTGTGCTAGGGAAACAAACGTTTGGATGACACTCTTGTGATGTAGACATGTTGCGCTGTCGCATTTTGAAGTGCTCCTCTGGAGTGTACATATGTAATTAAGGTACATGTCAAGCACATATGTAAACATTTCATCAAAGAAAACAGGGATGACATTGTTGTAAATGTGTCTTAACAATAAGCATTCCTTTATGTTATGGTGACAGTGGGAGTAAAATGCATTTGCTGTGGATGGGCGATGGATTTTCGTTCACTAGGCTCGGATATTTTGAAATACATGTTTAATAAGTGGATAGAGTTGGGTAAGTCGGTTCTAGCAGATTATGATGTGCTGGATGTCTCTTTTGTGAACTTTGAAAAAAACCTATGTTGTCAATTAAAATATGGCTGCATTAATTTCCTTTGAGGACAAAAAACCTCCCTCCTTCTCTCTCTCCTTCCTCTCTCTCTCTCCTTCCTCTCTCTATCTCCTTCCTCTCTCTCTCTCTCTCTCTCTCTCTCTCTCTCTTGTCATGCAAACTCAACATGTAACTAAAAACCTTACACATACATTCCTTTGAAATTGGAAGGTAAAGGGAATCCCAATCCCCTTGCAAGTTTTTATACATTATGGTCAAACCACAGTTACAACTCGTGCGCCTGTCGTAGATAAGTACAATAACAATTTTTTCCCATGAACTTTTGATGAAGGTTTGAAATGGGCTTGGTAAATGTTTGAACTGTGTGGTAAATATTTTCAGTGTACTGAGACTGTATGAGAAAAAGATGCTCCTATTAATTAAGTTAAATTTAATTGTGGTCTTGTGTTGAAGATACTTAAAAGATTTAACTCTGCAAAACACAGATTTTAATGTAATGACTAATTCCAATGAGAACATTTTTGATGACTACAGTTGAACTTCGGTATCTCAAACACAGATATCTCGAATACAATGGATATGTCGAAGTGATTTGTAAGTCCCAACCACTTTTACTTTAAGTAATTTACCCTTGGTATCTCAAATACTTGGATATCTTGAAGTTTTTAACAAGTTCCATCTAGTTCGAGATAACGAGGTTTGACTGTATTTCATTCTAGAGAGTGGAAAAAAGCAAAGTATTTAAAATTGTCTTTCCTATCATTCCAGACTCTTCCAAGAAGTTAAAAGATGTCCTAGAGGAATTCAATGGTGATGGCTGCTTATCCAAGTACAACCAAGATGAGGTTTATTGAATTGATTTTTCTTTTAGGGGGTCTGTTCTTTTTAGATTTAAATTTGCATGAAAGAACTTAAAAAGGAAAAAATCTATATCCTTTCAAAAGATTGAATAACATATCTGTAAGAGGATGCGTTGTTCAAATTGTAACAGTTAGATGAATACTGATGTTGAAAAAATTTCAATGTGAAATTATGCATTTAAATTTATAGAACTGTTAAGAATGTACTTCTTTATACCTCTGATTTCAGCCAATTGGATATGACTGTTTCGTGTTGTTTATGGAGACGTACCTGGACGCTGAATTGCCAGAGGAACTATGCAAACACCTTTTCTACTCCTTCATGAAGAAGCCTTCACAAGCGGTGCCGGCGCCGCAAACTGTGGGTAAGGATCTACTTCTGAAGGATGTGGGTAAGGATCTACATCTAAAGGATGTGGCGGCAGTCACCGCATCCCAGACTGTTTGTGCCCCCATTACACATTTGGGAACTGAAATTCTGGTTGAAAAAGATAGGCACCACTCAGGACTGGCTGAAAAACTCCACGGCTTAACTGAAAAACTAAGTCTCCACGGGCTGGGCCATAGTCGCCATGATAGCGGGAGTGGTGAACTAGGGAGGCGGAGTCGAGCAGGTACCAGGAACCTGTCAATCATCCCGGGGCTTGCATGGTGGCCCCCTGGTGTTGTGGGTAGCTCTCAGTTTGTGCTGTTGATTTGCTGCCTGATGATTGTTGTGTTGGATACACTGTGGTCGTTATTTTATTTTTCTTTCGTCATATATATTTACATATATATATATAATATTATATCATCCGATTCTGCTGTATTTTAATTGGCTTACTTATTACACACTCTCTCTTTCTCTCTTTCTTTCTTTCTCTCTGATTAGGGTGTGCTGGTCAGCTGGTTTAACCATGCGTCATTTAATGTCCACGTATTATTTATGAATCTTGGCTCAGAATATTTTTTCTTAGCTGCTTGTTGGTTACGAGCCTTATAGGATACTTACAAAAAAACTTCATAATGTTTATGGCCTTTCATATTATTTTTTTCCATGTAAGATAATTAGGGCCTTCTATGTTAGTACCATAGACAAGATTCAATCTAGGTCATTTCAATGTGACAAGTTTCGCCAATGTATATTGACATTGTTTCATCCACACATTTCAAAACCAAACCAGCATCAAATATAAGATCACGAGTCTTAAACTAATGAAGATCCTCACATTACTCAAGGATTTAACAAATGCAATAGTGGTTATTGAAATACCATTATCAGAACAATAATTAATGCATGTTTCTCAAAGTCTTCAAGAAATGTTAGTGTATGGTAGGTGTTTTGGTTGAATTCGATATTAATAATGCTTTGTTAATACTTAAATGCATGCTAGGTATTGCATTTATATATATATTTCATGGGCATTTTGATTAAAGTACAAAAAAGTGTGTTGTTATTTGATCAAGAGTTATAAAATATTTCTGTAATGTTACTTTCAGAATGGCTAGTTTCATTGGTGTCAGTTTCATATGATAAACTCACTGCCCCGCTGGAAATGTCATATTGGCTGTTGATTTTGTCTTCTGATTGCCCTCGGTAGGGTAGGTTTATGGATGGAGTGTTCAGATTAGAGTCATTTTGTGCACAGATTTGAAATCTTATTGTGCGTGCAATAAGGTGAGCTGTGAGGCTTTTTATGGTGGTTGTGTGCAATGTTATTGATTGATGCTGTCAGAGGAATATTATGGCTGGGCTTCCAAGCATGGATTCAATATTATTGCCATATTCTCCAAAAGAAGATCATCAAGATTATATGTTGATGGTTTTTTTTTTTTTTAAATCTTAGCAAATGAATATATATGCTTTCAATTATTCAAAAAGCAAAGGTTGTATCAAAAAAGTATTAAGGGGAAAAAAGAGAATGCATGTTAAAATGTTGAATGTTGTTGTATTGCTGAAAAAAATACAGTAGAACCTGTTTATTTTCAAAAGCTATTACTAAAAAACCTTTCTAATCCGAAATCAGTGCAAACGAACTCATTTTATTGCAAGGTCTAAGACCTTAAAAATTATGGTTATGTGCTTTGGAAAACATGTATGTGTTGATTAAACAGGTTATGCTGTACTTGATGTTATGTAATTTTAGATATAGTATTTGATTGTAATTTAATGTGTATACATGTATTGACTCAAGTCTATGTTGTTGTGCTTTCAGAATGTATGTCCGTTGATGTACCTTCAAACGAGAATGGTAACTCCCTAATTATCAACTTAATTAGTGTTATACCTCTCTCTCTATCTTTGATTACTTACATTAGTAATGTACCTGAATTAACAAATTCTTCCATCCAACCACTAACCTGTTGACTATAGTGCATTTGCTTTGGAGAGGAATTCCTGCATAACTGTCTGTCACTCCTTTTGATATATCTTAATGCTGGCTTTTGTTTCCTGTTGCCATACTAATGATGTCTGCAGTTTATACTTAGCTTCTGACACAGGTGATACAGAAGAAATGGTTTGCATTCATGAACCTATTTAATTTGTACTGTTTCAGATCACTGTACTTTGACCCCCCCCCCCCCCCCCCCCCCCCCCCCCCCCCCAAACAAAAACAAAACAAAGCAGAAACCAAAAAAACAAATAAAGTAAATAACTGAAAAGATGAAACTTCATACTACATTGAGAAGTGAAATGAAATTTTCCATCGCTGTTAGTTTTTTGTTTTTTTTATCATATATTAAGATTACTCTCTTATATTGTATGAATGGTTAAAATTTTCTACTGTTACATGTTTCACCTTATTAAAAATATAGATCCCATTTGAAAAATACAATGGAATTAAGAATTTTCATTTTATGAGGTAGTTTATATCAAAGTTAACAATAAAAGTTATTTCTTAATCTTCCTTACATTTTTGATTTTTCACGACTTCTTTATATGAAATGGCATCACAGAAGGTAGGTTTTGTAATTTGTGAGTGGTAAGGTCAAGTCCGGCTAAGGCTTTTACAATTTTTCGCAGTCAAAAGTATTTTTAAACTGCTATTTCAATATTAATTTGGGTTTATGTTTAAAATGGTGAAAGTAACTTTAATATGATGAGCCCTTACTTTCATTTATATATTATTATCTAGATGTGTTGAATTCCAACTTAGAAGTTTTCAATTTGCATTTAATTTGTAAGTGAAAATTTAAGATTCAAAGAATTACATATTTATTATTCCTTCCCCAAAAAGTAGTGGATTACAATATTAACAGATTTGGTATCGTGTAGAATTGTGTAAATTGATATTATATATATATTATGGGATCGTTTTAATTTTCTTGTTCAAGAAATCTTTTTTTAATTATTAGAATAATTAACTTGAAGTGTCTTTTGAAATTTCTTTTTTAATTCACCTTTTTCAAATGCTTAAAACCAGTTAAGGTACAAGTGATGATGAATTACATCTTTGAAATTGAATTACAGCTAGTGAATAATGGGCATATGTGTGTTTGTGTGGCTTGAACTTTTTCCACCTTTCTTCAATTGCTTAAAACCAATTTAACATGCAAGTGAGTTTGAACAAAATGATTGTTCATATATGGTACAGCCAAATTATTTTTAGTAAGATCATAAGGGCAGTCATGACAAGGAAAAATATGTTTATGTATATAAAATTATAGATAGTATTTTGGAATTATCTTGATGTCCTTTCAGCATAAAGGCCACCAAATCATTTGTAAATTTGTGTGCTTGCTCACGTAATTCACAGATAAAACGGGGAAACTATTTGGTGTTGTGGTAGCGTTGTGTGATTGCTTGCTGTAATTCAGCATCACCTAATCTGTCTTGATATTCTAACACAAATCACCCTACCAATATGTCTGTGAGATGAATTGTGATTGTACGGCAGGGACAATGTGTCTGGATAAGAACATAAGCCCAAGAAGTCAATCATTTCCCAGTCTCTTCAGTCGACAGTCTGATTTTTTTTTTGTCTTTATTTTTTTTTTTTTGCCCTCCCTTCTCTGGGTCTTCACTTGCCTTGATTTGTGTCATTTTCTTTTTGTGGGAAAAGATTTGATGAAAAACTGTTTGATGCATAACTTGGGATGATGTAGGGTCTGATGTCTTGTGACATTCCCATCAACGCTGGGGGCGCAGTTTGCGGGTTTCGGGTTTTTAGGGCAATCACAATTGCTCCAGTGACATTTCGGAGCCTGCGACGGCTTGGAAAGCACTCGGAGGAATTGGTGCACCACTGAATCGGCGGATTTCACCTTTGACATTTTCATAAACTTAATTCTGGAAGCATCTTTGACGGAAAATAGAAACTCTAATTCTATTTGCGTTGTACTTGATTGCAACTAGATTATGGGAGTCAATAGATGTATGGAACATTTGCATGAAGAGATAACTAAATGCGGGACAATACATTCTGGTCACTCTCCGGTGTTTTTCTTTGCCAAGCTTTTGTCTCATTGGGAAGCCATTATTGGATTAGGCCAATGCAATAAGAAGGCGTTTATTAGTTTATGGCACATTTCAACTTGAGATATACCAATTCTAAGAAAGTCTCTGATAAAACTTGGAAATAATGGTGTATAAATTTTATTTACTAGTGGCATCCAATTGATGCTACATTTTTCACATAAGTATGGTATTCTAGCTCACTTCAATTTTCAGCAATTTAGAAATTGATAAATATTCTCTTTTTCTTCTTTCATTATATAAATTCTCCGAGTATGTCAACTTGGAAATCAGCTTTACTTATTTTAACATTAATTCCGTCTGAGAACTATACTCATCATTATTTGAGTGAGACTATACTTAAAATCAATTCAAATTTGATTAAAGATATCATTACTATAATTAATAGCCTTTACAACACTCCATATATATATATTATATATCCCTCATAATTTTGCAGATTGACTAAATTATAGTGTATTGGAGAGCTATGGAGGATTTTTCTTAAGAAATCATGCCTACTAGATTATATTAAAGTTTTCACAATATATTCAAATTCAAAAAGCAGCAAAACTTAAAAAAAAATTCAATTAAGCTACATGAGTTCAATTTGATCTTCAAAAAATGTATTTTTTATTGAACTTGTAGAATTTTTAATCAATCCATTTGAATTCATACTCTCCACAACACTCAATATTTATAGAGGAAATAATTTACATCTACAGTTTTCTGAAAATTTCTTCAGTGCCAATAAAGATATTGACTGTTAATCAACTCTATAATTGTGTAAAATGGTTATTTAAAGTATGTAACATAATTTGCAGAGGATATATTTTATTTACATGTATGTACTTGAAACATGAATCATATTAGATCTTGATATATTATATATCATCATGATGTATACATGCAACTATTGTCTTCGTGAACTATTTTTCTTGCATTTCATCTTATTTCCGAAATTGATTTTCACTGGTAATTTAATATTTTCTAAAGAAATTATTTGTAAACTGTTGTAGTGTATATTCAGAGTAATTTTCAAGTTTTCACCCACTAAATAATTTAGCTAATATGTTGAGTTTGACTGATTTCAGGCTCTGCCTCTGTTTCAACTCACACATCTGTTGCTATGACGACAAACCCCGGCCTGGAGAAGTCCTTGATGGCTCGAGATGACAGCCAGCTGGACGCCTCCACTCACTCACGCTCATCCTCCAAGAAATCCAGTCACAGTATACACTCCAATCATAACGGTAACCGGTCCTCCAATGACAAAAAACCTTCCTCTAGTACAAACTTGCATGTACTGTAAAAACCAAAATATTTTGTCAGTATAATCATTACTTCCTCCAGTTAAAATAAAACTTTCCTCTCGGTACCAAATACTATAAAATTAAAAAATATATTTTATTTTTTTCCACAGATAACATTTTTCAACAAAATTAAATTGGCGGCAAATTTTTTAAAAATATAGTTAATATATCAATTATGATATGATCAATGTATATTAACAACTAAATTCACACAAAATCTTTATAATTATTTTATTCTCGCAAAAATTTTCGTTTCTAAAGTAATTTATTTCACATGTACAATATGTTTTGCTACCAATATACATTGTACCACTGGTGTAAATGGTAACCACTTTCTTCCTAGCATGCAGTTTGTACTGTTCTAAGCATTAACTGTTCAAATGTGTAAATACCGGTAACATTGATATTTTTTATGAACAACTCCACTGGAAATCTTGCAGAATGAAAAGAAATGTCTAGTTTACGTTGATACTATATGTCATTATGTTGAGTTCATCCATAGTATGTGTACCTGCATGTTTTGGTTTTTTTTCATCAGATTTTTGGCCCTTTGTATTTTGCAGGTCACTCATTAGATTCTTTAGATCCATGGATACCTCAGTCCAATTCCTCGTTACCTCGGGCAAACCCTGTAGAGCTGAAGTCGGTGCAAAAACGCTCGGGCAGCAGCGATATCCGAACAGGCCACATCTATCTGAAGGACCTGGTCTGCTTTCTGTCTCTACTAGAAGCTGGGAGGCCGGAGGACAAACTAGAATGTGAGTGATGACCACAAATTATCAACATGGGCATGGGTTTTAAATTTAGTGGACATAATGGGATTTTACTGGTACTTTTTTGTAGGCAGTACATTTACCAGATAGTAAAGCTACAGGCAAACCTTAATTTGATTTGGCTCATTGTCTTATTTTAAAAAGTACAATAAACTACCTAATACTCTACTATGATATGAATTTGTGTGTCCGTCTTTAGACAGAAATATTAGGCAATGGCTTTGTGGATCTGTCTGTCTGTCTGTCCACACCTTGTAGACAAGATTTTGTGCACTAGGTAGCATTGGGTAAGAGGAAGAACCCAGTTTTTTTGTGTTCAGAGTTTGTGGTCAGGGTCCAGATTAACAGCAAACTATGCCATGATAATTACATGCCATATATGATGTCACTTGTTACCTTGGTTTTTAAACTTACTTTAATTACTACTGCTGTCTTTTTTCAGAAATTAGTCATATGTATTTTTTAAATCGTGTATCATTAGCAGAACTCATTCAAATGGACATCGTAATTCGTAATTGATAAGATGAAACAAATGCACCCTGCATTGTTAAGACATCCTTGTTGAATATGGTAGAAACTGCTGTACGCTACATGCAACAAAAGTTATCTTTCTCATCAGAAATATGATGATACACCAAAAGGGTAGGATTATATAATATGAACAACAGCCTATGTACAGAAACATTCACCACAGATTGTTATCAGTTGAGCTCTCTGTGTGACTCAATCCTTATTTTATCAATGGAGCAGTTGTATGTATACATTTGTGTAACGGTTCTTTTGATTGAATTCTGGGTTATTTGATAACTATGTAAGGGGAATTGAAAACATCAGACCAACAGTTTAAATGGAAAATTGAATAATATATACTGATGATATGCCAAATTGTATTTGAGAGAGGACATGATGAAGGTCTTCAAATAAATATGTTAAGTGATACAGTATATCAAAAAAACCCATTTATATATGGGTATATACTTTATGAGGATGAAATGAAGATGAGACATATTTGTAAAGTTAATGTATATGTTTAAACCATAGAAATCTGGGTGGGGTTGTGGTTCAACTTATTATTTAGGTCATTAAGTACGAAATTTCTGTAGAGAGAATTATGCCTTTCTTACAGTAGTAAGCTAAGCTACCACCATCCTTATAAAGGTGAGGGCAGATCATAATGTAATATGATTCAAAGACATATTTGCCTGGGTATAATTAAGACAATTATTAATGCATTTACCCACATTAGGCTTTATTTTTGACGGCAACCAGCTATTTGACGTCATCTGTAAAAATTAATGATATACATAAAGGAATGAATGACAGTCAGAAACGCTGGGGTCACTGAGTCATTCAAAGCTGATGATATCATGTCCCCCCGATTTATTGATCGGCTTGCTCTAACACAGTTATTAGTCAAGTTTATTTCGAGTCTTTGGGAGGTTACTTAACGACAAGGCAATTCAAAATGATATCAAACATAGGAGTTGTCTGTGAGAAAATAATTTCATGGGCCAAGATTTATAGTAGTTTAATAAGTACACTTTCAATAAGGGTTAATCAATTTGCGTTCTAGGGGATTGGTTTGTGTGATGTGTGAAGAGATATTTTTCAGTTTGATTAACGAGGAATGAATGATCGTTTATATTAATATCATTAGTTTTCTCTTTTTATCTAGTTCTAAAATGTAATTACATTTTTTGTACATGGATCTGATTACTTTCCCCTGATAACAGTTACTATAATTCATAAAGTTCTCAACTTTCTGCACTCTCTTAGTACATGTGTATGTAATTCCAGTTCACATCAACTGAAAATGAACCATATATAATGTTTATCCAGGAATTTTTCATTTCAACATACGCTATATAATTTATGTTTTGCTATGCTCAAATTTTTAATTTTATTTAAATAACTTGTGTAAAAGGAATTAATCTTTGTTTGGTGGAATGAATAAATCGAATAATGTTACTGTTTATATTTTGCAGTCATGTTTAGGTTGTACGATACAGATGGCAATGGCTTACTAGATGCTAGTGTAAGTATGAACCTCATTGCTATACGTCCTGCTGATTGTGATTATATGTATTTCATGTACTTTTGTATGATGATTATAATTATGTCATCTTTCTTACCTGGCAATAAGTAAACATTTATTTCATTCATTATATTTGTCTTTTTACTCCTTAGTAATACATTCATAAAAAAACATTCAGCAAAGCATAAAATTTATTGAATTTTAATTTTTTTAAAACATATTTTTTTTTTTTTTTTTTTTACATTTTTTTTTACAAGAAAAATAATCATAAAAATGGTCAATCTTCTGTCTATTACTTACATTTTTCAGATTTCAAAAAAAAGAGGGAGGGGGCTTGGAATGAGATAATTATTT